>WEIT01014776.1:0-31656 GCA_013389985.1 Dryoscopus gambensis | reverse complement strand
ACCTGCACTAAGAGCTCCAATACATAGTGCACAAAAAAAAGATGTAGAATTGACTAAGTTTATGTGTGGTTTTTATGCCTCCAACTAAAGAGGAGTAAATGAGGGAGACAACCAATGCCCTGCATCTGGAGAGCACTCCATTTATCCCAAAAATGCACTTGATATATAAAACATTCTGTAATCCCTCAATCTCAGCTCTGTGCCTAAACCATGGTAGATGGAATTAACAGCACTTGTCAGAAGTTTAAAAATACCTGTAAACACAATATACACCGAGTATTCTTTAACCATACTTCAGCTGCAACAGAAAAATAAATCTAGTAGAAAGGAGTCACGTCCCTCCTCCTGAGGCTCTGTGCTGATTTGTAGATGAAAACAACCAAATGCAAAGTCTAGAGTCTATCTCCATCTAAGAACCACTAGTTGTCACCAGTAGAAAATAAAATGTCAAGGGAGGCCAACTGAATGAAGCAATTCCCAGATTCTATTCTTCAACTGTTTCAACTACTTCTTTAACAGTTTCCTCCCTTTTACTGTAATTTTTCGTGTTTTTTATTTCTCCTGCAGACACATATGAAATGAAGTGACTCCTAAAGTAATAGAGGAGAGGAGCTGGCTTTCCATTGACTGCCAGCCAACATATGATCTTTCCTTTCCTTGGCTGGTTATCTGTGGGCTCCGGAAAACAGACTGGTGCTGGCAATATCTGAAGACAGCATCTTGCTTAAACTTCACTTTAAAGGTCTACCACAAACCTCTACAAAAGATATTTACCAAATCCATTTTAGGACCACTTGACCTTCACGATACCCTGATAAATGTTTCTCCTCTCTAGTTAGGCTTGTTGATTTTTCTTACAAGAGTCAGGACTGAAAGACCGAAATGTACTGAAATCAGTAACTATACTCAGGCCACAGCAGTCAGGCATAAAGATGCCTACTCATTAAGTGGTTGATGTTGTTCAAGTCCATAAGAACAGTAAGGGAGATAATGTACTAATACAAACAGGGTTGTTAATAACAACTTATCTTTTTTAGCTAAATTATAAATAGTAGGACGGAAACTCCTGAAAGAGACAAACAACTCCAAGTTTTATTATCAATAATGAATGCTTTGTCCTACATAGAAGTTTTAAAGCCTGACGGATTTCAGAGTGTTTCACAGGACAAACATGTGAAAGAATCAGACAATCCTGGAACAGGAGAGAGCAGATACCATAACACACACTTCTCTTGAGATTTCTTTGGGGCTAAAACACTGGCAGGTTTGACTCTTTTTTCTTCCACCCCCCGAAAAGGTTTTTTAAATCTTTGCAATGAAAGCTATTTCTTGGTTCATATTTGTATATACTTCATCTCTCCCTGACAGGAAGGGAGAGAAGTAAAACTGGACTAAGTATAGAGTGTGAGAGCAAAAGAGAGACTGTGAGCAAGAATGATGTCAAAACGGTCTAAGAGCGAAGAAAAGGGAGTGGGAGAAAGGCCAGAAACCTGTACCAAAGTTTTCCCTGTGAATTTTATGTTGGCGTTTTTACTGGGCCTGTGCACAGAGCCAGAGGTGGAACAGCCAAACATGACATCATTCACAAATGAGATGTGTCACCAGGCCACAGGCAACTGAAGAGGACATATGAAAAATTGTGTTGCCCATGGAGATTTCACCCACCCACCACCCAAATGAAAATCTTGTGGGAACCATTCAAATTGCCCAACCATTTCATAAATTTATTCAACAACAATGACAAGAAAGGCTAAACCATCCATTACAATTTTTCAATCCACTGCACCCATTACTATTTTTCGTAACGTATTTCGAATTACAAAGCAAAAGTGGCTTTGAAAAAAAGAAAAAGGCAATGCACATAATGAATACATGTGGAAACTTAAGACAACTGGTAATTGATCTTGGATCAGGAAATAGCTTTCTGTTCTCAGCGTTTTCCAATACCAACCTGAACCTCCAGCACGCTAAAAGTGCATGACAGAATAAACACCAGAACCAACGAAAACAACTGACAGTAGCTACTACTTACCATGTACAAATCCTCATTGATGCTTAGGTACTTCCCATTACCACAACCAATATCAGCCACTATTGACCCTGTTGGCAGGGACCTGAGAAACTCTACAATTCGGGGCCATGGGCTATGCCTGGTACTGCTGAAGTGTGTGGCAATCTCTTCATACACCTTGTGTACATATTCTTGCTCCAGCTTTGAGGCTTCAATCTCATCCTGGGGAAATGAAGGTTGCAGCAGTCTCTGCTGTCCCTTCTGGCTGTCACAGACAGATGCGTAAACTAGATATAGCAACATATACAAAAAATTAATTTTTTTAAGCAATTCCTTGTTGATTAAGCATATTTAGCAAAATTAAATTAAAAGTGAAATATTAAAATGCAAAAAATGCTTCATTCCTCCTTTATTTTTTAAAAACTGAAATGCAGGTCAAACTGCAGAAATGTTTGATGACCTGAAAACAAGTAACCTGCCCACATGTACCAGAGGCTGTTTGCAGTGATCAATAATCTGCTATGTTAATGATGTTTATGTTCTCAAAACCGAGATAGTGCCCCCAAATGCCAAAGACCATGACATCATCGCAATTCAGCCTCTGAAATTCTGTTCTAAAGGCATAAATGGACTTCAGTTCCATGTAATCATTGAGCCACCTGTCTATTACTATCTCTACTGCCCTAAGGCAGTTTACATGGCTCTGTCACTGCAGATAGGACTCCTTCTCCTTCTCTAATGTACTTATTTTCTCAAAATTACAGGCCCTCTCAAATAAAAAATGATCAAAACTGAGGAAAACTTGAAGAATAGTTATTTCTGTTTTGTTACATTATTAAGCACTTGAAATGCCAATGAAATGCAAGACTCTAGATTATTTGCCTGACACTGGAGCAAGCCAAATGCCTTCCTGTATAGAGAAACTCCAGCAACCACATGAATGCAACCAATTCAAGCCATATAGCATGCCATGAACCATCCAGGAATAGCTATGAAGACTGCCAAAACTACCCAAAGGGATCAAATGATTTGCCCAAAATAAAAGAAGCTACCTATTGGTGATAAATAACAATTTTGACTTGAAAGTTGCCTCAAGACACTTACTGCAGTTGCAAGGGCTTCTCCTCACTTTCCTAAACGTAAATGATGTCCTTGTTTCCCTTCGATTTAATGTTAAATCGCCAGCATCAGCAGTGATTGTTCCAACTTTTTGCCCAAGCTCTGATGCTTGAATGACATCATATTTTCTAGGTGTGATCCTAAAAGAAAGCAAGACAAAATAAAGGAATAATTCAATTTGCATCAGAAAAAAACCTGACCAGTCTTTGTAAGAAGGTAATTGTTACACTCTGAGAGAAATGTGATTACAGCATCTTATTTAACATACTTTTGCCTCTCAGTTTTCAACTCATTCAATTTCAGAGAGAAAAGAGATGACACATAAACCAATGACATGAATTAAAGTGTTGTTTAATTGCATGTAATTACATTTCCCTTCCCTCCCTCCATTTTCTTCCATAAAGTTTGATTGTTTATTTGTCTAGTACTTAATTTTTTTATATATTTATTTTTGTCTTGGTTTTGGCTGGGATAGAGTTAATTTTCTTCTAAGCATCTGTGCTAACAGCAGCAGTGCTGTGTTTTGGATTTAAGTATGATATTAATGTTGGTAACACACGTTTTAGTTGTTGCTACGCAGTGCTTACTCTAAGTGAGGACTTTTTAGTTTCCCATGCTCAGCCAGTGAGGAGGGGCACAAGAAGCTGGGAAGGAGCAAGGCCAGGAGAGCTGACCTGAACTGGCCAGAGGGATATTCCATACCACAGAGCATCATGCTCAGCCTATAAACTGGGGGGAGTTTATCGGGAGGCACCAATCGCTGCTGGGGATGGGCGGGGCATCAGTCAGTAGGTGGTGAACAACTGAATTGTGCATCACCTGCTTCTCTTGGGTTTTGTTCCTCTCTCTCGTTTCCTTTCATTACTATTACAAGAATGCCCCAATGTCAAAAATAAAATGCTGCAGACCCTCTTGCTTGGCACAGAGTGGTTTTACTATTGCAGTGCCAAGAATAGGGTTTTGCCAGGTTACCCAACCAAAAATGAAAAACATCACTAATGAACTTCATAAGAAAAGTCAGCATTTTACTTTCACCTATGAGTCAAAAAGAGAATACATCTTTTGTCCTCCTTGATGACACTGCATAGCTTATTTCTAAACTCTGTGTTTCTCTTTCAGAGAGAAGTGAACAAAAATGCTTTTCCTGTGCACTTTGTTAATGGGGTCAAAATGAAGTCTCTAATTCCTTGGCATCCACAGTGAAAGCATACACACTGAAAACACGTCCAGAATAATTTCAAAACTGACTCTTTTGCTCTTGTAGTTTGACTTCTGAGGTGTAGATAAAAGGCATCACAAATGTTATTAAATACATTTTGACATTACGTATGCAAGTGAATTAGCTACAACTTCTCGCTGGATGATTAATTTTGATTACAATATGAAATTCCAGCAGCATGATGGAAAGATTACTCCAGTTGAGTATCTTGACCCACTACTGCTTTTAAAAACTGTATTTAGGAAAGGTGGACAAGAACCAGCATGGGAATCACTTGTACATGAGCAGAAAGATCTGCGATCTTCATTTTCAATGTCATTTATTCACTGGTTCTCAAAAGACAACCATCACTTGAAGGTACAAGGGAGTCAAGTAATAATCTCATTGCAGGTTTTAATAGACAGGTACACTATTCCAACTTGAGTGGCTCCTGGCCAGTACTGCAAGTGCCAGCATGCATCCTTCCACTTCCTGGGAGTGTGGCTGCCCAGAGCCAGCTTGGAAGGGGCAGAGCTGGCAGCCCTGGAGAAAGCTGAGGTCTCAGCAAGGGTGAGCCCTGCTTCCCCTGGGAGCTGAGTCTAAGCGCAGGCTGTCCCACTGGGCCGTGCTCCAGTTACAGCCCCAGGGGCATCCCCAGCTCTGTCCGTGCATGGCCACTGCCTTAACCCCGGGCTGGTGTTCCAACCCGGCCTCAGCCTGGCCCATGGAGCTGCCTGATGCCTGGGGCTGGGGAGTCCCCACTGGCTTCCCTGGCCAGCAATGTCATTCTCAGAGCTGTACATAATCTTTCCAAAAGACAGCTGACAGTATGTTACAGGATAGAATAAGGAGCTTGCAACGCTGGTATCTGTGTTCAGTCCTGTGTATCAAACAACAAGGGAGTTCATTGCCCTGGGCTTCTATAATGATGCACATCAGAAGTACCAAGTGCTTTTTACAACTCTTCAATTTAATGAGGGAATATACAGGTGGTATAAGAGCGCTATAAAAATTAACACTGCAAAGGTTATCAGGGAGTTCATATTCACCCTGTTTCATAATACACATTAACCAGCACAATTAAAAGGCAGAAAATTTTGTGCCAATAACAGGATTTGGTGTTTAATTTACACAGAGTGTAATTCGTGTCTCCAACTGACTGCTGAACCAGTGACTGCTTGGGTCAAACAAAGGAAGAAATGCTTACTATGGGCATTTCTGTCCAATATGGGGTTGCCATACGCTCCTGAAGTGCATTACTGTCACACTCAGAGCTCACCAAGGTTTTAGCCTTTTTGCCACTTTCAGCACTCCAACTCTAAGTATCTTCCAATGGTGCACAATTAAAAACCATGTATTTAAATTCCGCAATAAGCAAAGCCCCAAGACATACTTCAAGAAATATCTTCCCAGCATCCCAAAACTGCTCAATGCAGTCTTACCAGCAGCTAAAGTGCCCCTAAAGCAGCTGAGAATAGCTCAAGAAGACTCCCCTCTGTCACCCTCAGACTCCCAGTTCAGGGGAAGTCACTCTCTTAAACTAGCCTCTCTCTCAAGGCTTTGCCACACGTGATCCAATGGGAAAAGTTGTGGGCTGAAAAGAGAGAAAGGGAATGGTGACACTAATTGCACTACAATCAATTCTTTTCCAGCTCAGAGTCATTGAGAACTTTCACACTGCAGATGTGAGAGGCATTTCCGACCAAAACTTCACTTGTGACAGCAGCAGGAAACCGTACCTCAGGGACTGGCAATTAGCTTCCTAAATCCCCAAGTTTTTCAATTTAACCTAAGAAGCATCTGAGCAGCAGAGTGAATTTGTATATTAATTATAAAACTTGGCTTGATTTCTTTCAGAGCAATTTTAAATACAGAATATCACTAATAAAGCAAACAAACAACATTTATTATTCCTCTATTATTAGCAGTGCAGGGACTCTTACACATACCCATGTGTCCACAGGTATCTGGATTCTCCAGTCATCACCAATAAACTGCATCGGGGCAACATAATTGCCACTGTATGGCCATCAGGGTGTTTGAAATCCATCACAATCTAAAAAGAAACAAAACCAATCACCATGAATGAGCATCACTTATAGAGCCTCATATATAAGCCAGGTATTCTCAAGTCCTAGCTTTGTTTGTCTCTCTAATGTGTTAAACAAATATTGCTATTAAACAGCTGCATATTTCCTAGGGATGGAAAAGTCTCCAGGTCTCCTGTCCTAAAGCTCTCTCCTTTTCAGCACTATGTTCAAATCTCAGGCAGTCACAAATATATGTCTACAAAGATAATTAAAATTATATATCAATTTCTTTTCACAATAAAAACTTTGTAAGAACTGTAGTACTGTTCAATCTCTGTGTACCTGTGAGGCAGATAAGGACTGCCATCCCTCAACTAAAGGCAGCTGCATAAGAGGTAGAGAGAGCTCATTTGCTGTATCTCAAGCATCTGAAAGTTATGTACCTGGACTAAGGCCATCAGCTACTGTTTTTTTGTGATGTCTATGCAGAGAGACAAGTTTCTCCACAGGGCTATTCATGCTAGTGTAAAATGTAGAGCTAAGTGATGTGGAATGACCCTATGCCCTTTGGAAATGCCTATCCATTCACAGCAGATGAGCTGAGACAATTAACTCAGTAGATACCTCACATTCAGATAGGCAGTATTAGGTGAGAGAAATAATTTCCAACCTGCCCACATTCTTGGAGGTTTGAAGCACAACAAGCACATCCCAAGATCCTGACTAACATGCCAACTACCAGACCATCCTTTTATTATCTGCCATCTGGCTTCCAGCCATGGCAATATACTGAGGTAACGCTTTCAGCTTTATTCCAATTTCACAGCCCAGATGGCAATGGTACATTCTGCTTCTGCTTGGGCTAGGAATGTTATCCTTTTACATTTCCCAAGTGAGAGAAACTCTTGCTGTGGGAAATAAGGAGCAGGTCATTTAAGCAAGCCAAATGAGTTACAGAAGACTTACTGAAAAAGAAAAGTGGTCAAAACTATTCAAGTCAGCAGTTCCTGGTACACTGGGGCATTAGCACCATGAAAATGCCGCCATCTGATTTGTAACCTACTAAGTATGCAATTTAAAAGCAGACTTACTCCAGTATGCCAGATTGAAACAAATTAGGCAGTTCAGCTTCTGTGTACAGTTGCATTTAACAAAGAGAAAACAGTGGTGCAACAATCAGTCATTCAGCACAAAAACCCAGCAAGACAGAGACTGAATAAGCAAGACTCTTAAACACTACAAATTGCCACTAACAACAATTACTATTTAATGTTGTGCACACTGAAGCAAAGCACAATGGCATTTACATTTTTACGAAAAAATTATTTATGCTGTACTACCACTCACATAGAATGACACAGCTTCTTCTCCTGTTGGGCGATCTAGTGACAAGGGTGACAAACAGGGGGGTTGAAACGGGTAGAGATATCAGGGAAGAGGAATAAAGCATAACTATAAGCTCTGATTAATGATCATGAAATGTTTCAATAGCTACACAAATAGATGAATGGCAGCCACTTGCTACTGAACTCTTTCCCTCACCCTTTGCAATTTCTTCTAGGAAACCTCAAAGAAGCATGGGGTGAAGGAGAAAATACAGTGGGCTTTACAAATCTGATGGGGATACTGTCCTGTAAAGCACAAGTAGCAGTAAGTCTCTGTAAAAAGATGCAGCTCTCTGGCAAGGCAAATAAATCAGAAGATAACTAATCAGGACCAGTAAGTAAGGAAAGAAAAAGCATGAAAAGAAAAGAAACGGGGAGTGAAGTGGTAGGATGAAATGGGCGAGATGATGCCTCAGTCTGTCGTTTGCCTCTCTGGCTCACTGCTGCTGGGGACAGGTGTGAGGGGACAAGATAGAGACTGGGTTCTTCAGCAGTATGGCAGAATAAACTGAACACAAGCATGTCCAGACTCCTTCCTGGAAGGAATCCCGTTACCCCACTGGTCCTCTTTCTGAGTCAGTCGTACCTACACAGTTCTGTTCCTGCAGATGATATTAAAGGACCGCACTTTATCCATGAATCAGTGAGGAGATGTCTACTGGGTACCCTGCATTTTCAGTTCCCAGCTCCCTCCAGGGCCCAAAAGAGGACCTTGTTCCCTTTCCCTTCCACATGCCAGGCTGGCGACTCCATATGAAGTAGAGGGAAACAACAGCACCTCCAGCTCCCTGCCTTTCCTACTGTTTTACCTCATGCATCTCCAAATCCTTTTCCCCCACCACCTGTGTGGCCCAAGTCTCTTCAAAGAATATGCTCCTCAAACCCTGTCCTGTAAACAACTGTGCATTCAAAACAACAGAGGTTCAGAGTGCTCTATAGGCAGGTTACACATTGGGAGTAAGAGGCCACAAAACTATTCCTGGTAGCTGGATTTTCAGGCAACAGTGGCAGGAAAATAGAGAAGATAAGAGCATGTTCTCCTGGCTGAGTTTCAACTCTACCCAACTCTACCAGGAGTCAACTCTACCAACTCTAACCCAACAAGAAATACATGAAACAAAATTTCTGATGGTGCAGAATTTGACGCTGAAAAGCAGGAATTCATCTTGGTAACATCTAGTCCTCACCAGAACAGAATCCCAGCTCTGTTCCCGCTCCCTACTTTTCTGGGAAGAGAAAGCTGTACTATAATTTTGTGTGGCTGCTCCCCATCTAACTGAATTTCATCCTTATGAGAAGCTGTGATGATCTGGGAAGGAATATATAAATAAAGGATTAATTTACTTGCAAATGGGCAATGACATCAAGTAATTGGCAGTAATTAAAACAGTCAAAAATCCAAATCCAAAACTGACTTTTGCTTATGAAGCAGACTGAGGTCCTCAGCTAGAATATATTAAAGTTTTGCACTGATTTATTAGCAACAAATTTGACACTGCAATTGAGGCAGAGAATAAAATTTAAGGAACATCTGAAAAAAATTAGTATCATTCCTATGCTTCATTCCTTTACCTAGATTATCTGCTCCTGAATGGTTAAAAAACCAAGCAGGAGTACTTCTGCTATCCTTTGTTTACAGCACAGTAAAGAACATTTAACCCAGAAGGATTTTTGAAGAACTCTGTTCTTATCTCTGGCAAGCCTGTTACTGACTGAAGTAGGTAACATTCCCACACTCCTCTATGTGTCTTTATCCTGGCAGAGCATTCTCAGTTGTCACTGTCAAACACACACACACACACACACAGAAGATTAATGCATTTGGTCCTCTTTTTAATTTACTAAGGACTTACAATCAATACAGCAACTTTGCCACTGCTGAATCAATCTGCTTCATGACAGCTTTGCTCCACAGGAGCTATTTCCAATTACTATTTTTGTTTTTACCTGTTTTCTTTTTTCTCTTAGATGGCAGAGTCAATAAAGATCAAATTTCCAGCTAGTTCATGGTGCATCATCCAAGGTTTACAATAAAAAAATAAAAACAGTGGGTGCTATAATTTTTCCTTCTACTATGGAAAAAGTATGTCTCTAAATATAGCAAAAAAAAAAAAAACTTAAACAAACAGCTAATATCTACTTGTGGTTTTAAATAACTTGTCATGATGCCAAGTTATTTGCGAGAGAGTGTTCATGACGAGGGAGCACATGAAGCAGTAAACAGCTTTCAAGGATGGCTAAACATCAAAGCAAAGAGAGACTCACATCACGAACACTGTTCCTGTGGCATAAAATATGGTAAAGTGCAAAAATCAGAAAATAATCCAATATAAGAAGTGAATAAAGTATCTTTTTCTTAACACCAGAGGGTGCAGAAGTCTGCATTACCTTTCAGTGCAGTGGTACTGTACTTCATGAAAGAGTAGGAGGATGAAGGTGAATGACTGGTCTATCAAATAAGTAAAGATTCAAAGGCAAAACAGAAATAATGCAACAGAGCTGTAAGTACAATGTCAATAAGAATTTCACAGCTACAGTGGGGAATGACAATTATTTTTCTAAGCTTTGTCTCTGATGCAATTTGTATTTGATGTTGATAGACTATCTTAGACGAAATATACTCTAAAAAAGTAGAATGTGGAATGCTTCTCAAGACTCTGACATTATTTACTGAATTTTCAGAGAGCAAAGACAGATTATTGGCCTACATAAAAGTTTCCCACATGTAAAACAGATGAAAAAGAATGTCTACTTCAAAGACAGCTGAGAGGTTTAAAGCCCACACACAGAGCTTGAACGGCACAGTGGGGCTCCCTGCAGAGACAAGAGCCTGCTGGCTCACACAGGACCAAGGCAATCAATTGGTAACACACAGCACCTTTCACTGCAAAAACCATGCTCAATTCTAAAATTTGGGAGTCAGAAAATGCTGAATTTTAAAAGGAAAGCAATTAGGAGCATCTTTCCTGAATAATCCACATCATAGCAAATTTACCTTAGGTAATATATGCAGATATTTACATCCTATATTATGTTCTTGGGCCATACTTCAGAAAACGAGTGCAGCATTGACAATCGTGACGATGAATTATTTCAGCACTGCCTTTCTCAAAAATCTCTCAACATATGTGCAGGCCTCCCCCATATCAGATTTATACCAAAGCAGCCATCTCTTGCTAAGCCTATTTATCCACTTAAGGCACTATGGCAATGTTACTCAGATGCTTAATATATTTACTAGGCTTTCTTTCTTCAAAAATTGTATTCAATTTTCCATCCATGCAGTATGTTACCATCTTCCTGAATTCCCTGTGTCATTTTATGTATCTATGCATTTCTTCCTCTTAATCAAAGTCTAGCATGTGAGTGCTTATATAATATTTCAATATATGGACAGCACTTCATTCTTTTATATCTGAGGTCTCACGTTGTTATGGTTTTCTTGATAATCGGAGTTGAGTGCATCCACTGAGCAGCACACCAGTATCTCTCCTAGTTATTCTGTATGCCATTGACTCCATGATACAAATTTCCTTATTGTCCGGCCTCTGTTTAAAAGGTTCAGGTAGTGCACAAAAAGAGAAAAACTATTGTAATTTTCAAGCTAACCACAGTTGGATGGAGGAGCTTGTAATTTTCTGCAGGCCTTGTCACAGCTAGCTGGAACATACACCACTCTCCTTTTGTACACAGGGATTCGTTTTTGGAGGTTCACCAACTCCAAGTTATTAGAAATTGCCAGTCACCTCACTAGCTGGATGCCAGCTCCTTGTGATGTCCAGTGCGGTGGCTGCTCTGCCCAGCCTTGGCAGAGGTTGGGATGCTGGTGGTACTTCTGGCACTGTCCCACAAACTTTTGACTGCTGCTCTTCCCACTCCAAGATCCCTCACAGCTGCTACAAATTTTTGTGCTTCACTCATATGTCTTCTCAAGTTGACTCCTTGTTTCAGAAGCCTTTAAATATGTCAGTTCCTACTGCCTCTAAAATATCAAGTTTCTTTTGTATGTCAGGACATTTCCTGTGGTCTTTGCACCTTCCCAGATCATTACCTGTGTTAAAACTCAATGCTGAATATTAGACTCATATGTAAAAGGGTTTCAATCCCTACAGTAAAAGGCAATAGTCACGTTACACTGGTTCCCTCTCTCTCTCTCCCCCAACAGGTACAGATATCTCCTTTCTGGAAGGTGCTATCTAACCCAAGCATAAAACCTTGATGTCCTCTTGTGAATCCAGTCAAGGAGTCTGTCAAGTTCTCAACAAGACCCAATTTATTCATTCTCACTAACATTTCACCTTCATCCTTTAATAAATTGCCTCCCTAGCTCTTGCTTCAATGCTTTTAGTACATAGAAAGCGAGAGGCTAATGCTGTTAGTCTTCATTTAATTTTTTTTACTGACTTAGCCTCCTCTGCAGTACCTTCCATTCTTTCATACATCTTCCCTCACATACATGGGTGCTACTACACTGACATACAGGGAACTGCATATCAGGGCAGGATGTGTCGGAAATGCACCAAATTATTCATCTTCCTTTCCAAAGGAAAGGAGATTTCTAAGGTTTTGCATCACTTGCTTTCTAACGGAGTACATTTCAACGGAAGATCACAAGAGGACTCCTATGCATCCTGACCCTGATGGCCTCCAGAGGGTTCAGTCTGTTAAGATATAATGCCCAGACGTCTTAAGAAAGCAGTTCTGTGTCCTCAATTACATCTCCTCAGACTCACACTTAATGTATTACTCTTTGCCCTGAAAGCAAATAATCCTTCTTTACATGTTTAATAGTGTACCAAGAGTCTACCAAGAAACCACTGAACAAGTCCTTACAACACAGACACAGCTGTTCTGTAGTAAGCACAAATTTATTTGCAAGTACGATATTTAGAGGATCCTAAATGTGGTAGCACATAGTCTATGTGATGCTGTGGCATATCTATGGCATATCTGTAATTCTTGTACACATTTAGAAAAGTTCTCAAGAGATTCTCAGTATCTAAATAGAAAGGGAAACACTTCAGTATTCAAAAAGCACATCTCACCTTTCTAAACCATTGATTGTTTACAAATATCTATGGAAATACACAGAATTCTCACATTACTGAGTTTGCAAATACATGTAAGCAGGACTCCCTTCAACTGTAATTTTATGTCCATTCCATGCTACCTGTACATTTATGATCCTGTCATCAACCGTTACCGGTTTTAATTGCAAGTTTTCTACAACAGCAGCAGTGGGAGGAACTGTTAATAAAGCCTCAATGCAATACAAACAATAAATGATACAGCAAAAATCAGGCTTTGGCTGAGTAATTTTGCCAAACATGGAGTAAAACAGGAAAGTGTAATTTGCAGGAAAGAGGACCTGAAATATTTACATTCAAAGTGTAGACTCATACCAAGTACTAGTGTGGCAGAGACCCACCAGCTGTTGTAAAATAGCCCAAGTCCTTGCAGGCTCAGTTTATTTCAAGGCATGGGTAAAACATTCTGCATGTTCATTATCCTACATTGTGGAAAACCATCTCACTCTCTACAAACATTGGAAATGTTTATCAAACCTTATTCTCCTCTGCAGGTCTCAGCTCTCTGCCTGCAGGGCTGTAGTACAGGAATTCAGGCTAACTTTAAGTCTGCGGTAGAAATATGAAAATCAGTTCAAGATTAAGACCTACATTTAGCCTTAGATTTTAAAACAACCCATTAGGGAACTGAAACCTATGAAATGAAACAACAGATGTCAAACTCAGCATGAGCTGAATTACCCATAGGCTGGACTGACTCAACTCCCATTGATTACAGAGGGGTATTACTGATTATGCACTGCACAGACACACACCTACTCGTAAACACTAAAATTTCAGTGTCTTAATCCTGGACTGAATACCATTGACAACAAGTTATTAAATAAGGCATCCAAGTATGGATTCAGCAGATGCTTCAACTCTGTTTAAAACAGTTCCACCTTAATTAAAACCTCTTCCTGCACTATTATCACTAAAATCTTGGCCCCTACATTTCAAGACAGTGATATGGAAACTGTGTGGTGCTGAATACCTAATTCAAAGGGATGAAATGATGAATTTATGTACTCAGAGTTTGAAACAAAGGTCAGCTAGTCCTTCTCACACCTGCATCTAACAGCTGTCCCAGAGATCATTAAAATAAAAGAGAACTGCCAGGATACAAGACATGCAAACTGTGTCTTCCCAAACTAATTCTTGCATCATATCTCATAAGGGCTGACAAGACATGGTTTTTAATCTATTGCTATAGAAACTACCATATGGCCTGTTTCTTAATCCTCTACATCTTCACTGTAAAAGAGAAATCTACTGAAGAACAAAGATCTGGGAATGAATTTACAGAAATTGCTTAAATATATTAAGAAACCTCTTTCCTTAGCAGTCAAAAGCATAGAACCCTCAAAACAAACAAACAAAAAAAAACAAACCCACAAAAAACCCCCAAACAAAACCCAGAGAACTAATGAAAGCCAGTGAAAGCCATCTTCTTAGTCAATGATGTCTCCTGTGGCCATAAATTTTAATTCAAAACACTGCATGACACAAAGACACTTCTTTAAAATCATTTGAAGGAAACTGTTTTATCAATTACTCAGTTGCTATGTTTCACCCCACAGAAGTCCCACACATCTGACATATAGATATTATTTTAAAGCAGGGAAAATAACCATACAGAAAAAACACATTCTGAAATTTGGATAGGCAGTATTCCAACACGGCTCATTTTCATCATAAACAATGTCATCTCTTTCTTCTGTCACTCCCTCCATCTGCCTTATTAGCACAATGACTGCCTTCACATAATGCAGCCAAAGTTACACAAAAGCAAAAGCAAAAGCAAAAGTTACACAAAAGAGCTCTAAGCAGGACTTCAACACCTGGCCCTGAACTTAAAACGGATTGCGGGAACGCGCACTGCAGACGCAGGCGGTAATGGGAAGGGCAGGAGGAACAAGAACACCTCACAAGGAACTGTGAGGTGTCCAGCTTTCACTGCTTTCTGCTGCACCATCAACCTTGGTTTCCTCCAATCATTCCTCTGCTGCCCCAGCAAACAGAACAGAGTTTTCCCTGCATTGCCCCTGGGCAGCACCAACAGGCAACCTGCCTACTTGTTCCTCTGCTAAGGGCAAGACTCTCCCACTGACAGAATCTTACTGTCAAGTGTATCAGCATCACAGGTCTGACAGTTCTAGCACACTTTAACTGCTCAAAATTGCCAATTCAAAATTCAACTCTACTGCAACAAGAGCTCTGTGGAGAAACTCCTTCCAAAATATAGCTGGTAGGGAAAACAGAAACAGAATCAGATTTGTAAAGATAGTATAAAAGCAGACAGACTTCAAACCCCATTTCCAACATTTACTGGTATTACAAAGTCTGTCCAAAGCCAAGAGAGACAATACACCACAGCAGGAGCTTAACAAGTTAAGCTTGTTTCTTTGCTTATAGGCTACTTGTGATTATTATTATTATTGACCGACTACTTGACATTCATGAAATTTGACACAGTCTTAAAATAGGCTCCCATGACAATAGAGATGACATCACTGGCTAATGAAATTAGATTTCCTTATTCCAAAAGGAATTGAATTCCAAAACTGAAGTACAGCAACAGCTAAAGATAACAAAATTTTAATGCTCCAGTTCAGCCTGTTTGCTGTTAATCGGTACCAGACACTATGATTCCATGTCATGCAGCAAGTACTGGCCTTCTAAAAATAACGTGGGGAATTGAAATAGCTTCCACTGATGAACCTCTTGACAAAATTAAGAAATTCTTTTAAAAAATTAAGAAATTAGTAACTACTAAAAAACAACACAGAAGTTTCTATTTAAAAAAATGGAATTACATTTCAAGAATGACAACTCAAAACCTGACTCAAAAAGCATTTTAGCTGTAAAAATACCAATTGAAATGTAAATTCAAATGCTCTGTTAGCTTTCATAGAATCATACAACGGTTTGGAAGTGACCTCTGAGAGCATCTAGTTCTAAACCAGCTGCCATGGGCAGGGACATGTTCCACTACACCAGCTCAAAGCAGCATCCAACATGGCCGTGAACACTTCCAGGGATGGGGTACTCACAACTTCCAGAGTCTCACCACCCTCACGGTAAAGAATTTCCTCCTAATAGCTAATCTAAATCTCCCCTCTTTCAGTATCAAACCATCACTCCACACTTTGTCACTACACTTCCTGATAAGGAATCCCTGTCCAACTTTTCTGTAGGCCCTTTTTAAGTACTGGAAAACTCCCCAGAGTCCTCTCTTCTTTAGGCTGAACAATCCCAACTTCCTCACCCTGTCTTCACAGCAGAAGCTCCAGCTCTCTTATCAGTTTCATGATCCTCCTCTAGACTCTCTCCAAAAGGTCCTTGTCCTGCTTCTGTTGGCAGCCCCAGAGCCGGATGCAGCACTCCAGGAGGGGTCTCATGAGAGCAGAGTAGAGGGGGAGAATCCCCTCCTTCAACCTTTTGACCACACTGCTGTTGATAGTCTCCTACCTGATGCTTTTCTTTTATTACAAACACTATATTTTTTTCACTGGAATTAATAGAAACTTCTTATTTAAGCAGTTAACTCATCTCACCAGCACAGAAGAATAGTTCATGTATCACAGTGAAGGATACATGGGAGGCATGAAGTACAAAAGAGAAAAAAAAAGGTTTTCGTTTAAAATGAGCAGTACTGTACAGCATAATATAATGTTTTTCCAATATTTTTATCTATCTGCATTTTCCCTACCACATGAAAACCAATTAGAAATATGCAGCAATAGCTATGAAATAGCAAGATACTTTTTAAAGAGTACATTTGCTTCCACTGAAAAATTCAGCATCTGTATTTGTGTGTCACAGTAGCGCCTTAACAGCCAGACGTCTGAGAATTGAAAATGAAATGATGCTGCCTCAGCATACAAAATAGGCACACTACAGAAACAGCAAATAGCCTGGAGACAACAGGTTCTGTTAAAACAGAATCAAGTTGGTAAAGGAATTATACGGAAGTTTTCTTTCATTATTTAGCAGTTATGACCTCAATCAGAAAATCAAAAGCCCTACTGCAGACTGGGAACATTTTAGTATTTCACTTACAGTAGTTTTTCTCACAATCACACAAAAAATAACTGGAACCACGACATTTTTTATAGCATCTCTATGTATTTTTCCATGCGATATTCACTGGATTTCATTTTCAAATTCCTCCTAATTGCAGTTTCTTTTATCTCTCTTTCCATTTTCACTTTGGATGCACTGCCCAGAGGAGTTCAGGAGACAAAGAGAACATTCTTCCCACAACTCTTTCTCAACACTAAACAGCTCAAACAAAACATAGGACACTAAAAGAACAACCAACTGGCTGTGAAGAAAGCCAAGCCGTATGAACCAGGAGGAGCCACAGCTCCGCCTTTCCCCTCAGTAGCCAAAATAATGGACCATGAACAGGAAACAAAACCACTACAGAGAATGGAGTAGGGCAACTTCCCACTCTATCAAACACAGGAGAAATAGCTCAGCAAGTACAGCACATTCTGCAGATCAGAGATCCCACAGCAATCAAACTACAGGGTGCCTTCCTTCCTCAGCACGGAAGTAGGAGCTACTAGGCTTTGCATAGTGGGGAACAGCTTTATGGAAAGGCATGGGAGATGGCAAGTTTCTTCCTTCTGTGGGGAGGAAGGCAGGCTGGTATAAATCCAACAGAAGGGAGACAGGAGACCAATCATCACAGAGTTATTTGCCTGGTATTGGCCCCCTGGTAGTAAATGCCCAACCTCAGAGAGAGAAGCAGCTGGAAACTATGTCTCACCAATATGAAGGGGGAGCAAAAAAGCATATTTTTACATACAAAACTTTGAAATATGGCTCTGTCATAGCTTAGCTTTGATTTTGCTCTTCCCAAGTAGCTGAGGAGAGATCAGAGAAAGAAAGATCTCCACACTGCTGTCTTGTTTCTTCACAAATTACTGCCATACAGCTTCCAGAGAAATAATGCTATCAAATCATTATTCTGGGGGCAATTCTGACCAAATGCTCTTCTTGTACCATCTCAATGCAAATTGAAATTGGTTAGCAGATTCCTACAGCACTTGGGAAACAAATGCTTGTCTGCATTAATTGCACACAGTGGGTGCCTTGCTCTTGTTACCCCTGGCTAAGACAGGAGTTAGCCTATCAACAAACAAGGTTTTTTTTATTGCAGGGCAGATTCCCTCCGAACAGTTTACATGAAAGCTGGGCTTTCAGGATCCTTAGAAGGTTAAAATAACTCATCAGGTGGAAACAGCAGCAGTACATGTTGATATCCGTGAAGAGAATCCTGTATGCAGGAGAAGAGACATCCAGCACAGAAAAAAAAAAACCACCCAGAACAGAATGTTTCACTTTTCCCAAAAGAGGCAGTAAGACTGTTACAAGTATTCCCATGAAGGGGCTGCAGGCTTTGTTGCCTATCTCAGAGGGCATATTTCAATGTTCAGTTACATTAACAGGAAGTTCTCCCTTGATTTTGGTGGTTCTTTTATCTCATCCAAGCTCAGTGACAGACCATCATGGTGTGACACGGACAAGAAAGAAAGAAAGATATACCCAGGGTATATCTACAAAGAGCAAATGCAAACAGGAGAGACAGATTTAAGAAGCCTGATGCATTTAATGTGCAGTGCTCAGGATACCTTTCACATGGAACAGCTCCTCACTAGTTTTCAAAAATGAAATACCACTTCAAATGGAACAAACCATCTAAACTTGGTATAAAATTATAAATAAACTCCATTTGGATTTCCAGCTAAAACCCCTCCAAGTTGCTGTTCTTCAAGAACCGATAAAATCCATGACTGTAAGACATGTTTCTTGAATTGCACCTGTCTTACAGATTGGAAAAGCACACTACTGAGCTTTAAGATCCTACCTCATCTGAACAAACTTCTAAACTCAGCATTAGGTTGTAGTGATTCAAATTAGTATCTTCCATTTGGGTTCAGAGACAATTTGACTCTGCCAACAACCTTTTTTTTAAATAGTGATGACTGTTACTATTATTTCACCCACTACCATCATCCTGCCAACACAGAGAAAAAAACTTCAGTATAGCCCCCACCATAGCAATTCCTTAAATAGGTAAGATGCTTTCTGCCTTCTCCTACAAAAAAATAAAGCAATATATATGTAAACAGCAAATTAAACTGAATTAGCAGCTAACCAACATAAGCAGAATAAGACCTGGACCACACAGCAATATGCAGTGCCTGCCTATCTTGTAAAAGCTCATGCAAGACACAAAACAGCTGCTAACTGTCTAAGGCTGCGTACAGTCTAGACTTTCTGAAGGCTTCTATTAAAATCTCTCAGCTATTACAGAGACAGCTGCTGCTATACCAGCTACAGGTTTCTGTTTGTTAACCAAGACAGACTGGAAATAGATCAACAGATGAGAAGCAGAAGTGCCAGAAAAAGGGTTGACTATCAGACTGAGAGATGAGTAGAAGCAGCATACCTCATTTTATCAGTTCTAGAATGACCATACTCAAAGGTTGTTCAAAAGGTCTTAGGAACTTTTTCTTTGCAACATTGCTCCTCTTTCAAGGCTTAAGAGAGTCACAGGTTTTCTTTGTAGATCAAAGCATTTAAGATCCGCAGGCTAAGAGATGATCAATGTGTTCAGATGAACAGAAGTCAGGCAGAGGTCAAGGATGATCCATAGACGGCCCCCCTCTTTAACCCTGAGTCACAAATCTGGCTGACATCCCTAAAGCTTTCCGTCCTCAGACATTAGGTCAGGGCCTAGACAGAGCATCGCAGCAGTTCTCAGTGTTTGTACCAGCCTTTTGCCAGCCCAAGGCATAGGGATGGGAAGCAGAGTAAGTCAAGGAAAAGCAGAGCTAAAGAGAAGACAACGACAAGCCTGGGGCTGGATCTGAGGAAAATGGGACACAGCGACATAGATCAGAGTATTAAGCCAACACAACACCACCTTTGAGCGAACTATGACTGTGCTTTGCTCTCTCACTCGGTGCAGTGGGTGTCCCACGGCAGTCTTGGACACAGCAGGGCAGAGCTGACAAGGAGGGACTGCAGGGTGTTGGCAGCTGTTGACTGAGAGTAAGATCTGCAGCCAGGAAGGGAAAATTCTTTTATGGGTTGGATATGTTTGTAGCACTACTTAGCTCAGAATAGAAATGCTACCTCTGTATTTCTAAAGTTTTAATGAATCAAGGCTTACATGGCAGCATATAAAATGGCAAATTAGGAAAAGTGGAAAAACAAAAATCCCAATATTGATCAAGCTCCTGCTGCAAACTTGCAAAGAGAAATTCGACACAGGTTTTAAAATTAGGATTCTTTTGAGACAACTGCAAACTTGGCCAGGCTTCTAAGATGAAATACTGTAAAACTGCATATCTTTAGAGACACCAAATGGAGGCACTGAAAATAACACCTAACTGAAATAAAACCAAAATTCTCAACAGAAAGGACTGATCCCTGATTTGCAGTACTTTGTTCAAAATCATGGTCATAGAACATGACTTGCCATTAAGTTTAATAAAAGGTCGCTCACCTAAATTTATCACATTACCTTGGCTTTCCTACTATGACAATTTCTGAATAAAGCTGCATTCAATAACATAGCATTGACACTGCCCTTCATTAGTATTTTCAGTCTATCAGCTCCTATAAGGAAAGGGTGAATATGGTGATTTATAAAATGCAATTACAAGCCCATAGGACATTCTAGAAGCCTCATCTTATTCTGCAGTTTCCCAGGAGATGCCAAAGAAATGAGTTACAAACAGGAATGATTAGCCTGAGACCCCCACTTTTCCTGAAGTATTATGGGACAAGACAAATCACCTCTCACTGCTTTGCCCTCAAACTATTCAGTAGTTTTTATAAGATAGGCAGAAGTGCAAAGCAATAATGAGATTTTTCTCCTTCAAAACAAGTTTAATCTATCTTGTAAACTCCTCAGAACACAACGGATTGCACCAACCAGGGCAACCACTTGGCCACTCTGTGCCTTTTGATAAAGCTGTTTCATGGGATTGAGACAGGAAAGAGGATTTCACACCTACATTTCCACCTCATTTTGCACAGGCGTAAGAACTTGGATTGCTACAGATTATCTGAGGCAAGATAAATGCAGTGTTGTGAAGAATCATGCCTTTATTTTGTTCTCAAGATTATCTGTTTATATTTAAAATGAATATACATGCCAATAACTATTCATTTTTAAATCTTAATCAGGTTTGCAGAAACAAATTAAACTTACAATGATTCCTCTAACAAAATAGCACAGAGTGCTTTGTTACTGGATAAACTCATTCCCCACTGAGGAAAAGACTGATCCTCAGTAATGTGAGCTAGGTTGTAAGGTACCACTGAAGATGGCCATGGCACAAAGCGCAGTTGGAGACGTGTCACTAGTGGGCTGCCCTTGGGATTGATACCAGGGCTAACACTGTTTAACAACTTCATTAATGACCTGGATGATGGGATAGAGCACACATTCAGCACACCTGCAGATGAAATAAAACTAGGAGCAGCTAGATGATTGTGCTACCGTTCAGAAGGATCTGGACAGGCTGGACAACTGCTGCCAACAGGAACCTCATGAAGTTCTACAAACAGAAGTGCAAAGTCCTGCACCTGCTCAGGAATAACCCCATGTATCTCTACACACCGGCGGCTTGATGAGCTAGAAAGCAGCTTTGCCAATAATGACCTTGAGGTCCTGGTGACAGGAAGTTGAACATGAGCCACCAATGTACTTTTGCAGAAAAAAAGACTGACAGTGTCCTGGGTTACATTAGGAAGAGCACTAACAGCTGGTAAAGGGAAGTGATCCTTCCTTGCTAACCAGCCCTGGTGAGGAGGTATCTCTGGTACTCTGTCCAGAGAGTAGTCGGACTGGACTTCCCACTACAAGAATGCCACAGACTTATTGGAGCAAGTCCAGGACAAGGCCATGAAGATTATTAAGGAATATTTTTACATAAGGGGATGCTGAGAGAGTTGGGATTGATCAGTCTGGACAAGGGATGGCTCAGGGTCAGGTAAGATGGCTCTTGTTAATATGTATAAATAACTCATGGGAAGGAATGAAGAAGAGGGAGCCAGATTCTTCCTAACAATGTCCATCAACAGGACAAGAAACAATGGGCACAATTTAAACCACATGCTACTCCATCAGAACACAAAGAAACAGTTTGGATTTTTACTGTGACAGAGGTCAAATACTGCGACTGGTTGGCTACACAGGTTGGTTCTGGAGTCTCCATCTGCAGAAATATTCAAAACACAACTGGACACAGGCTTGGATAACCTACTTTTGCTGATCCTGCTTAAGCAGGAGCTTGGGCTACATGACCTGAAGAGATCCCCTCCAACCTACAGAGTTTTGTGGGCCTGTGAACATGATATAAGAAGTTTGAGAATCTGTGGTGATAACTAAGTCATCAGGCTAGGAGGGTGCTTGTCTTTAGTCCCTTGTTCTGCCAGACTTCTTTTTCATAAGCCAAAGCATTTATTTTAGTTATTAATTATCACAGTCTGCCTAACTCAGATCCTGGAGGGACAAGCATATAAGCAATTGAAAGAAATGCTCTTTCCATTACTCAGTATAATGAGGCATTCTGCTTCCTTTTTTCCTCCGAAGTGTCTGGTTAGCCAATTTCCAAAGTAGAATACAGAACCAGCTGGGTTGCAAGGTTATTTCTTTATGGCACTTTTCACTTAAATGTGTGGATTTACTGTTGAGGAGAACAAGGAAAGGACAAGGCATATGCCTTTATGCATGTTTTTCACCACACTGCAGCCTAATGTATTCAGGTAGGCAAAAAAGTCATCCTACAGAGAGAAAAATAAAGAAAAGAGAAATACATCAAAGGTTGATGCTGTATGTGTAAGTCAAATTATTTATTAAAAGAGTGTGTAAATTTTGCCCATGGTAAGAGTTAATGGGAACAGAGAAGGGGGCTTCACTTCTAAAATAGCTAACTCATGTATTGATATTTTCATTTTAAAATCAGATGAAGAGCCAAGTGCACAAAACCACAAAGAAATCATAAAAAATTGTAAAAGTACTAGAAAGAAAAGCCATAAATAATGCAGCATTTCATGGGCTACTGGCTTGTTTTACTGCACCTGTGCTTTGATTGCCTGCACCTGAAAAAGTGTATTTATGGCCCATTAGGAAAAGGCACTGAAATTTGTGAGATACCTAACAGGCTGTAATCCAATTCCTATGCCCGAAGTATCTAGAAATGGCCCAAGTCTGGCTGTCTCCCTGGTCAAAATGCACACATTCCAACCTTTTACAGCTTCAAAACGTTCCAGGCAGTCCACTTACCAGAAAGGTTTGTATTTTTCATGTGATTAAAATCACTGTGCTTTTGGCCATCTCTGAGACCATCACAAAGGTATGCTGTAATACAATAACCTAGAAATGCACTGCTTATGGTGTTACATCACTGAAGTAACACAGCATCTGTGCCAGAGTCAGCCGTTTCTTTGGAATGGAAAGGATAAGAAAGCCCAAGGCTGCAGGACTGAGGCAAAATATGTGAAATTAAAGCATGAAATAAAGATGAAGGAAGGTCGATGGAGAACTGGATGCCAAGACGTAAAAATCATTGATATCACTGGCAAATCTTCCAGTGACAACATTATATTGAAGTTACTTAATTAGCATATCACACCACCTTTCATACTTGATATTAAGTTTGGATGAATGTGGACAGCCACCATGGGAAATCAAAGTAACAAATTAACAATACAAAAATGGCACTTCTCAGTAAAGCATGAGACCCACATGCAAACATTAAGTTTACCTCAGCTCCCAAACTGAGAGAGATTATTTCATCCTCAAAAGCAGAATGTGTATCAGTATGAGGAGGAATTCCTGTTTAAAAAAAAAAAAAACAAACAAAAAAGTCAATATAATAACAACAACAGTAATAAAGCGTTATCTCCATTAGCAAGCTCTATTTCCATGGATGTCCATATGGAAAACTGGGATAGTTGGTTGAACAAACAAAACTTATCCTAAACAAGGGAATTGCTTTCCGTAAGAATTCAGGGCAATCATCTTATTTGCATGCCCAGATTAGACAGACACAATTAACCTAAATGTCTGGTATAATCAATAGAAATACCTGGAAGATAGTTCAGGTTACCCCAAGGCCTTGCTCATTCATTGATGACTCCAAATGCTCTCCCTGCTGCAGAGAGCAGCTCAAGCACTTTGCTCTCCTTGTAGGCAGTTTAGCCCTTAGCACTAACAGTTATGTTACATCTGGCAATTTTGGGCTTTAGTTCATCCACCATCATATTTCTTCCTCACTCTCTTCGCAGAGGAGTACTCTCAAATCTCTTTATTTCCCACGCAAATGACTGCATTAGGGGTTTCAGCCTCAGCATTAGGACCTACTACCTCAGAGGCAGGCACTGTTAGGATCAAGTCCTGCCTCTGCTTTGCCATTCCTAGGCAAACACACGTCATTGTTAGGCTAACCCCTAGGTAATACATCTGTCTGTGTGTGTATATGAGTACACACACATAACTGAGAATTGCCAAAAGGACAGTCATTGTTAGGGGGTTTTTTAGATTTTTCTTTCATATCTGCTAATTGGAAAAAAACTGCCGATCCCTGCAGCTTGTGTCACGCATTTTAACACCAAGTGCTAAAACAGCAGCGTGCATGCCACAGCAAGATCTCACCACATGGTGGGGAACGACAGTCAGCAGTGGAGCAAGGGACAACAGCAGACAGCTTGGGAGGACTGCAACTACACCTTCCTCTGATCCACTGCAGGCCCTGGCAGACAGAGTCATTCTTATACCATCCAAACTGAAACAGTTTTATTTGTTTATTAAAATTCTACCCAAGTTCATTTTGGGCTCTGTAGAGAATTCCTGAGTTGAAAACAATTTTTTCTAACAGTGTCAGTCAGCTCTATAAAGCACCCTTATTATACGGCAGATTTTACAACCAGATGTAAATTTTCTGAATTCCATTAGGTTCAGTGAAAACAACGCAAGTGTTTTATGGGACCAACATTTAATCTGACAGAAAATCAGTGAGACTTGAAAACCAAGGACAGATAGATACCTGTTTGTTACGGCTCATAACTTTGCCTCAGTACAAAGCACTGAGGCTCTGCCTTAAGAGGCACACTGAAGTCTGTGCAATTCACTGTGCGGCAGGGGAACATCAACAAGCTCTCTACACTGACACTGATAATTCAACCAAGGCCACACTGATCTACCCACCTCATTCAATGTATCTTATGTGTGGCCCCTCCAGCTTAGATACTCATAGCCGTAACTCACTTTCTAAAATTTCAAGTATCATTTCTAGTGAAAACAGGGCTCAGAACAAAGATGCAGACAGTATTAATCTGACTGCACGCTCTGCTCATTCATATCCTAATGATTTGCACTTAAGGGGTATTTTGCTTTGGGCTTGAGTTTTTGTTTGTTTGATTTTCCAAGAAAACTTGCTACCATTCTTGATAGAAATCTACAATACTAACTAATTTCCTCAGATGTCCCAGCCAGAAGTACACAACTCTATCAATTTAAGAGACTATCAGATACACAAACAAACAGGATCAGCTGTTCACACCCTTGTTCAGCAGACACTGTAAAAGCTGTGAGACATTAATTCTGAGAGTAAAGCCAATGTTCTTTCTTCCCAAGGACAAATGAGATACTCACTCTGGAAAGCAAGCCAGATACTTAACCTTGATGACTAAGCTTAGCAAAAAGTACAGCACGTGATTTATTCCCTAGAAGTGTGATTAGAAGCTTAGTTTTCTTCAGAAGCCTCCAGTTTGGGAAAAATTACAAAAACACAGAAATTCCTTATTTCTAAGATAATGGAACACAGCTTGCATCATACTTAAGATTCCATATATCACATCCACTAACATTATATCATATGCACTAACAGCAAGAGCCATTTCCTGGAGACTGTAGGCACATTACAGGAAGCAATACAAGTTTGGTGTAAAAAAATGCACTTAACTAGAAGACCAAATATGACTACCTATTCCTATATCTTTTTATAGTTAGTTTTCAAATTACGGCCTTGGACTCAAACATCATCGTCTTCCGTAACAGTGGCATCAAAAACTGCACTTCTGAACATTAGTTCTCATGTGCAGAAACCGGTATTAAGATTTTAGTTTTGATTCAAAAGATCTGGTCTCTGATCTCTGGTCACAGAGGAAATACACTAAGCAGGTGCTTAAATCCTGTCCCTACACCATGTCACAGTTAGATGCTACATTCTTCTGCTTTTCAGTGAAGTTGTACTGGTTGGCTGGGATGTAGTTCATTTGCTCCACAGTTGCCTGTATGGTGCTACGCTTTGGATTTGTGATGAAAACAGTGGAGATAATACAGGGATGTTTTACCTCTTTCTAAGCAGTGCTCACACAGCATCAAGGTCTTTTTTGGTGCTTTTTCCCTGCCAGCAAGTCACCTGGGGGTGCACAAGAAGCTGGGAGGGGACACAGCTAGGACAACTGACAAAGGAATATTCCATATGATCATATGACATTGTGATCAGTAATAACATTAAGGGTGAAGTTTACCAGGGATGTCATGACTCAGGGACTGGCTGAGCCCTGATTGGCCAGTAGCTAAGGAATTTTTTTTGCATGACTTGTTTTCCTCTGTTTTATTTCCTTTTTTTTTTTTTTAAACTTACTAAACTGTCTTGATCTCAACCCAAAAGTGAGCATCCTCACTTTTATCTTCCAATTCTCTCCTCTACCTCTGTGAGGGGAGTGAGCAAGCATGGTGCTTACTTACCTACCAGAGTTAAACCACAATGTAAGACAAAGATCTCAAAGGGACAAATAAACTTACCTTGTCCAGGTTCATACTGATTTACAGTCAGTTGATCAGGTTTCTGTTTGATATACCCCTGCTTTAAGCACTTCTCCAAGAATGGGTTGCAAATTTCAGGAAGACCTAGTTACAGAAACAGAACTGTAAACAAGACAGGACAGCTTTTTACAATAAATATAACTGGAAAAATACACAGCATCAGCTTCATATACATGCAAGTCCATCTTTAATAATGATTACTCTGCATCTGCTGCTAACACACATCAGAACTGGGGGCCTAATCTTCAAGTGCAATATATTTCTAAGATCTCTAAATTAGAAAGGCCACTCCCCCAAGGTCTCTGCATTCAGAAGCAGATTAATCCTTACAAATGAAAACTGTAGTATCCCTACACAGAAATAAAACCACAACAAATCAGAGGCAAATTACAATAAAAAAGTTGCAGTCAAGAAGCAAAATTATTATGCAGTGAGTCAGTTGTGCAGAGAGCACTCTGAAAAATTTATTCTGGAAATCTGTTACTGAATTAGATTAAATATCACCCAAAAAATCTGTTAAAGTTAAGCTGGTCTTGAAACAGGAATGGAAGGTATAGTCCTCCACAGAAGCTTTGGTTTGCTATTTTACCTGAGGACTTGATTGAAAAATTCTGCTTAAGGTAATACCAAACATATTACTACTATCCCTTCCATGAATCTACTGATTTTTATTTTTGTTTTCCCCCAAGAAGTGTTTATGCTTTTCTCCCACAAAAAATATTCTGTGAGACTAGAAAACAATTCACATATCAACCCTCTTACAATGATACAGTTTCACAGTTAAAATTTTAATATAACCAGAATCCTTCTGTTGCATGCTACATCCACCCCAGCAGAGATGCATAACTTAAACACCTTTGAGTTTTACAGGAATTTAACTCTCTGATTTTACTATTTTTAAATCTAAGTCTATAGGATGACTCATTTGCTTTGCTCTGACTCACAGCTTTCAACTCCAAATAAGAGTTATTGAAACCTTAATAAAATTGCTTTCAGAGCAAAGGAAATTTTATTTCAGTGTGCATCCAGCAAGCTTCAAGCTAGTTGGGATAAATATATACTGCAACATACATCACATCACCCAAACAAATTAAAATGCAATTTGTAACATGCAATGGTTTTATGGAACAAAAAGCGATCAAGGAATGACAACTGCAATCCCAAAAGCCTTATTTGACCAGACCTCAATAAAGGTCGGCAACCTCTGGTTCCAAGTGACTGGACAACAAGCTTAAAGCATTCACAATAATTTGGAATGAATCTCGAAATTCAAAAGCACTGTTTGGTGTGTGCTTAGGATACAGCAAAGGCTCTCCTTTAACCAGAATCTCACAGCCATAACTCAGTGAGGCTTAAAGGCTCTCCATAATGGTTCAAGCATCAGTGCAAAATAAGCACCGTTTAATAGGGAAGTTCTCACCTCCAGGTAATGGTTTGTCTTTATCAACATTATTGTTATCATAGCGAAACTCATATCCAAAATGCTTTACTCTTCTATGCTTTAAAGTCTTCTGGGCTGTAAAAACACAGAACTTTAAAGTAAGATTAGACTACATAAAACATTCCAGGCAATTTGTTAGGTTTCCCTATTCCATCCTACCTGTTAAGACTAAACATTCTTTAATTAGCAGTTAAAACAGTGTATGTGACCCTTGTTCTTCATGGCACACACTTCTGCCTTATTATCTTTTGTATTTCATCAAGCATCATGTTAACTGCTGTTTTGAGTCAAAGGGATGGTGTTTCTGTATATGCAAGAAGCAGAGAATACCAATTTTCTTGAGCCATGCTTAATGCATCTTTTTCTTGCCCTATCTCTGAACTTACACGTGATGAATACCCTACAGATACATCAAGATCGTTCATTTTCATTAGTCACCAAGTTACACATTAGCTAAGGTCAGCATAACCTTTTGCATTGATCCATGGAACAAAGTTACACAGGAACTCTGACGTGATTTCCAAGAATTCACTTATTGAAGGATTTAGCTCCACAAGCTCAAGGGAAAGCATGAAAGCATCCACAATGTACGCCTCACTAAGTTATTTTTTACTTAAAAGAAATACAGCTCTTGAGCTGGACATCATATTACAAACAGTCTTGTGCTTGGCACAAGACACAGAAAAAAGACTTTAACTGTCTCTGGATGCAGGTATGTTATTCAAGTAAATCCATTCTAGAATATCAATTCAGAGCACTTGCCCCAAGGAGCTGATCACCTACAGCATAAGACTCAATTTCTAAAATGCTGAGAACAAACACAGAATCACTTCTGAAAATACATTTACCAAGATGTAGACTTCCCATAATTTGAAACTGTATGAAAAAACAGCATAAAAGTACAGAATGTCTGGATTTCCATAGTTGTGCCCACCATTTTGAGTATCTTCATCTCCTTTCCAGTCAATACTTTCCAACATCCTCCTTTCTTCCTCTGGAGAAATTATCTTTTCAATTACCATTAAGCCTGGAGGCAAGCTTGTAGGAACGGTATTTTGCAAAGAAACTGAGGTATATGAAAAAAAGAGAATTCTGTCACTGTTTAGAGAAAATAAAACCAACGTGTTCCCTATGGGGTTATATTTACTTTGTATGAGAATACAGTACAGCTGTAGAAATGTTTAACAATACAATGCAGCCCTCATTGTGGTCATATCTGGAGAATGAATGATCCCTTTTTGTCATGACAAAACATGGGTAAGGCCCAAGTTTTGTATCATTCAAGTACTTTCTAAAAATTTTACTGCATAAGATGAACAAGACTTTACACTAATCAAACACAAAACCACTTGTGCTTTTCCTGTCAAAATAATGGTAAACAGAATTTCCCAACCACTTCAAGGTTCTACCTGAATCTCATTTTAATTTTGTAGAATTTTAGTGATTTACCATATCAGCGGATTGCTTCCATAGACAGAGAGTACTCTGTAATCAAATATGTACAAATATGGAGTACAAAACAATACCCAGGTGAATGTAAAACATCACTGATGTTGCGAAATTCGGTTTACTATCCTGAGAGCTCAAAAAAAGGTATTTGCTGACAGAATGTACCCTTTTTGCTAGACACAATGAAAGCTCACAGAAAGAGCAACAGTTCTTGTAGTAAATAGCTTATAATCAGCAAAAAAAAAAAATCTTGGGGAGAAGGGGAAAAAAAAGACAGAAATTTCATTGTGCATATTTTTCTTCTTGGAGCTGAGATAAAGATTGCAAGACTAAGGTCACACAAGAAATCTCATGAACTGTCCGGAGATTCTGCAGGTTCATTAATCACAAAATCTTCATGTGCAGTATTGAATGGTCAGGAAATTACTCAGATCTTTTTTTCCTTTTTGCTTCCAAGTAATAGAGTTGAAATTAGAGTATTCTATCATGAAATACAAGGAGGAAAGATTATTTTATGTCCTGAATCTCAGATTCTAGCTTTCATTCTCTGTGTCTACTTACAAAAACTAGTGTGATTTTACCTATATTTACAACCTAGGAATTAAAAGTAAAGGGGAGCAGTATGCAGGAAGCTGGATATATAGGAAAGCAGAAAAACTGTACCTTTTTCCACAAAATTAATATATAGAACAATGTTTTGGCCACCATCTTCCAGCGTTACTTCCTTTCCATTAAGGGCATTAAAGGCTTTCTTGGCTTCTTCTGATGTCCTATATTTCACAAATGAATATGGTTTATTCGGTGGCATTAAGAGTGTTTCCATTGCTCCATATTCTTCCAGTATCCTGAGCAGTTGCTGTCTACTCATTCCATTACCAAGACCAGCATTGGCAATAACCAGGCTCTAATTGAAAAAGAATTTGAAGAAAAAGAGTATTAGCAATTATTGTTGGTTCATTTAAAACTAACATTTTACCAAGAGAACAGCACTATAAAGAAAATTTAAACCCATGAGCATTCTTTTATGTATTCTGCACAAGATATTTACATTTCCATCAGCTTGTTACACGAGGCTAAGGCAACCTTTGCTTGCCCAGCACATAGTCTGGCTGAAAGCCTTGCAACCTCTATTAGAAACGTTAATGCATGCTTTGAACTGGCAAGTGTGCCTCAAGTGTACTGCAAGCAAACAGTGGCACTAGCACACGTAATTTTGGAGGTTTCTGAAACAGCTGGGAAAAGTGTTCAATTATTTCAAATGAAAGCATTTCACTTCTCTAAAAAAACAGTAAATAAGGTTTAGAACCAAAGAGGAGAATCATGAAAAAAATATAATTATACATTGAGCACTGCTGTGATTATGCCTGTTGTGATGGCTCTGGTAATGTCTGTTGTAAGCTCTGCATCAGGCTGTCCACTCTGACCATATTTTTCAAAGTTTACCTCATTATTAATTACTGCTATTTTCTAGAAGGTTATTGATGGAGAGGCCCATGTGTGAAGGACATGCAGAGGTTCAAACCACTCCTTTCACTTAATCTACAAAGACCCCACTACACAACTGCTGCAGCACATGCAGCAACTGACGATGCAATCTGGAGATAACCAGACTCTTACACAAAGCCTGGAAGCATTTTCTGTATTCCTGACACAAGTTTACCACTAGCACTATGATTTTGTTTCATATATCACTTATTGAAATGTTCTGTCACCAATAGGGACCTTGCTGGACCCCAAAATAACTCTTTGGATAGATTAGATGGATAATCTGGTACCCAGGACAGTTTCAAGGGGAACAAGTCCCAAACTACAGATCCATTTCCAAGCAACACTAGAAAAACTCAGTCTTTGTTCTAAAGAGCTTACAATATAAACAAGATTGCTGAGTCATTAACATCTGTCCATGTGGTGTGAAATCTGAGAGAAAATTAAACCAAATTTCATTACAAAAATGTATAAAGATCTAACTGATCTTTCTACATTTGAATGGGAAGAATTTGAACGATCAGGATGAACAAGCATAGAGAAAATGATACGGCTCTACAGTGTTTCAAGCCATTTGTACTCCTTTGTGGTAGTGCGGAATTTTATGT
>WEIT01014774.1:815015-825456 GCA_013389985.1 Dryoscopus gambensis | reverse complement strand
CTTGGAAGTAATTGCAAATTGGCTGGAATGTGAGAGTNAATCGCCCTGGGATCTTGGAAGTAATTGCAAATTGGCTGGAATGTGAGAGTTTTGGTCTGACTGACAAAGAGGAGCAGGAACAGGTGATCTGGGCTGAGGAAGCTCCCCTGTACAGCCAACTGCCACAAGAGGAAAGATGCTACGCTCTTTTCGTTGATGGTTCCTGTCACATTGTAGAGACAAACTGAAAATGGAAAGCAATCGTATGGAGCTCCACACGACAGGTCACAGAAGCTACTGAACAAGAAGGTGGATCGAGCCAACTTGCTGAACTCAAAGCTGACCAGTTGGCCCTGGACACTGCTGAAAGGGAGAAGTGGCCAAAGCTCTACCTTTACACCGATTCGTGGATGGTGGCCAGTGCTCTGTGGGGTTGGCTGGAAAGGTGGAAAAAGGCTAGCTGGCAGCGTAGAGGAAGATCAATCTTGGCTGCTGAAGAATGGCAAGACATTGCCACTCGGGTAGAGAAGCTACTTGTGAAGGTCCATGATGCGGATGCCCATGTCCCCAAGAGTTGGACTAATGAGGAGCACCGAAACAATGAACAGGTAGATCAGGCTGCAAAAATAGAGGTGTCACAGATAGATTTGGATTGGCAACACAAGGGAGAATTGTTCCTAGCTCAATGGGCCCATGATGCCTCTGACCATCAGGGCAGAGGTGCCACCTATAAGCGGATATGAGACCGAGGGGTGGATCTAACCATGGACAGTATCTCCCAGGTTATCCATGACTGTGAGACATGCGCTGCGATCAAGCAGGCCAAGCGGGTGAAGCCCCTATGGTATGGTGGGCAGTGATCCAAATACAATTATGGGGAGGCCTGGCAGATTGATTATATCACACTGCCTCAAACTCGCCAAGGCAAGTGCTACGGGCTCACAATGGTAGAAGCCACCACTGGATGGCTGGAGACCTACCCTGTGCCTCATGCTATGGCCCATAACACCATCCTGGGCCTTGAAAAGCAAGTTCCTCTAGGGGCATGGTACCCCCAATAGAACTGAGTCTGACAATGGGACTCATTTCAAGAATAGGCTTATAAAAACCTGGGCTAAAGAACATGGTATTGAGTGGATGTATCATACTGCTTGTCAGCTGCCGGGAAAGTTGAGCAGTGCAACGGACTCCTAAAAATCACCTTGAACACACCAGGCGGGGGGACTTTCAAAAACTGGGAGCTGCATTTAGCAAAGGACACCTGGTTAGTTAACACCAGAGGCTTCACCAACCAAGCTGGACCTGCCCAATCTGAACCCCTGCATACAACAGATGGAGGTAAGGTTCCAGTGGTGCATATGAAAGGTATGCTAGGATAGACTGTGGGGATTAATTCCACCTCCAGCAAAGACAAACCTGTCCATGGGGTTGTCTTTGCTCAGGGACGAGGTTGCACCTGGTGGGTGATGCAGAGGGATGGAGAGACACAAGGGGATCTTGTTTTGGAGTGAAGTGCCTGTCGCACTGTGCCTCTATCTAGATCTAGATGTATATATGTATATAATTAGGGTAATGGCTGTATGTATATAGTTTAAAAGTTTAAGTTTGATGTAACATGTTGGTATGGGAAAAAAAATTCAGAGTAACTAATGTTGGAGGTTAAAATTTTTCCTTTTTTTTTCCTTCTCTCTCTCAGGGAATTTTGTCCCATTTGTTGCCTACGAGATGATAATGATCGGTACTTAAGAGAGGCAAAAGAAGTGGCCAAGGTCGGGGGAAGAGGTGCAGCTCGCTGCAGCATCTCAGCCGGGGGGCTTTTCTTCTGGGAAGGGCTGAGGTGTCTTCTTTGGCAGACACCTGTCCTTTTAACTAGGACATGGCTAGCTTTTAGCTTAAATTAAAATGGAAAGGAAGCTAGAAAATCAGTATAGCATAGAAGAACTTGGCATTGTTGTTTAACAGTAATGGTAAAATAATCTGTGGAGGTGATGTTTTGAGTACAGAAAATGTGAATTTCAACATAGTTGAAATACAGGACTTTGTGATGGCATTTTTTGAGGAACTACTTCATCTTGCAGGTTTCTTCTGTGTCAGGAAAGGAAATCTCAGATACAGAAAACTAATATTTTAATCTGATTACTCTCAGAAAGCAGATGATTCAAATAATGACAAAGCCTAAGCAATAGGAGCAGAAGGTGTTGGGGGGGAATATTAAGGAAAGCGTGGAGCAGACAATGCTTCAATCTTACAGCATCCAAAAAAAGCTCCTTGTTTCCCAGAAGCACAGGCAAATTTAGTTCTTAGTCTTCTGAAGGAAATTATCAGGACTGAGGAGCAAGAGGAGATTTGTGGACAGTAAGGCAGCACCTTCTGCTTTCATGGCAGGAGCAGGAGGATGGTGCTGCTGCCTTGCCCCACATCCTGCCTGCCCTGTCCTCTGCTGTGGCACCAGAAGGAGCTGTCAATGTGGCTCTGGGGTGAGCAAAATAGAGATGTCCCACAGCCAAGCCCTGGCAATTTTGACACCAATGATGGTCTGCCACTCCCGATACTTGGAGTTTGTTTGCCCAAACCCAATCTGGATGGTGCTGTGAGCATCACTGTGTTATAAAACGTTGAAGAGGTTGACTGCAATGTAAAGTTATGTAAACAAATAAAAGTGTTCGAGCATACGCGAAGCAACGCGCAGGTTTGGTCACTAGGTGATGCAACAGAAACTGCAGGGACTCAGGAAAGAGACTCCTGGGAAAAGCTGCCTCAGAAGATGGACTGATGGACTACACATCCCAAGAGACAACGGGAAAGATGGATGGCCAACAGGAAGTGGACACTTGGGACTAGGACTCTTGGAGGATTCGACCGGAGGGGATAAAAATCTCTCCCCGCGGGGGGCGGGGGCTTTTGGGGTGTACTGTTTCGGTGGGAGCGGTGAGCATTTTTCGGAGACTGTTGTTTTCTTTTTGGTCTGTTTTGCCGCATGGGACTCGGGCCTACCCCAGGTCTCCGTCCTCAGCTGTGGATATTAATAAAACGTGGACTAATTTTTGAGATTTGGCCTTGTTCGTAACAACTGGATACCAGAATAAAACAGAGAGAACATGGAAGTTAGATGTGTGGGCCAAAATAGTAGCCAAAGATCAAAGAAATGAAAGCAAATTCAGATCTTTGAGAGGGGAAGCAATAATTTTTAAACAGGAACTTAGCAATTCAGACACATTTGGAAAGCAGTGGAAGAGATGCACATACAAAAACAGACACCAGCACACAAATCCACTGTGAGATAACTCTGCATCAGATCAAGGTGTAAGAACATAGATAAATACAGAATAATGTATTCAGCAGAGGTGGGAGAATTATAGAAATCATCAAGAGATGCTGAGACTAGTCTAAGGATTAAAACAATGATGCAAACTCTATGAAAACATTCATAGAGCTGCAGTTCCAGCACTGACTTCCAGTAGGCGCACTTTGATCAATCATGTAAGAATTGCATAAAAATTAAAAGTGATAATTGAAAAGGGGAAGGTTCAAAGTTGCCAGTATGTCAAAGCAGCCGAGGAGAGACAGGAGGAAAATGTTATACAGTTCTCATAAGCAAAGGCAGTTCTCACTGGGGAGTAGCAAGCTACTCTCAAGGGGAGTAGCTTGCACGTATCTGAAGGTAGACTGTGCCCAGGAGTCATTGTCTGAGACTGTCAGCTAAGCGCCTTTCAAAAGCATTAAATACACCTGCTAAAATGTATCCCTAGCTGTATGAAACCACTAAGCAAGAACCAAGTGATAGACCCTGGGAATGCTTTGCAAGATCAAAATCTAGACTGTTATGTCTACATTTTTTCCCATTTGGAGATTAATCCAACAGTGAAAATCACTTCCAAAACACTTAAATTGGGAGAATTGAATTTTTAGGTCTGTATTAATAACAAATATCTCCATGAGCAACCCAAACTAACATTGCCTGGTTTTTTGTGGAGTATGCTCAGATTGCCTCTGTGTAGTTCCCAATATCTAATAAGGCATGAGATGTAATAGAAGTTTTTCCCCCTAAGCAGAAGCGTTAGGATCACCTCTTTCCACTCACTGCCTACAACTGTGTAGGAAAGTGTTAAAGACCTCCATCCCTGTACCCATCCCTACAACTTCATGATTCCAGGAATGCAGTTTGAAACATTTCTTGACCATGTTTTAGACATCACAGTTCTGTGTGCTGGTCAGTGATTTTCCAGTGGACATCTTGCAGTGACCCCACATTAAGTCACCACATGTCCAGAGCTCTGGCTATTTTAAGAGTTTAAGCACTAAATGTTTAAAAATTAAATTTTCAGTGTGATGACCTAGGAATTGTTCCAGGATATGAAGAAAAAGATACTAATTCACAGAAATCTTCAATTTCACTACAGAATTTACAGGGTTGTTTCTTCTTTTTGGTTTTTAATATGTTCATGTCTTTCTCTGTTTTAGTCTTCTAAGTGTTTTCATTGATTTATTTTTCATTTTCAGCACAAACTGAACACAGTTAATCAGTAAATACAAAATGCATCCTGCAACATTGCCAGTAGCCTAACATAAGTGGATTCAATTGCTGAATTGTCGTAAGATTAGACCTGAGCCACAGTATAAGCTTCATTGATCCAAGCACAGCAAGATATCCATTCAATAATATGTGTTTTAGCAAGGTTTTCCACTTGTAAAAACTTCCTGCAAATTAGTGTTCATCCAATATGTGCTATAAACACAGTGGATCAAATCTTGTATCAGTTTAAAGAACATCCCACTCCTTGGAAAGGAAGCAGGGTACCTGGGTGTATTGTGTAAGCAGAGACACACAGGGAGTGAAGTTCACTATCAGAGGAGGCTCATCTCTGGAGTGCATGGATAATGGACACTGGGCTTCCTGACAAGCTCTGGGAAGTCAGGGGATGAAAGAAGGGATGATGTGCTGGAGATTCATAAAGCCATAGCTTCAGTAAAGCTGTTGTTGTTACCAGCGGAGCAGTTCTTACGTGGAAGCACTTGCAGGGGAGAGGTCACAAAGAGCTGTGTGGCTCTGGTCACTGTGCAGTCCCACCCCTGTGGTACCTGAGAATCCCTTAGTGCTGTGTGTCCCCTCACACTGCCCTGCAGTGGGTCACTGATGCTGCCGTGCTGTGCACAGGGCTGCTCTGGGAAAGGACTTTTCCTGCCCTCACAGCCTTCCCTGTGGCTCCGCCTGTCTCTCCTCACAGCCTTGGCCCCCACCTGTTGACAAGAAAATGAGATTTCAGTCAAAAACAGGATCAAACACCACAACAGATAAACAACTTGGGATTACAAGTTGCTCTGGGGTGAGGAAAACAGGGCTGTGGGACACCAAGTAGTGCTGCTAATATCACTGCACTTACCTCTGAATATTAAGGGCCCACATAGCCTTCAGCATGGACACTGGCTGATTCTCTTCAGGCTGGAGCAGAGACAGGTGCCAGTAAGTGATTAATTCAGAACAGACCCCTTGTGACATTAGAAGTTGTTGGGTTCCTCCACACAGGGATCTTTCTGTCAGCAAGACAGTCAAAAACCCCAAATGGTGGAAATGATCTAAATGCATCCAAGGGCTTGGATGTTCATCACCTGGCAAAAGTCATGAAATAGCATGACTGTGATTAGACCACAAATGAAGTGCGGATGCTGATGCCAAAGGAAGAATCTGAGTGGCAGATAGAGGTTCAAAATCATACATCTCTATCAGGAAGATAGTGATTTAATAGCACCTAAGGCTGCTTTTTCATTAAAAGGTTTTCTTTCTTTGGATTTTTCTCAAAGCACAACTCTTATTTGGTTCCAAATGCCTAAATGTAGAAAATTTTTTCAGTTCTTCATCTTAAACACTTAAATGCACAGCATGCAGACTTTGGTATCAGAAAGGACTGACAGCATAATGACTTTACAAGTATATGAGGCTTAAAATTACAACCGGTATAGTCTTATTCACTGGATGTTGCTCTTGAGAATAAACTTGGATACTGGTAAACACACTCCTGAATACAGTCTCAGCTGTACAAATACCTTGGCATCTTTCCATGCAGATTAAGAAAGCCCTTTATTATATAAAGTCCCCATATTTTTTTCCAGTTGGGAACTTACAGCATATATATATATACGTAATTCTTAGTGTTGCTTAAGGAATGAGTCATCCTTATTTCCACTGAGAATTTCCCCAAACTACTTTAGTTGCATGTAGGGAGCTGTATTATTTTGCTTAATTACATAAAAATTTCAGATCACTAAGATTTTATGTTATTAACACAAACATCAAATGATTTAAGTGAGTTCCTAGAATACCTAAGTGAAAAAATCCAAACAAGTGCCTTAGAGGAACTGCTTCTTAAGTTTTGAAAGAGTGGGCAAATGAAAAAAAATAGTTAATCAAGTATTTTTCTCACAGGAAAACTAATAAAGAGAAAGGCACGGATATCTTCCTTTCACGGTGAAGCCTCCTGTGGCTAATCTTTCACCTTTTTTTATTTAGTCTGAAACCCCACCCTGCAAAAACATAAGCAGATCTTTTAATTTATGATCTTGAGAAGTCTACCCACATGAGCTTTTGCAGGATCAAGACCTGAGAGAATGATTTCTGTTCATAAAGCACTTTTAAAGTTTTAGGTGCCAAATTTTGAGAACAATCTATTTTCACCCACCCACTCTGACCTTATTTGCTCAGCAGGCACTATTTCTAGAACTGCCAGAAACCTCAACGTGGCCGTACATTTTGCTGCTGACTCTTGAGGAGGTAAGGCCAGTGTTTTCAAATGCTTTATGCACTTAGGCAGCTGCTTGAATGGTTTCTCATAGACATGCTGGGTACAAGGTTTTTCAGTGACTGCAGATTCAGGGAAGCCCTGCATAGGTCTATTAATTCCATTATTACAGTCCTGGGACAGATTTCCTTTGAATGCAAAGTATGGCTTGCCAAGAGTCAAAGTGGGAAAAATGGCCTTAGATAAACTTTCGTAGAGCAGAAACGTATGTGGAGCTCATCAGAGGGTTTCTGGTTCCCCCTCCCTGTCCTCTCTCCGGGAGAACCAGGTGGCTTTTGTCACAGCAAAAATCAATCACACTGCTGCTCCCACCTAGTCACTGTGTGTGAAATCAACCCTATTTCTAGGGTGTAAGTAGGATAATAGGGGAAAATGTAGTTTGCTTCAGCCTATGGGTAATACACAAGGTAATAATCTAGAGCAAGATCTAGATTTAAGGAAAGGGTCCTAAATTTGTGTTTGTCCAAAACTCCCTAGTTTTTCTAGGAGTTCCAAGGGTGTGAGGCAAGACACTGGCCTCACACCTCCCTAAACTATACTATAAGATTTGAAAGGTATCAGTTCATCACAGACTCACAGAATATCCTGAGTTGGAAGGGACCCACAAGGATCATCAAAGTACAACTCCTGGCCCTGCACAGGACACTCCAACAATCCCACCATGGGCCTGAGAACATTGTCCAAGTGTTCCGTGAGCTCTGGCAGGATTTGTACTGTGACCACTGTCCTGGGGAGCCTGTTCCAGTGCCTGACAACTGCCTTGTTGAAAAAAGGGAGAAAAGGGTGAAAAAGGGGAAAAAGAGTGAAAAACCTTCTCCTAGTATCTAACCTAAACCTTCCTTGACACAGCTTCATACACAGATTTGTCTTCAATGCTTTGTTCTTTACTATTCAGTATCTTGAGTTTCACACCAGAAAAGTTTCTTAAATATAATTTTGCACTTTGTGGTCAAAAAGAGTAAGAAGTGAGTAACTCCATAATTGGTAATGGAGTTTACAGGAATGTTCCTTCATCCATGATTGCTTTCTTCTCTTCTTCTCCTGAAAGGTGCATTCACTGCACAAGCTGGTAAATTATTAAGACTGACAGTATTTGATTTGAAAGTCAGACTAGTAGCTAGTTATTAAAGATAATAGCTTGTCTGAGCTTCTTAATATAAGAAAAGTTTCCTAAAAACCAACTCTGATAAGCATAAAAGTTTCCCTTCCCTTTTAAATTCAGGGGCTCTACATTGTCTTCAATGGTAATTCAGTTAAACAGGACACTACGCAAGCCTCTGGTAAAATGAATCATCACATTAATAACATTCAGGTCTTGAAGTTTTCTTTATATGTATCACAAATTTCAAATTAAAAACTAAATTTTGAGCATACAGTCTGTGGGATTATTCCTACAAGTAGTCACTACAGGATTTAGCATATTTCTGGGACATACTGGCAATTACTATGACATATCTGTGACACATAATATTTTGGAAACATCCTTTGCAGATGCTGATGGGTCACTGGATGCAGTGTGGAAAGGGATGTCTTGTGAGAATTCACTGAGTCTTTTTGTTGCCGAAGCAGGTTAGGAAATCCAGGGAGTGCTGCACAGGGCACAGCACACAGCATGACTACAGGATAGATCACAACTGGCTCCCGTTTTACAGATCAATCCCAGTTGTACTGTGAAATTTTACAAGGCTCAGGCAGACACTCTGCAATGCCCATCCGTCCAAATTCATATTTTGGCAGAGTGGATACTTAGTCTAGTTTCAGTGAGCTGAAATAGCTGCAAGAAAACACAGAATATGGATAACTGAGTCAAACCAGTCATATGTTGCAAGCAACATTTCCTCCCATTGGTTTGTCCCACAGAAAGTGGGAGTGTTAGGGCTACAGCTAAAAACTGAAGAGAGAAGCACAGAGGATTAGACAAGCTCGGTTTCAAATTCCTGGCTATCTAATTCACCAGCCCCAATAATTTAAATATTTTAAAAACAGATTTTAAAGTAATATAAAATATTTATAGATTGTAATTATGAATGACAGAGTTGGTTAGTTCAGACAAAAGTATAAACAGACTGAATTGGGGAGCAAATACCTCCTCTGGGGGTGTATAGTTTGATAAAATATTGATACTGAAAACCCAGAAGCCTTTTCTTTGCAACTCCTGGGAACAGATTATTTCCCAAGTGTATCCCACTATAGGGATTGGGCATTTCTTTAATGTATAAGTAGCTCAGCAGAAGGTGCTGTGCTAGAAATCTCAATGCAGTTACAACCCCTCTGCAGGGCATGACAAAATGAGCCGTTCTGGGAGGACTTGCAGCCATCACATCCTGCCAGCCTGGTCCCTGAGACAGCTTGCGGTTCCCATGTGGAGCCATCAGAACAGAGCTGCTGAGGGGCTGGGAGTGGAGATGGAAGGGGTGGTGAGTCGGCCTGATGTCACAGTGCACTTCAGTGAACCTCAGCATGGGTAGGATTGGGAGGGATCTTTCACCCAGGGAGGCATTTACACCAGGAAGACAAGAAGGACAATATTAGTCTCTTCATCCCTCAGCTATAAAATACAGATATTTTCAAACACGAAGTTAATCTGTAGGAACCATTGCTTGCAACTTGTCCAAAGAAAATCTACACCTCTCTTGGTGTACTTGAGCAAGAAATATACAGTGTGGGCTCTGACTTTGATGTCTTGCTGGATGAAACTTAAAAAATAGGATGGCTTAGAGGCAAACATCAACACCATGAGTGTTCAAAATGAAAAAGCATCATTCAGAAAAGCAGAGATCAAACTCCAAACATCACCAGATACCTCTGATAGCTTGCTTGTGAAATGGACATCTGCTGCTACTGGGACTCTGTTGGACACCCAACAATTCAAAACTCTGCTGAAAGCTTGTACCATAAAGGTGGGAGCGATGGACAAAGTCTTATCAGCAACAAGTAGCTGTCCAAATATTACATGATAGCACCATTATAAGAACATGGAAAAGAAGAATGGCTTTAGTGGCTTTATATAAATAATGCAGACTGACACAAACACATAAGATGTGTGAGCTGAGAGATGCTGCCTTTCTGGGCAAAACAGAAGTTATTTGCAAAAGGGCAGAGGACTATGGATTATAAAATAAGTGTTGAAAAGCTGGTACTCCATAAATATGGTGTCATGGGTTAACCCAGCTTGAAGTTTTTAGATGAGAGAGAGTAAGTTTTTCTCAGCCTGTGAGCCTCCTGTGATTCAAGGTCCCAGCTGCTCTGTGTTCTGCTGCTCCTGATAAGTGGGCGGGGCACCCGTCCTGCTTTTAGGTTTTTTTTCTTTCCTTTGGCACTTTTTTTTCCCAGAAAGAGACAGAGCCGAGGAAGTGATGTTTCTGCAAATTGCTGTGGTAATTTCCTCCAAAACTTGATGGAGCCAATCAATTAACTGATTTGAATACTGACAGCCCTATTGGGCCACTCGGAAATGGTTTACACCTCTGTGAAAAAACAACATTTAAAGACAGACAAGGCGGGAATTGTTCTCTTGCTTTTCCGGTCTCTAGCCAGGTAACACCGGCCAGACCGGGCTCGGGCCCAGCAGGGCCAGGGCCGGGCCTCACCGGGCCTGGCTACTCAGCCTGGCGGGGCCCTGCCTGCGCGAGCCTGTGGGGCCGGGCCGCAGCCCCGGCTCTGGATGG
>WEIT01014774.1:804329-814576 GCA_013389985.1 Dryoscopus gambensis | reverse complement strand
GGCGGCTGTTGTGCTGTGACATTGAAGCCATGAGAAGACTGCTTCGTGTGTGGAAACTCCATAACATGAGCATAAGAGACTTTTCTCCCTAAGTGAACTGATAAAAGGCTATTATAGAGGGTGTAAACTGACTGAAATAATACCAAGTTTGTGTCTTTATGTTGAAAATGGAAGGAGGGAGGAGGATGGGGGGAGGAAAGTGGTCTGAAGGTTTATTCTAACCCTTATTGGTTTTTTTTCTTCTTTTAGTTCTAGTAATAAACTTCTTTGTATTCTTTGAAGTATGGAGCCTGCTTTGCATTCCTCCTAATTCTTATCTCATAGAAGGTGAAACCGTGAACCGAACCACTACATATGGTAAGAATAGTTTATCTGCAAGAGGATTCAAAGACCAAAGAGAATTTCACATGCTTAGATGAATGTATTCCTGAAATTCTGCTACTCAGCTGTGGCTTCCCTCAGTGCAAAATTGAATGCAGAGACTTGATTTATTTATCATTAAATCCACAGTCTAATTGAACATACAGGGAAAAAAATAGTGCCTGAGGATAGTTAAAGAAGTATTAAACTACCCCCCAGTGTTTGCTGAATCTGCCACTTTTGTCCCAGCAAATTTCACTGTGTTGGGACACCAGTGTGTGGGGAATGAGCTTTCTCAGTGCGGGGGAGGAATCTGCATGAACCACTCTCTTGCTTTCCTCTGTTGCTGCCTGTACACACCCCCTGGGGTCCATTCTGGAGATCCTCTGACTCAATCCACAGGCTGTGTGGTGCTAGAGAAGAACATGGAAATGTTCTTTTCATCATGGCCATGATGTTCAGAGAGACCACTTGTTGCACTCCTTTCAGCTCCAAATGAGTTCTTGCTCATGCAACTCTCCCTGGACTCTGCAAAAGAAGAGAGAAGAAAAAAAAAAGAACCACAGCTTCCCCTCTCTTCCAGGAGATACAGTACAGGCTCTTAAAGGATGAGTAACAGAATAGTTATTTTGCTATTTCCCAGTTCTGCTTTCCCCACCTTCAGCATCCTCCTTCTTTGTTTAAGTGCTGTATTTCTGTTAAAACACTGCTGGATCTGGAATAATCAGAATCAGCAAAAACATACTGACTTGTTTTATTCACCTCTGATCTTTGCAATGCCAAGATCCACCTTCTCAAGTTTCTTTTTGCCTTTTAATTTTTTTTTAATTTTTATTTTTTATTTTATTGATTGTATGTTTGTTTTTTATTAAAATTTGTGGGTTAGGGTTAAGGTTAGGGTTGGATGGCCGTTAGGGTTAGAGTTAGGGTTAGCTTAGAGCCTGTCTCATATAGTCCATGTCTGCTGAGGAATGTGGATCGAATACACCTGAAAAAATTGACAGCTCTTCTATCTTATTTGGTGTTTAAGACCAGTAACAGAGATTGTACGGACACGCTGGCAGCCTGTGTAAGTTTTTACCTAGGTTTATAGTTAGAAAGACAACCTAAATCTCCTTTCTTGGAATTTAAAGCAATATTTCCTGCCCTAACCTCAGAGGATAATGGTTTACTATCTCCTTTTAGCAGCTTCTTATACACTGGAAGTCTGTTATCATACCCTACTCAATTGTGTACAGGAAACAAACTCACTTTCTCCAAACTTTTCTCATAGTTTATAGGTTTCTATTTATTTCTGTTCCTGTCCAGTGGGACTGAACCTTTTATTTAAAAATATTGTACTTAAACCAAATTCTGGGTAAACTGGTAAACCTCCAGTAGTTCTGAGCACAGCAGAGTAATGATGTTTGACATGTTACAAGCAGGGCTAACGTTAGTACATATTACAAGATTTGCTTCCGTACGAGTACATCTCACTTCTCATTTACTATGGATGCTATCACCTTCAGATCTTCCAGGCTTCTGCCTTTTTGGTGTGTGGAGATTTGGCTTCTCCTGCCTACATTTAGCTTTTTTAATTTCACTTGAGTGAATGTGACCTTGTTAAACTGGAATAATCTCCCTGGTTTACCAAGAGCACTACTTCTAACTGTGATGCTCTAGTATTTCCAGTTCCTTCCAAAATGCTGTCATTTAAAAAATGTTTTAATATCTAATTTATTCTTTCCGGTTATAACGTGCTTAAAGTTAGGCTGAGAAATACATGGTTTCTTGAGAGTTCCTTTTTCCATTTTCTTGAAAGCAGGTACTATATTTGCCCTCCTCTGGTTTTCTGGGACTTGACCTATCCTCCACAGGTTCTGAGAGATGATAACTAGTAATTATGAAATTGCACTGGTTAATTCCTTAACTGCTTTGGGGGAACAGGTCTTGCTGTCTACAGTACATGCAACTTAACTAAATCTTCTCTAATTCTTTCTCTATTCTAGTTCACACTCCATTGCCCTGTTAAAACAAAGTGATCAAGTTACAATTAACCTTTTTTGAGGAAAGACCCAAAGACAGCATTTCATGAGTGAGAAAAAATGCCGCTGCACCCTCTTTGCTCCCTTCCCCCTTCAAAGAAAATCCCACAAAGATTTTGAGAGGGAAAATTAGCAAAAGGTAAAGTAAGACAATTGTCAAAGCTGTTACGGCAACTTGAATTCTTCCCTGTTTATTTCTTTGTGTTGTCTGTTAGACTTCCCTCTTTGTTATAGTTAATTGGCAAACTACTGGTAAAGTAATTCATTTCTCAAAACTTATTTATTTTGCCTCACAACATTTATTTGCACAGCACTACTGTTGTGTACAAAGATTACTCTTTAATGGAGTTCAGAACACCCTTGCACAGCATGCAATTCTGTTCAGTCCAAAGAATAAAATACACCATGTACTGAGTCTGTAACTTAAATTAATCTTATTTGGTTTTACTCTGCTTGATTACCCTTTATGTGCTTTCTTAAAGTCATGTGATTTTTACTTTTTATTTTGACTATTTTAATTACTTGCTTCTACAATAAATTTACAAGGATATTCCGTAGCTCTTTTCGAAGCAGTTTGTATTAACTAACTGGAATAAATTTGCTTTTTCAATAACCAAAATTAAAAGAATATAGTCTTTTTAGATTTCAAGGATGTATTTAAATAAAAATGAGTCAAAACCAGTAACTCCATGCTTTGGGACATCAGATAGAATGTTGGCATTGCTTCAGCATGTCTGGATGTGAACATACCCCATGTGATGGTCTGTTTTAGACCGTCTATCTGGGTCTATCTAGACCGTTTCTATCTGGGCTGCAGACACACAAAGCACAGCAGGAATGTACATCTGTATACTTGTGGAGAACAAATACAGATGACTATTGGTAGTGCTGATCTAAACCTTCACCCAGGTTTGATCTTCAGAGCTGGCTTACAGACATCACAGGAGATAAACCTACAGGACTTTAAAGGGAGTAAGCATCACCTGCAGTAAGACTGAAATCTGTAACCTGGGCAGAGGCAGAGGACATCAGTGCTGAGCCATTCAGACCTGGCGCAGCCAGTCTTGGGCCCTGCTGGGGCAGCACCTAACCCAATCTGTCTGGGGCAGGGGGAAATAACAATGAAGTTGGGCCCTGGCTGGCTTAAGCAGCTTGCAGAGCCTCCAGCAGATGCTGGCATTCAGCCAAGCGCTCAAGTCAGCTGCTGTCAATGCTCAAAGCAGCCAGGATAAGCTGTGGTAATGTGTGTGCTCCCAGGGCAAGCCCAGTGCAAGGCAGGAGGCTCAGGCAAAACTCCAGAGCACAACCCAGCACAGGCTGAGGATCCATGCCAGGTGCTGCCCTGTGAGCTGCCCCAGCCCTTCAGCCGGGCCCTTGACCTGCAGCTGACACAGAGCCAACACCACGGAGTCTGGAGGGAGTGCAGATGCTGGGAAGGCCATACAGAGCCTTGCTGGTCAAAGGAATGCACCTTCTGTACTCTGAGTGTGCTGGTTGTTTCCCTGAGGACATCGAGCGTCTGCAAAGTCTCAAGGGGAAAAGAGATGAAGATGTGTTTTGGATTTTATCGTTGTTATTTAAGTGACCAGTTAAGCCAGAGTCTGTCAGTGATAGATAGAAATAACACCTGCCTGATCTGAAAACAGGAGCCTCAGTGACTTTACCATACACTGCAGATAAGCAATATCTTGCTTGGTCACAGATGCCCATGTTAACACTGCTATTGCTGCCAGTGTCTAAGAGGGCAGCTGCCTCCATCTGCACATCCAACAGATGCACAGATGCCGCTGGTACCTCTGCTTGCTAGATAAAGCCAGCCAGTAATATCAGCAGACCCCAAGCTAGCTTTATTTAACCAGCATGGGTACTGGTGACATGTGAGGGCATGCAGAACTGCTCTCACACGTACTGACAGTGGCACTGTCAAATGCTCAGTTAAGGATGAGGATGGCTGCTGCCAAATATTTCACATGCAGAAAGAAAGCCAGGTTATTTATTTCATTTTGTTTACAGTAATAGGAGACTGATGAACATCATGTAAGTGCACTACAATAAAATTGATTGAGAATTGAGGATCTAAAAGCAGAAAAAAAATCAGCCAATATAAGGAAACTACTAACTTGAATGAAAGGATCTAAGAGGAGGGCACACTGAACAGCTCAGGAAAACCAATCTACCGAAACAAAAGAGAATGATTTTCAGGTTTGATTGGATAAATCCTCAGCCTTTCACTGAAACAAACTGCCCTTGATGTGATGGTTTCTCTGAAGCCTCTGAAGAGAATTTTTCTCAGCATACTTAAAAAATTTTCATCATCAAGGACCTGAAAATGCATAATCTCTACTTGGTCTGATCTCAGATGACTAATTCCAGAAACTGATTCACCTGCACTGACACTGCAGGACTGGAAGCAAAAGAGAGCATCTAACAATTCAGAAGTCACTCTGTCCATTCTGAGGTCAACATGAGTTTTGCCATTGGTCTTAAAATAGTGGCAGAAATTCTTACCCCGTGTAGAGGAATGCTGGATTGCTGAGTGTAGAATAATGCTTTCCTTTCAGATATAAGCAATAGGTGGCTAGTAGTCTAAGCATGACTAAAAGGTTTCTCTTTGGCAAAGATACTCAGATTTTGAGGCAAAGTTTAATGGGCAAAGCTCGAGTCTGACGGGAAAAGCTGCTCTCTGCATCACTGACCCAAGTTAGTCCAGTTTGTGAATGAGCTATGTGATAATGTACCAAGAAAACTATTTTAAAAACAAAAACAAAGTTGTGTTTGCTGTCAAGCTGATTTCCACTGCTTTAACCGGACTTGGAATGAGCTATCAAAGACAGCCACCCATTGCTGGAGGTTACAGCAAAAGCCACCACTGTCCTTTACTGAAAGCCCCAGCAGCGACTGCGTGATCCCCTCGGGTTGTTTGTAAGGGCTGCATTAAAGCGGCTGCCTCAGCTTTTCCTGCTGTCATTTTGTAAGCAAATTTGTAAGCAAGTGGAAATCTTTTACCTGAAAGTATATTCGATCCAAAACAATCCTTTTGTTTGAAGATATGACCCCTTGAAAGTTTCTGAGCTTTTCTCAAAGGTAGAAATTTTGAACTATCATCATTCAATAGTGGCTGGTTTTTACCTGTTATTTCCTTCATTCTTTTCTGCCACTGAATGTCTTAAAATGAATGATTTGATGGTTCCATTCTTTACTTTTCAATTTTTCTGTTTCACTATTATTAGTTTGTCTTGTTCTGCTGCTTTTCAAAAATTTTTCCCCCTCTGGTAAATGTAAAGGACAGAATGAAATATTAAAAAGAATTATGTCAATCTCTTGGCTGGTAACCAAAGGGTTACAAATATTTTCAGTTGCACATTCCAGCTCCACAGATCCCAAATTATTGTCCAGGTAATTGTACTGAAAGTGGTTCACATTCCTATTGATAACTGTTAGGCCCCCCAAACCCCAGAGAGTTATGAAAAATACTGTAGTCATTTCTTACAGTGAGAGTGGCCTCTGCAGTAGAGAATGAGAGGTAGGAGGGGGAAAGGTCCAATGAGGAAATAATAAAAATCAACTTCAGGAAGTTTTTATTAAGGCTGTACATTAATATGTGCAGAGAAGAGAGAAAGTTTTAAAATATGAACATACACACTTGTGTGTTTAAAGGAATACTTCGATTCCATATTGTAGTTCAGCTAAAAAGTCTGTGCCACAGAAAACGGTAATTATTTCAGCTTTGCATATTGTAAACCTAGTCACTGTCATTCTTTCTTTGCCTCCACATGCCTCAATGCCACATTTTCTACAATCGTAGGGAGATTGCCTTGGCTCTCACTCAGCTGGCTCAGCTAATGCAATTCACAGGCCTTCAAATGTAAGCTTGTAAACTATTTAGTTCTTTTTCTCTCTAACAATTTGTCTATTAACAGCTCATTGAATGGAGGAGGGAGAAGAAGCTAGTGAGACCTCTCTCGGTATTGTTCAGCAGTGACCCTGGCGCTCTCGGATTGGTGGCCAGTGCTCACTAAACAGCGTTTGTCAGCGCATGTTGTTTTGCTGGATAATGGTGTATTGTGAGAGCAGCCGTCTAGATTAGTAGCAGGTAACAATAAGATGGGAAAGTAAATCTCCTGTGTGATATGGTAAGGTCATAAGAATGATGTATAAAAATCCAAGGGAATGCTCGTTAGGATGGCCTGAGTACTGCAAGAAAACCTGTGCCATCTTGAGAGATCTTTGCACCTGCCTCTGTGCATTGTTCAGGACCCTCATCACTATGTCCTCCGGCTTGGGATGGACTTGGGGAATGAGGATGGTTCACTGCTGCAGGATTTTCAGGATGTATGTCCACTGCTTATGGCCTGCACTTACTGAAAGGTGGGTTTTGTTCACTGAATCCTGGGACAGGAGCGCCAGAGCCGGCCCACACCGTGGCCCACGCCCATTATTCCTGCAGCTATATGATAGAAGGCTGTGCTATACATTGCAATGAGAAATATGATGCATACAGGCCTGGGTCCTGCTCCAGCACTGTTGTTCCATTGTCGCTGAGAGGAGATTCCATGGTGCCGTGTCACGCAATGAGCCTGCCACACCCTCTGCTTTCCTAATGGATTATACAAAATCTCTAGTGATTTATTACTGATGGCTGAGATTTCTTTAACTTTTCTTAGTGTTCTACATGGCATTATCAGGCGAGTTGGTGCCTCAATGTTCAATAAGGAGAATCCTGCTTGGCACAGATTTCTCCCCCCAAAAAACCAGCCGTACTTACAGGCCGTTCTGTTACAGAAACACAGTGTTCCCAGCTTTGTTTTTTGCTGTGCTAAGTGTTGCAGATCTTGTGTTATCTCCCAGGCAGACTGACAAGGTGGCAGCACACAGAAATCAGATTTCCAAGGAGTGATTTATGAGACGCGAACTTGGCCGTGCGCGCATTGCGACTCCCCCGTGTGGCTCGAAGCCGCCGGCGGCTCAGCCCGTCGGGCTGGGGCTGCCCGGGCTCACACCAGGCAGCTCCCGGGAAATAACGCGGCCCGGGGAACACTCCCGTGCTCAGAAGTGGCCATCGGTTTGCAATTAATATTGACCCCAAGAGAATAATATTATTCTGTTGTGTTTCTGCTGCGGGGAAGGATTAAAAAAAAAGGTGTGATATTTTACTAACTGTGATGCTTTGGGAGGAATTATGAGGTCTCATATTCCTTTGTTATGAATTAGTCTTAGCAACTTAATTCTCAGTTTCTTTTTTCCCCATCAAAGTGTCTTAAGATGATACCTTTAACAGATGCTAAAATCTATTTGGACATCATTAGTTATTTTTAAATTGGAATTATAAATTTTTGTGGACTAACACAACAGTTCAAGGTTCTAAACACATGTCAGTTGTACTCCTCAGGTCACTTATAATAAGCCCCTTTTTGGCTTAGCTATGAAGGCTGAGTTTTCAGTCCAGAATTGAATATTTTTACCCAAAACCACACAAAAAATATTTACAGTTTCTGCTACTATCTTTTATATGTCTTACGTATATTTTCTTCAGCATGGGCTAGAGGAAGCAATTGTCTTCTTCCAAATTAAAGTGTTTGACTCTGCCCCATGTTACACTGTCTCAAATTACCTGTCAGCTGCATAAGGAGAGGTTAGACTTACACCACACTAGACAAAGGTAGAATTGGGCCCAAACTGTTTACTGTTTTCAGGAACTTGGCATCCTCTTCTCCTATTCTGCTGAAATCAACATAAAGAGATGCTGAAATTCTAAAATGTTTTAAACCCTCCAACACTGTAACTGTGAGCAGGGTGCATTGTAACTACCAGACCTCGATGGCATGAAGATATGCATCATGAACATGAAATCTGGGGAGAAAAGATAAGGGCACAGCCTCGCCACACTCCCAAAAGCAGCAAAACACTGTTCAAAGTAACAACGGCAAATGTGACCATTGCCAGTGCAATTTGGTCACATCCCTCCTTGCACTGGCAAAACTTTGAGTTGGACCCGAGTAGGTGCAGTTCCAGGAAAGTGAATGCCCAGTGGAGTTGTGGCCAGCTGCAGTGGATCTGTACTTGATGACAGTTAAAAAGATGAATGAAAATCATTTTGGTTGCATTAGGGATGTAAGCTGTCAGGGATTTGGATTACTGCTTATTCAACTTTTTGGACAGCATCTTTATGCTTCCAAGAAATCCTTTTTAGTCCAGGCATCAAGAGGAGACAGGATGAACTCCAAGCAAGAAACTGGAGTTTGCAGACAAGTAGCTCATGCTCCTGACACTGGAGAAGAAGGGAATGGAAAGCAGAAGTAGAGAAAACAAAGGATACTTTGTGGATATGCTGTATTGCCAAACCTCAGTGGCCTGGATACATTGTTGTTATCTATCTCCATCGGTGCTTATGGGTATGTATTGATCTGAATAACTCATGTCTGAGGGGTCACTGGGGCATCTGATTTTATCCCTTTCTTTGGGAGGTTTATTAATATTGACACTTCTTCATTTAATTGGGGCACTGACTATGGAATCTCTTTTAAATGGAATCATATTAGCTAATGTACTGCCTGTCCACACTCAAATCCAGTGTGCTTTACACAAGCCTATATTTGAGTAACTGCTAATGTTTTAAGAAAAAAACCCCAAACACCAAAAACGCAGATCTCTGAAACCAGAGAGAAATAGCAAAGACAGAACTATGCTGCAATCTGCAATCTGCATTTCTCTGTTGCAACACAGGGACCCAAAATAAAGTAAGAGTTACTTTTCATGTAACTTACGAGTGTTACTTCTTTCCTTGTCCTTTCAAGGCCATTCCTCCCCTCCCTCTCCCACCAGGGGCTGCATCAGTTTCTGGAATGTAATTTTTCACATCTGTACAAGCTCCTGTAAGACATTACCAACTAAAAAAGATCACCAGAACATACAAGTTTGCACATCATCTTATTCCCGCACTCAAAGAGAGTGTATCTCTGAGTGAATATGGGTATGGCAAATGTTCCTCTTTCTCTTCTTTCCTTAAAACAGATTGGGAGTCTGCTTCTACCATTTATAGAACAGACTTCCTTTTTCTTGAAAGTGCTCTCCTGGGACTGACTAGGAAACTGTTTTTTGCAGTCTGCGTGATTGGTCTTCCTTGTGGAGCAATTTCAGGGGCCTGGCTTTGGACACCATTTGTTGTAAATGGGTTTACAACAGAAGGTCATGTCTTGTTACAGAGCCATTATTACCTCTCCCCTTGGGACCACAGCACACCTATGTCTTTACCCTTCACCAGTAGCTTCTGACACATCTTTTTGACATCCATCAGGAGGGCAGGAGCATATCACACTAACTTCTTTGGCAGAAATCAGCAGTGGACTGAACAAGGGGAAAGGAAGAACAGAAATTCCACCTTCAATGAATGTATTAATTCTCAGCAATTTTGTGAATGTTTTCAATGATGTTTTGGTTGTAATGCAAGCCTTTAAAAGAGTAGGTATCTCATTATGATACTGGCTTTGTGGAGTCCAGGAAGACAAGGGGGCTGGAGGGGGAGTTTACTAAAGACAAGAACATTGCTCATGGTAACTGTCAGTAACATGTCTAGATCCAGCACACCACACCCCTGCTGCTCCCTACAGCAACTTATATTCAGCCTGAGTTCACGCTGCCTGCAAACCCTGCCTGTCCTTGAGTCAGCTTCACTGTGTAGAAAAATCTGACAGTTGCAGTTATCTCCCTGGCAAGCTGCATGATAGTGGAAAACCATCAAACATGGATAGAGCCTTCCCACTCAAAGCATTTCTGCTTTACTGCAACTGAGGATCTGTCCTAGGTTACTGTGTAAGATGTGCCCAACAGTATGTATTCTATCACCATCTTCATAAGCTGTTAAAA
>WEIT01014774.1:772866-797954 GCA_013389985.1 Dryoscopus gambensis | reverse complement strand
CCCCGGGAACGGCCGGGCGCCCCCGGGGATCGCGCTGTTTGCTTTGCCCTGGGCTTCCTCCCTCCCGGCGGGGATGGGGCCGGGGGTCCTCGGCGGGGAGAGCGCCGTGTGAGGCGCCTGGGGCAGCGCGAGCCCCTCTTCCCAGGGAGCTGCGCCAGCCCCGCAGCTTCTCCCGTCCTTTCCGTGGGCTCCTGAGGCAGCCCTGGTTGTTCGCCGCGTCCAGGTGTGCAAGAGTGTAAAGAAATAATTAAATTCTGGGGGTTTCTTAGGAACTTCCATTTAATGTTTTCTTCTTTTTCCCCCCTCTTTCCCCCCCCTTTTTTTCATTTTATTTTAAAATTTTTTTCTTCCTGAAATACCCTTTTTTTCCTAACCCCAAATGCTGAGCTAAGCATATGGACACATCCCACACCTTCCAGCAGTTTCTCCCATGGTAAAATGATTTGAAGCAAAAAGAAACTGAGTTGGGGAGAGGGTTATTACCTCTGCAGCTTTTGACGAAACATTTATCTTCTTTGTATTGATTTCTTCTCAATTTCAGCCCTCGGAGTGATGCCTTTCTCTCTGGTTCTGATATATATTGTATAGTAATTACATCTAGAAGGCAGAATGCTGCAGGAAAACAAGCCCTGATGTTGGTTTAATACGACAGTATTGTATGACTTGCTGATATAGATCAGCGATGTTTGAACCAGATAATACTTGCATTATGGTTTGAATATGAACATGGATGCAAGCAGAGAGTAGTGGAACGCTTGCAGAGTGTTGGTAAACTCTTTAATGCCAGAAGCCGTAAAACAGCTGTGTAATACTTGGGAATGTTTCAGGGCTGTTCATCGCTAAAGGTTTGCCTGGAAAGCAAACTGTTTTCCAGAGAGGCTTTTATGCCTTTAGTTTTTGTACAGACCTACCACGTTAGACCTCGGTGCCTTGCTTGCTCCCGTGTGCTTTCCTCTGAAGAGCAGCAGTACCTGGTGTGTGTGCAGGCGAGGAGTGGTGAGTGAAACATCCTGATAAACGGGGATGCCGCAGACTCTGATCCTGTACATCAGAGATGCCCGAGGCAGGAAAGCTGCGGGGAGGATCTCTGTGGACTATAACGGGACACTGGTGCTGACAACATCCAATGGCAAATCATCGGAATTTGTGTTGGCGGGGAATCCCGGCCAGATATTAACCATTTAGTATCTACTGCAAATGCTTCTGTACCTATTCATAGGATTTTCTAGAGAGGATTAAAGAAGTAAGATATTTGTCAGCTTGGTTTTAATTTATAAGTATCTTTCTTCCCTCTTCTTCATATCTAGCTCCCTTTAGATGGAAGAGAGGTCACTACTTGTTTTCTCCCCTGCAAATCACTTTACTTTGTGAGGAAACATAAAGGTTATTCTTTTATTTGTTCACTAACCATAAATGAACAACGTAGAAAATAAGTCTTTGCAGTATTTCTTTATTAGGAGTGTTGTGATAGGGTTTCACTGTTTAAGTAGGTATTTTTGTTGCTGTTCCTTTGGTTGCAGTAAGAGAAAGGAGTCACTGGCAAAAAAAAAGTGTGGGTAAGGTTTTCCTCTTTCTGAACTGTTTAGTGCATTTCTCTGTGGGCTTGTCCTTGGTAATTGCATTGATTAATAAATCAAACCAAGACAAGGTAAGAGAGGTTGTTTCCATGGGGTCTGTTTGCTCATTAATCTAAATTCACAGTACCAAAAATCAGTAAGACATAAATATTAGCATTACAGTGATATCCTTACTGCATGATTTCTCAGTGCTTTGCCAAGAGATGGAGGGTAAATATTTTTTTGTGAAGGAAAAAGTACACATTAGTGCAGTTCTTAGCTGTTACTTTGACAATCCTGTCGTCTAAGGAATGACAATTGCTAGCATTTTCTTAGGCTAGATGCATAAACGAAAGTAATTTTCTTGAGTCTAGATTAGCTCTTTGGTAATGAATCAAATTGTTGCTAACCTGGTAACTGCCTAAATGGGTTTTGGATTTTGAGTCTTTGTAGATCTGAGCTGAGAGTTAATTTTGCATATAAGTGTCTTCTGCTTGGAAGAAAAATTATACTGGGAGCTATGCCTTATGAACTAATAAAATACTACTTCAGATATTTTTAAAGGTACAGGGAAGACTGGCTTTGTCTAGTAAAGATTTTACAGAGGAAGGTGCATTGTGCACACAGAGAAATACGGAACGTACAGGAGAGGGCCCTCCAAGACTTTATTTAGTCCTGTGGCTTTTATGAAGATGACACTTCGTACATTTTAATTATCCCTTATTTTCAGTGCTGTTTTAAAATATGCTCTATATTATGGGAAATTGGTACTGGAGTCCTTGCAGATAAAGACAGTCAAGTGAGCCTTCCCAGGCTGCAAGAGCTGAGCTTATGATTTGCTTCCTGGGGGGAGGCTTCAGGGAGAGCCTTGTTATCCCTTAGCAGGTCTGTGGTTAATGGGGCCTGGACCTGGCTTTCAAAAGCCTTCAAGTGGTCACAGGAGCTGTCTGTGCTCGCCGCCAGAGAAAGAGGCTTCCTGAAGTTGGGAGGGAAGAAGAGGCATCACAGAAGGAAGGGATTTCAGTACATTCAGAAAAACAAAGGAATACAGTTTGAGGGTAACTGGAATTCCCTCAGCCATGTTGCAATATCTACAAAGCCTGTGTCCAGGCTGGGGATGTTGCTCTGCTTGGAAGAACAAGGAGGATTTTTTGCCTGTGTGGATGAGTTAGAATTTCTTTCACTGTTCTCTTATCCCCTATACCTTCTCTGTTTTGTCTAGGAAAGGAGGATGTGTAAGGGTTTCTGATCCAGTTCAGAAAAAGGATGTCTTAGAGTAGTGATGAGTTTATGTGAATCAAGCACAGAGACATCATGTCCTTCACCCATCCCACCTGCATCCACACTGGAAATCTTTGTGGAACAAATAGATCCTGGTTGGTACCATAAAAATCACTTGAAATCACCTATTAATATCAGTAGGGTGATGGTTTCACTTCCAGTTTCTGGGTCTTTGCAGGGACAAGTGTTAGCTGTACTGTTATCAAGTTCTGTAAATTTAATAGTTGGAATTTGTTTCCAGTTACAGAAAAAAAAGCTAACAGTGAGGACTCTATCCATCTTATAATCAAGGACTGACATATTTACTGTTTTCTGAAATAAATGTTATTAAAGTTGAGACTAATTTAAATGTTCAAGTTTCATGGTTAAATTAAGGAAATTACTTCAAACTATTAATCTCAACTGGCCTTGGAAAAAAGTGCTAATCATTTGGTTGCTGCTTTTTAGCAGCCAAATGAACATGTGGCATGGTGTGCTCTGAAGCCTAAGGGTCTAGTAATAACACTGTACTGTAGCTAATATATAACTTTAATCGGAGAAATGATAAAAAAATGAGCCTAATTTCTGTTTGCCCAAGTTATTGTGCTTCCATTTTTAAAGATCAGAGTTGTTCCTGTGTGCTGATGAAATTGTAATTATTTATTTTTATATGCCATGCTACTTTAAGTTTAATTCTAAACAATTCTTAAGTATTTTAGGAAGTGGAATCCCATCAGACAAATGCTCTTAAAAATATGTAGTCATCTGAGGATTTAGATATGCACCATATAGGTTAATTTATAGTTTATATATTCCTTCTGGGGACTGCTTGCTGCTTTAGGTGTCTAAATATCAAGTTTTCCCTTCTTCATGAGGTAAACTCATGTCAGTGTTTCATCCAAGTCAAAACTGTGGATCTGCATCTTCTTGCACAGGTTGATGAGAACATAACTTCACAGATTGCCAGATACAGCCCAGTTCCCCTAGGGAGCATCGATTTTTGTGAGCACATGCATGGGTTGGAAGCAAAGCAGAGGAGGAAGATGTACATTAATGCACCCTTTCATGCTAGGCAGAAGAACCTGGGATGTGGCCAACTGGAGGTGCCCAACTAGAGAATGACTTTTGATGGAAGCAACTCGTTTTCACATTTGTGTGTCAATAAACCTTTAGAGAAAAAAAAAAGCACGGAAAAATGATCCTGTTAATTTTTCTGTTACTCAGTATCTTGTGCTGATGATCATGTTATCTGTATTGTAGGGTACAGATTACTTGCCCCAGGGCAAGTCAAATTGGCTTCTTTCTTTCAGTGGTGCTAACAGGTCCTCCAACGCTCCAAAGTGTTCTCAGCCCACGTCAGTGAGGCCAAGTATCCTCTTGAATGAATCTGGGCTGCATTGGTCATGTCTCCAGATGCTTGCCTTTCCATGCATACTCATCTTCTTGAGGTGCAGCTGCCAGGACACAGCAAATTCCAGCTTTATGTCTTGAGCTGTCCCATATTTGTGGCCTAAGCAGAATCTCTTCCCACCCTGAAAGTGAACAGATGAATTAGGGTGCAGATTGCAAGCACAGCAATGATGCTGCTGAGACAGTCCATGGATATTGCTGTTCTTGTCTCATTTTTCCTTTCCCCTGATATTACTACTGGGAGGCCAGAGGAAACAGTGGTGGAACAAACTCCCCACTTGTCAGGAGGAGGAGGAGGGAAGGCACAGGGCAGTAAGGAAGACCAGGACTTCATGCAATCACTCTAAGATGTGTTTTGCTACACTGAATGGCTCACTTTACAGCAATTTGAATTAGTATTCAAGTGAACTATGGTTAAAGCAAATCAGTTCGTGTATGGCCTTTTTTTTTTAATGGGGTTTTATTATGCATCTCTACGTTTGCTTGGGAGTTGAAGTACTAGTGTTCTTAATTATCAAGTCATTTGAATAATGATGAACCATCTTCTAGAACTTAAAACATGACCGCATCATGCACCTGCCAGCAGTACTGGCCCATAAAATCTCAATTGACGTGGGTGTTGCAGTTTTTCTATGCATAAATGCTGCAGTGGTGTCTGATAGATGTTTATCCTGTCCAGTGCCTGCTTTGAGGGACTTTGCATTCATAGTATGGGGGCCTTTCTAAAGAAAATCTAGGTGTTTTGAGACTTGGATGCTTAGCTTAGGAAAGCTTCTGTGAAAAACACTTTTCTCTGCTTGCAGCAATGTAATGAATGAAACCTTGAGCCCTGAAGAGCTGCAGTGGTATTTAGAAGCATAATGCAGGATGTTATTTGGTCTTGTGGCAGCTGCTTTGTTCTTTTTTTTGAGTTAAAATGTGCCTGTCTCCCTGACAGAGTGCTGTTAAAGTTTTTCTATTGGGAGTCAGTTTATTCTGCTGACAGGAAAGGAAAGCTATCTGATAACTTCTCGCAGGCAAAGCAAAGAGTTGTGCAGTTTTCCCACACCTCACTCTTTCCATCTTCTGTCCTTGCAGGAGGCTTGTAAGAGAGACATGGGAAATACTATAATACTTGCTTTAACAAAAGCAGTGCCTTGCCCTTTTTTTTGCTCCTATAAAAGTATCTCCTATTTGGATTATTGTTTTTTAACAGTCTGAAGTCTTAAGACCTGGAGTTCCTTGGAGAGTTTGTCAGGCTGATTGATGACCAGTGTTAGTTGTCCCAGAGTGGAAGAGGACTTCAGTGTAAGAGGAGGTGAACACCGAATAAGCAGGATATGATGGTAATGGCCAATACACTGCATTACTGCAGAGGTAAATAGAAACAGTTCTGTCCTGACCCTTGTTGATGGTCCTCAGCTGAAAGCAACTGACTTTCTTTTGGTCTCTTTACATTTCTTTGAAACAAGAATGTCTCAGAAGTAACTCCCGCTACTGAGGACCACTCTCTGCCTTTGTGTCAGTTTGGTGTGCTTAGAAATGCTTCCCTGTATAATCTTCCCTGCTCCCCCTGGATTTTACAAGAATTTGGTTTATAGATATTGGAGGTAGTGAGGTTAGTGATACGTTTCTCAAAATAAATAGGTTTTTACAAAGAGCTTTTTAGAGCAAGTGAATTTTTTTTTTGTAGTCGTATGTTTATACGAACCTCAGTTTAGTGGCCACAGTGCGAGGCTTGTGTTCATCCATCCCTCCCCAGCCCCCTGGAAACAATAAAGATACCTAGTTGCTTTCAAATAATTAAGTACAGATCTACATTGCTATCAAAGGTGAGTTTAAGGATTAAAATTTTGATAGACTTTTATTGGCATTTAGATTACTAAAGTGCTTTTAGACTTCTGGAGATTATGGTATAGATTTACTGCAGTCAAAGTAAAAATGAGGGATTGTGCAGCATGTCTGTGTCTTAAACATTGCATCCATTCACTGCATAGGCAGAGAGAACCAGTTGAATGTTTCTTCTTGTTGGCCTCCATGCTACTTGTAGGTAGTTGATTTATTATTGTCAGAGTGCAGTAGCTTATGTATTTTGTATTTAAATCCATGCTTAAAATACAACTTACATTTGCCTGTTGACAGCAGTTGCATCATATTTTAATTGGTGAGAATTGCTATTGGAGTGTTCAGGTTCTAAAATTAGTTGTTTATTTTTCCTTCTTTGCCCAAGGGTTTTGCATCAGATTATATGGTTTCTGTATAACTGTTTTTGTTCTGAAGTGACACCTTTGTACAGTTTTAGCTATTTAAGTAAGTGTTAAAATTTGGGCTCAGTGACAGCAGTTTCAGAAACTGTGACTTTTAAAATTGTTTCTTACTACATTGTTTATGCATTGGAAAGCATTCCCCTTCTGTTTACTGTGAATTAATTCTTTGTTATATTTGCAAACTGGGGTGGTAAAATGTGCAAGTTCTATAATTTCTTTTCTTGGTGCAATGGCAGGCCCTCAGCTGCTGCACACTCTCATGGCACAGCTGATGCTGCTGTTGCTGTGGCAGCTTTCACCAGGTGAGGATTTGTCCCATAACCCTCATCATGACATTATTCTGAAACACAACCATGCTTGCTGTTGTATATTCCCATAGTGTGGCCTTGTGTCAAAGGGGTGCTGTTTTAATACTGTCTTTATACTTCTTGGAAAGTTTTTCTTTTATTATGTGGTGAAATGCAAAACCACCTCGTAGTATGAGTCTGCTTGTGGTGAAGCAGAGATGTCCAGTCTGTCCATTAAAATTCTGGCTTTCTGGAGGATGCTTTATCATATGTATCAGTCCTTGGAACTGTTGTCAGTTGTCTCTTTTCAATCAGTTATTTGTTTGATGCCCATTTTGAAGTGATACCAAACTTCTTTCTATGAATGAAGTAGTTACCAAAATAAACAAGCCACCAAAAAAAGTGGTGCTTGAATTACTGCAGATCAAACTACAAATACACAACTACTTTAGCAACTGTCTTTTTATCTACTAGTTTTAAGAGCCCTCTGATATTTTGTTACCATGAGAGTATTTGCACATTACGATAAAACCATATTACAATGTCCTGATTAACCCAGTGACCTGAACCCCACAAGCCCTTTGCCATGAGATTTTATCCAGTCCTTGAATAATTTTTGTCAGAATATTTTTTTTGGCTTTTCTCCAGGTTTCTTTTCCATTTTTTCCTTTAGAAAGGTGCACACCAGAACTGAACACTGGTCTTGTTCATATCATGTGTGTGCAATGCTATTGCCCTTTCTGTTTGTCCAGGGATTTTCAGTGGCCTATTTTTCTGCCACAGCAAGGAAGCTTATGTTGATTGTTTGCCTAGTACAACTTCTAGATCATTACTGGAGTCAGTGCTGAACAAAATACTGTGCTGCTCAGTGGATGTGGCCTGGATCACTGATTCTTAAGATTTCTAATTTTATTAAAATAAACTCTTTGAGTTGACTTCATCTTCTTTCCTTTTATTTTCTTGAAATGTGGCTTGAATGCTGCTATAATGGCAATTTTAGAAATAGAAAGAAAGGCTTAAGTCCTCTGCAGTCTTAGTGTCTCAGATTAATTTCTTCTGGTTTTGTTTGTTTCCTTTTTAAGCCCAGCCGTTTTTAAGGGAGTAGCAATCAGTGCATCCTCTAACAGTCCAGGTGATGTGGAGTTATGTAAAGAAGGTAACTCAGGCTTTGACTTCTGTCAGACATTGTACACTGAAGGTTTCACACAGCACCAGAACCTGCCTGTGACCTTCTGGCTGCAGTTATCGCCCTTGTGTGATGACGCAGGTGTGGATAAGAGACGAGCTTCATCAGAAACTTGGAATGGGTATTACAATTTGGATGTAATCCTAAGGAGGCAGTAGATTTCTTAGGAATGTGGGGGAGGGTTTGCCCTCCATGCCCTCTCCCTGTTACTGTTAATCATGCTGCCGGTTTTGGTAGAAAGTGTTTCTTCTCCTCCTCTGCTGGAAGTGGGTGTGGGGACTGGATTTTGAGCTGTTTGCAATAATTTAGATCTGCTCCGTTACTGTGACCCTGTTTCCATTAGGGTGGTATGCCTCGGATGCTTTAGCTTTTTACCTTGATTGTGTCTGATTAGCATCATGGATCAAATGAGGAACAAACAGTCCCTTCTCCCCCAGCTAATATTATCTGGGAAGAGGCTGGGGTCTGCCAAGGCAGGTGAGAAAGCAGAGAGATCTTTATGGCTAAAGCAGAGAGGGAGACCTACCTTCCAAATGTAGGCGCCTTCACAAAAAACACTGAGAAGATCTGATCCATGCCTACCAGGTAATGTTGGCTCAAGTTCTGGCATGCCGAAAGGATCATAAATCATGCTTGATTGATCCTGATATTCTGGTGCGCTTCAGGCAGGCCCTGGCAGTGCGTGCTACCTGGAGAGCAGAGAGGAGTGACCAGGCAGTCTGCCAGGAAGGTTTTAATTAGGCTGTAACGTGGTGGGCTGGATGGCCATCACCAAAAGTCCCTTCTAGTGTTGTTCTGTGCTGCACTCACTCTTCCTGTGCTCCCTGAGCCCCTGCTCTGTCTGCGCTGGCTCTGGAGGCTGGAGTCAAGTGCATCAGAGCTGCTGCAGCCTGGGAGACTGCAGGTGCAGGCTCCTGTGCCGGGGGTGGGCAGCGTGGTGCTGATTCTAGGACTCGCTAGAGCATGAAGCCTGCGAGTAATGGTAATAGGAACGTATTTCAATTTGTAACCCATTCTTCTGTATCAAGATTGGACTACTTCTATTCTGTTCCACGTGTGCATCACTTGGGGAAACATGCTGATAGTACTTAACGTTTAATTGCTTCTCTTGATTTTATTTGTAAATTAGAATCTAGAGGATCTGTAAGAAAAAAAACCAGTAGGGCTTAATTGGACAACATTTTAGAGTCTCTAAAGAAAAGAGAACATAGCTCTCTGGCTTTTGGAGCTGAGACAAATGGAAACTTACTTATTGATCCATACATATGATATCATATTTTAACTACTGTCTAAACTGGAGGTCATCTCTATACTAGATTGCTTAAGAATCTGTCTATCTTATCACATCTTGTACTCATTTATAGTTGTTTCCATTTCTGGCTTTGTTGGAGAGACAGCTAGTGTTTCAACCTAAATTAAAATCAATAAGAAGCAATTTCGTTTGTTTTTTAACTACTAGAGCAGACTTTTTTTTAGTGAGTCTCTGTATGTTCAACTAAGTCACTTGGTTCTTTCCATCAAGATAATTGCCAGGCCTCATTAATTCCTAATTTTTGCATATGTAGGAATTGGTTTATTTTCCAGTGTACCTAACAAAATGTCAAATATTATTTAAAATAAGCACTTACTTAAGTCATCACTGAGAAATAAATGCAGTAAAAAATATTTGGCAGTTAGAAGTAGTTTAAAAATATCTTGGGGGCTGTAGTGAATGCTGAGGCCCTGGAGTCCTGCATTGGCACAGTAGCTCAGGCTTTCCCTGGCACATTTGGGCAGTGTTCTGCAGGGATGACTTCCAGTGGAAAAAGCAGAGTCTGGGTCTCTTTGCTTTCAGTCTTTGGCTTGGATACTTCTGCATTACACCAATTCATGTAAGAAGCTGTTGTGTTGTCAGCTGGCTTTTACCCTACAGCCAGCAGATTGCCAGCAATAACAATTAACCTGAGTCAAATTCAACATGGAATTCACACTGCAGCAGTGCTGGGGCTTCCCAGGTAAGGCAGTGGTGAGCCATAACATAATATTAGAGAAAATATAGGAAGGCAGTGCTCTGATGAAATGTCCAAAAGAGGAAGTGCTGCTGCTCTTGTGAGTTGATCCCAGGGTGCAGGAAATCATCCTTGGTGGTTTGCTGGAAAAGTAAATGTCTATATTTTTATCAGGTAGTTCTTTGGGTTGCTGTTATCTTGCTCAATGCTTCTTGTAATTTAAGAAATGTTGAAGAATTCCTGGAATTCGTAATTCTGAATACAAGAACCTTTTGCTTGGTCTAAATCTCATTTCCTGTTTGACCTTCCTTTGAAGTGCCTAAGTGTTATGAGATACCTGTTAGAAATTTCTTGGGTTCATTTTTCTCTCACCTTTTCTTTTCCTTCCACTTGCTTTGATTCAGATATGTTTATGAATTAAGGAAGAGGGGGGAACAAGGCAGACCTGGCTACCCTGGTAATCAAAGCAAGATACTGTTCTCTTAAGTTAACAGCTAAAGTAGTGTTTTGTAGGAACATAACATAATTAGTAACTAGACAACATGATGAAGAGCACATTTCCTTCACCCTTGGAGGAGTTGTGTGTGAATTTCTTGAATTTGGTAACAAAACAGCAAGCCGTTTCTTTTTAGCTAATCACTTAAAACCACACAGCAATTCATGTTTATGTGCCAAGAAACCCATATGAGCACACCTGGGATAGAGTGATCCAGGGATGTAAAGTGAAAGTGACTTGTCCACACACTAGTGACAGTATCATAAGTGAATCCCAAGCCATGGTTCAGTGTAAGGAGTAATATATCACAGCACAAACAGATGCTCTGTCAAAAGGATAATTAATACTTCATGTCAAACACTATCTGCATGTACTGTTTTCCCTATTTCATGCTATTAAGCAGTGTGACCTTTTCTCTTTCAACTATTAGTTTCCAAGGTGAAAACCAACTTAGGAGGAAAATTAACTTTTTTCATTGTCTCTGAGGTGTCTTATAGTTTCACAGTGGTCTTGATTACACCTTCACACTGCACAGTTTTGACTCCTATCTTGAACAATGCCTCTTCATTCCTGTAGTTTGAAATTGCAATCCCCTGTTCGCTCCTGTGTTTGGGAAACATGATCAGGTATTTTGGGTGCAGAGACAGATGAGGTTTGTAAGATGCACGCTATCAATGTCATCTCCAACTTGTCTCATTTGCACCCTATTAGTAACAAGTTCACTTGCTAAAAAGCTTAAGATCAGAACAGAATTATTAATGTGCCTAATACTTATGCTTTCAGTTGAACTGAGGCTATGAGCACTTCCTTTATGCTCTCTTCCTCTGCAAAACCAGGTGTTTCTAAACTGTGTACACTGAGTATGAGAAATAGGCCTTACAGTTTGATTTTTACTGTCTCTTTGCTTCTGATTTGCCCTTTTGCTTCTATTTGTGAAGTAAAGGCCATCCTGGCATTTCCTACTTTCAGTGGTATTCACTGGAAATGATGTTAAAGCATGTGGGCCTTACTGAAAGTGTTCTTTCTTGGTGAGGTGGGCATGAAATACATGGCTTTAGTGAACACCATTTCTGCTGGCTGGTCGGGGCATGCAATACCGAGTGAAATAAAGGATCAAAGCCAGGGGTAGTGTCCTGTCTACTCTGGAAAGCTGATGAACTATCCAGTGCTTCCCTTGCTGCCTTTCACTGACTTTTGCTGTGCTTCATACAAGCAGCATCAGCAAAAGTTGGACCTTTCTGCCTGCCCTTGCTGTCTTCAGACATGTGCTCTGTGAGAGGCCTGCTCACCTGTTTGTGTTTTATGATTTGACTCTGCTGTCCTGCCTTCCAAGGTGGCTGTGAAGTAGCTAATGCTGTGGGTTTGCATATATAATAAAAAGGAGCTCCAGAGACCTGCTGGCTGGACTGTAAGGGTAATGCAGTGTTAGTGTCTTTAATAATTGCAGCATCTCATAGAAATACCTGAGACTGAAGAACTGTATATTATTCAGAACTATCAGAGAGCTGCTTTGCTATTCCTTTGTCCTTTCATTCTTGTCTGTCTTCCACTAATGCCTTGTTCTGATGGTCAGTGGTCTGTGGTTCTTCTGATTGTCTTTGCTGTGTGGGTTCCCGAGTCATTCTCCTTGGCTGCAAAACCAAAATCCAGCACGAGGTGCAGCGCTGCCTTCCTGAGCACTGTGCTGTCCTTGCTGTAGGTATTTGCCTCTCATCTGTAGGAATCCTCCCACTGGGACTGGGGGCTCCTTTCTTTGCCCTGTCCCTGTCCGGTGTAGCTGGGCCCTTACACTCAGGCTGTGTTTGCTGCCCAGGCCTTAGGCGGGCTGCAGGGACGAGCTGGGGTTCCTGGATGCATGGCTGCGGGGAGCTGTCATCCATCCCGCTGGGGCTGATCAGCTGGAGCAGTTTGCCAGACACTGGGACCTGATTTCTCAGATATTTATGATCTCTGGTAAGGAGGATGCTCTGATGCTCTTGGATCACTGTCTGGTCTGTTGAGCACTCCTAAGGTCCTAAGTTGCTATGTGTTGCTATATTTTTATTTATTTATGAAACAACTGCTTTTAAATACTGGCATAATAACAATTAAGCTTAGGTATTATATACCTGAATAGGTTTCTTCCATTAGTAAAGCAGTTAGTGGGTGGAATTGAACAAATATTCAGCAGATATTTCAGCAGTAGTAGAGTAGAACTGACTTTTCACTGAGGATTCATATTGTGTGTCTGAATCCATGATTAGAGACGCCACTGCAAAATCAGTTTGGCTTTTTTTTTTTTTTGAAGAATAGTCTTGTCCAACCAAGTAATGAGGCTGCTTTATAGGGCAGAAACCTCTTTGGTGGATGATACTGAAGGCAGATGGCCTTGTGGTTCCTTTGGCTGAAGTTTCTTTTGCTATTGCCTTTCTGTTGACTTTGAGGCCAGAATTGTAAGTGTCCAAATAAAAACTGGTAAAACCTGTTAATTTTGCACCAGGGTTGAAGTGGTGGAGAAAGGCTACATTACAGGTAGTTGGTTACACAGGACTGTTGGTTTTGGTCTTGGAAAAAGTCCCCCTTCAGTCAGTGGAGATTTCTTCCTTGAGTGTCATGGTGCAGCATCAGATAAAATCTGACTGGTGAATGATTTATTGCAATGTTGACAAGAAAAAACTTATCTACCATAGGCTATGTTGATAGAGGACAATGATATTTCATTTCAGTTTCTTCCCTGAAAAGCTACAGTGGCATTGATATTTTATAGTTTACATGTTGCTTCATCAGTTTGGGCAGCTCGTGTCATGGAAGGGAAATGTGTCGAGATTGTTTCTTTTTAAACACTAATGCCTATGGACACATTTTTTGCAATGAGGAAGAGCAGTGAAGAAACAAGCTATTTGAACAATCATGTTCTCAGCCAGATTTCTCCCTTTTCCTGTCTAGGCTCTATTTTGCCAACTGTATATTTTCTGTAGTGTTTCAAGAAAAGCAGTAGAAACAGTGGCAACAGAGTCTGTGTAAAATACACACTGGTGTTCTAAAAATCAGTTTAACATGCATTTTAATCTAAACTTCAGCTATATTTTCTTTGCCACTCCTTCCCCAGTTCCTCTCTGTTTGGTGCCATCCCAGGAGCGTTTGTGAGGCCCAGAGTTCTCACTGTGGAACATGGGAGAATGAGACGATTATAAGGAAATTGCATGGCATAATATACTGTATCATAGGTAATTTGCTCAAGCATAAAACAGTTGAAAGGATCTGATGATAATTTTGAGGAAAAAAGCCTGAACCCTACCATGATTCTGAGAGACTTTGTACTGTAGGATCTTAAACAGGGTAGTTTCTGGTGTCCTGGTTTGAACCTTCCTGTGAAGAAATGCAGGCCTTGAAGAGTGATGGGCTGTGTTGCCTCTGAAGACCTCAATGTCTCCTGATGTTCCCATATACCTGAGAAGGGCACCAATGGACTGGGCTGTAGCTATTTTTTGAGATGATGAAGCTGAACAAACCTGCTAAAAATACCTTCTCAAGTTGGCTTGTGTGTAACCAGCACTCCTCAGATGACAGTCTGCATTTTCATCAGTTCCAGGATGTTGAACCTGGTTGAATTGCTCTAGCTTTTGTTCCTGGGGTTGGATTGACAGCTACAGAAGAGCTGAATGTGATACTCTGTCATTGCAGTGAATACCAGTGTAAACACATCACACCTGTGACTGGCAAACTAGACTCTTTTGCTCTCCTTTGACCAAAGTCACTCCTAATTTAGAAGCATTTAAATTTAATTGGATTTGAACTATTTGGACCATTTTTGTCACCGCATAGTCATAAAACACAGTCTGTCCTGGCCCTTTATGTTCCTGTGTCTTGTGTGATGCTAAAACATGGCAGTAAGGAGACACTAAGGAAGGCATTCAGTTGTTTCCTTGAATTCAGTGACATGGATTGTTTTGGTCAAAGAAACATTGTGAAATTATTTCCTCATTGCATTCTCCCAGCTGGATGAGAGTGGCTTGAAGGTTTGGTTAATGTGGGTGCTGAAGATGTATGTTTGGATGAGAAGCTCTGAGGAAGTGGCTGTGCTTTCTCCCTCCCAGACTCTGGCTCAGCAGGGTGCTGGCCAAGTATTTGGTGGTGCTTTCAAGACTTGCTGCACAAGAACGAGCAGTTGTATGCCCAGGTAAATGCAGCCCAGGCTGACACAGGAGGGCTTCTCACCGTTGTGGCACAGGAGATCAACTTCTGTGCTGCAGCTTGTTGTGCTTAGCTCAGTTCAGGTATCGAATGGCCAGACTTCCTCCTGCTTTAATTTGTGTAAACACAAAGTGAGAGAGCAGCCAGGCCTTCTTGACCTGGGAGTTGTTCCTGCAGGTGTCAGCCTACCTGATTTCTCTGCTTGGGAAGCAAGACAAGAAGTTTGTGCTGCACAGCAACAGACTGAACTGTCTGAGTGGATCCAAGGTGCTTGGGAGGACTCTGGTATCTTTCTGGGCAATGTTTATCATGCCAGCAGATGTCCTTACGGTCCCAATGACCTGCAGTGCTGAGTTATGAGTACACTGACAATGAAGAAGAGAAGCTGTATATTCTCCAGGGAATCTTTTTTTTCCTTTAATGGCTTGAATTCCTTTAGGATGCAGCTGTCTTATCAGACCACACTACACTTCAGAATAAAGGAACCTTTCCTCAGTGTTATCTGAGGTTCTGTGACCTAGGGGATGCTACAGCTACATCTTCACTCTTTCAGCTTCTCTAAGGTTGGCTGTAGGATAAATCTGGTTTGCTCTGGAGTTTCATAATAATGAAATCAGCATTGCTACTGAGCTGGTGGAATTTTTCAAAGAGGACAAATAACAGTAGTCTTTCCATTTCTCTTTAATCAGATAATGTCCTCTGAGAGAGGCTGTGAGCTGGTAAACTGATATGCAGTGGCTGAGACAGATCAAAAATGATACAGCTGCTAATTATTGATTAGTTTATGAAAAAGCAGTTCTTTTTGGTGTATAAAATAAATTGTCTCTGTGTGATGGTATTGGGATGCTGTTGATCATGCAATAACCATCCTCACAAGCCTGAGTTTTCATTTTAAAAGGCATGTCTTTTAAAAGGTCTGTTAAATATTTGGGCATTCTTACTCCCTTTGGGTTGATAAACTGTTTGAAATGCATTATCTCACAGTGCTGTCGCAATTAAAGAATGGCATGCTCAGGTGAAAGGAAGGGTTTGTCTGTTTCAGAGATTGGAGAGATATGATCAGTGAAAATGAACATCCTCCCAAGGTTAAATTAGCTATTTAAAGCTCCTCCAATTACAATTTTGGATAGAAGGATTTTTTTTTTTTCCATGGATAAGAGTTAGCAGAGAACAAATGACATAATTGGAGGGGGAGACAGAGACTTCATATGTGCTTTCTTCTGAAAGAGTGAGAGGGAGAAGACAATGCCAGGGAACTGCCTTCAGATCTTAGTCCTTTCTGGTTGCTTTTATCTCAAGCAGTCTTTGCAGGTTGGGAAAGAAAGAAAAAAGAGTAAGTATTTGTGTAGAAATGTCCTGTGACTTCTCCCAGGTGTGCTATGTGGGGCTTGATGCTATCTGCCCTTTTTTGTAAAAAAGTGACTCTCATATTGGGATATATAAATAGTCTACTTTTGCTTGCATATAGTACAGGAGAATGTATTAGTTGGTGAGCTGAACTGACATACTCCTTTGTGGACAAGTTATAACAACTTAAATGAAAATTACACTCATAGCAAGAGAATGCACTCTGTTTAAATTAGGTAAAGAGATTATGACAGATTGTTGAATAAAGGGGATTTTAAACTAGCCACTGAAATAAATGCATGACTTCAAACTTTGTCCTGCCAGAATTTATTAATAAAACACAATGAGGCTTTTGGAATACAATGAAGACCTCTTCCTTTGAAGGTTACAGTGTAATTTGTGTAATTGTGTTTGTATAATTTGACTTCAAGATCTGTCCTTGTAATTTGGTAAACTGCAGATCTTGCTGCAATCTGCTGCATTTTTCTTGTGCCTCACATTGACGCATCTAATTGCCTCATAAGTATATACTCTGTTTAAAGCTGTTGCACTGCCCTCTGGACCTTGAAAAATTCATCTTCTGGTCTGTAATGATAATCTGTGTGTGGATCTTATCTGTGCAGCATCTGGCCACCTTTGCTTGTTCCCTTACTAAGCATGCACAGCTAATTACCATTCGGAATAACCTCAGTTTACAACGACACAGCTGAAGAGAACTTAACTATATGATGCCTTAATTTCTCCCAGCTGCAGAATGCCCTCTCTTGGCAGGGAAGCCAGAACACAGAGTCACAGGCAGCCTCTTGGAGCTGGCTGATCCTTGCCGAGAAATCCCCCTGCATTGTCTGTGTGTGGCACAGTTTCAGCTGGCCTTGTGCTCCGTGTGTTTCCTGTTGGAGTGGGGTGTAAGAGTAGCTTTGGGCAAGGTAGTGATTGGTATTGGTAGGATGCGTGTGTAATTCTGAATATATTATTCCAATGATACTCTTATTAAATGGGTTTTAAACTCTTGGGTTTTCTCAATACAAAGTGGGTGCTGAAACTTTGAAAAAAGTTACCATTTTGGTCCTACTTTGTTGCTGAATTCCTTTGAAATCAACAGACACTGTCGGCAAACAATTCACGTTCTAAGGCTTTGTGTTGGGCTCGTTCACTTGGAGAATCTGAGTTTGCTTTTGGCTGATGAAGCAGGGAAAAATTTTAAATCTGGGGTAAAAGTTCAAAACACTGCTGAAGGAGATAAAACCAAATTGGATAAGAGAAGCCTGTGGGAGAGATGAGGGCAGAGAATAATGTTGAGGAGTCGAGTCACTGAGCTCTGGGTGCAGGCAAAGCTAATTTAAAGATGGGGTTTTGTTGTGTTACAGCAATTTCTCCAATGGCTTTACACAGCAGGCCTGAAGAAATGGCTGTTGTCAAAACCATTTTAAACTTAACATGTCTTTGAATCTTATAATTACAGGGGTTTTTTTCTAATTATTTAGGAAAGACACCTCTTCATGTATGTATTGATTATTAAATGAGTGGTATGGGACTTAAAAAGAAATTGTGTGATTTACAACTTATTTCTGCATCCTTGGATTGAAATATGGGTAGAGTTCAGAACAGATGATGTTGAGTGAAGTTGTACAAGCTTAATAAAAATAAACCTATACATGTCTTTGCATAAATGGGAGAAAAATCAAAGGACTAACAAATTTGCATAGATAGTATTTGAATTGTTAATTCATATTGCTCTTCATTGCAAGGATGTAATTTTTAATTAAGAATAAAATGTGGTAGATATTTTAAATGGGAAATGATTATAATTGCAGATGGAAATTGAGGTAATGAGAACTGGTTTAATTAATTGTTAACATTTTTCTATTTTGGGGGGTTTTTTAAGGCTTGTGGTCTGTGGACATGACATTTGTTTTGTAGATGTGCGTATTTAAACATACAATGATTAAGGCATGAAATGTTGGCAGCAAACACAGTTTTAGTCTTAAATTGTCTGTGTTGCTTGAAAGGCTCAGGATGGATGGACATTGGGAATCTTGTCAGACTGATTTTGGTGTTTTTAGGATTGGTGTGAAACTGAGGTATTAAAACTATTTCCAAAATGTCCTCTTTAAGCCATAATTATCTTTTACTGTGGGTTTCACAGATGATACAGATAATTCACTGGAGAAATTGAGGTTGTGTTTGTCCCCAGTAATGTTTGCCCTTAAAGTTCAGCATTGACCTGAATTGAGCTCCCCAAGATTTTGTTGCTCTGTTGTGCTCAGTGTCTGGTTACCTGACATGGTTCTTGAGGAAGCTGCGGGCAGCTCTTGGTACAGCTGAGCAAATCCCTGCCTGCCAGGGAGGGAAGGAGAACCTGAGCGAGCAGCTTCTGACATCAAAAACCCTGCATGTGTGGGGGAGGGTTCCTGCAGCTCCACAGAGCAGTGTGGACAGCCAGGGAAGGAAAGAAGATGATGCTACTGGAGGCAAAGAAACTCCAGGTGTGTGCAGAAGCAGCCCTGCTGTTTTGCTGTGTCCCAAGAGTATTTCAGACACAGCCTGTTCTGAGCAGCACTGGATGCTCCCACTGTTGGAGAAGGTCCCTTGGCTCTGTCTATCATTTCTTCTTGTCAAAGTCTCTGAAGATTTACAGTCTTCTCTTTAGGGAAATGCAGCGTGAAAACCTACAGAACAATCATTTCCTATCAGATAGCTGTTACACGGAGGTAAAGAAAAATACTTGAGTAGATTCCTTAGAAGAGAGGTACTTTTGCCATTTGAAAACTTGGTAAACTTACTTATCAAGCTTAGAGCTCTGCATTCAGAAAGGATTTTGAAGTGAACAAAATTAGTGTTGCCACTTATGTTAAGAAGCACGTATGAAGTCTCTGTCATCTTTGGTTGCAGAGGGACTTGGAGAAAACTACAATTAGCACTAATTGGCGTTGTGTCTGAATCTTCTATCTGTTGGTGTGAGAATGGACCCTTGAAATGATTGGCAGGAACTACCTGCCTGGTCTAATTCCCTCAAGAGCTGTTCTGTTGCATTGTAGCACATCACAAATGAAATAAGTGTTTACCAGAAGCAGCCAGCTAACGCGTGCCTGAATAATCCGTGCAGCACAGATGCTGAAATTCAGTGCAAGTTACTTAGTGTGCTGGGTACTGGTAGCTGTAATAATAATGGAGTACATTTTTTTTTGGAAAAGTCTAGAGTTTTGACTCTTGCAGATTTCATTGCTCTGTGATGCTGCACAGAATGGGTGGAAGAGGTTTGGCACACCAAGCGGTTGTTTAACCTTTTCAATATGTGGGGGTGTTTTTTTTAATTTTGGATTTTTTGCCTTGTCACTTGGAAAGCAGCATTGCACCTGAAATCTAGTTTGTTTTCCATGTTGGTCAGGGGAAAAAATTTGCCAAATTAGATTAAAACTCTATGTGTAGGAAGACACATCCCTGCTTGGTTTTGGGTAAATATAATAGAAACCTAAAGAGTAAACTAATATTCAGTAAAATGATAAGAGAATTTACTTGAATGGCAATGTAGTGGGTTTTTTTTCCCCTCTGAAGTGTGCAACCAGAGATATGAAGTATGGTAATGCCACTAGGGTAATATACAGCTGACAGCAGTGCAGTCATTTGCATTTCTTCCCCTTACCTTGTGTTTCTTTTTTTTCCCCTGAAGCACATGTGTTGGGAATTGAAAATGCAGTTTGCCTATTGTACACTGGCAGTAATCTTTCAGGTTTTTTAAAGTAATAAATGAGTCCACAAACATGAGAAGCCACTGATGTATGGGACTATTGATGGAAATTGAATTTGCAAAGGGAAAATGGGATTTGGTTGTAGTCTGAAATGATAATGATGTAGCCCAAATGGATTTGTAATGGTCATTCATTCATTTTTTTCTGCAATTTTGTGGATTGACAAAATATATTTATGCAGGTGACTATGAAAGTAGTCCAGGTTCACTCTGTGTGGGAGTTACTAGCTAATGGCAAATAAACGTATGCAAAGTCTGAGCTTGAGCCTGTTCCCACAGACTTCAGTAGGGGAAGGATGGGATGCTGTGATTCATTTTCCTAAGAGGGGAAAAAGTGGTTGGGGTAGTGCTTCTTTGAGAGTTAAGAAATAATGAAAGCAAAATGTACCTTGACATAATTCTTAAAAATGTATGGATTTGTAGTATCAACCTAGTGAGTGCTTTATGTAACACAACAAATGTATGAGAGATTTTGCACCTTGTCTGGATAAGCACAGATCTGACCCTGAAGACTTTCTAGTCCACCTATGATTAAAGTACTGTGCATTACACTGAGCTGCAGGGTTAGCTGCTGTGTTCCTGTAAGCTGTACCTGTGTGACAATCCCCAGCAGCCTATAGTCTGAATTTGGGCCTGCCAGTGGACTGCAGAATTTTTTTTTTATCTCCTAGGCGCAGTTTTATGTGCTTACAATAATATCTGTATTGTTCTGATTTCAGTGGAGTTCTGTCTTCCCTCCCATAAAAGCAAAAAAATGACATGCCAGTGTTCATACGGTCAGAATAAACTGATGGTGACAGGAAATGATAATTTAATGGTGTGGATGGATTTTTGGCTTTGTTTTCATCTTGTTTCTATTTTTTCCTTCTTTTTTTGGACCAGTGAACGTCACACTTTTAAACTGCCTTCCATTTTAATCAGAGTATAGTCCTTGTTAAATGTTGTGTAATTTAAAAGTATGAATAGAAGTAATTATGCAGTATGGGAAAAAGTGCTTCTGGCTTTATAAATATATCCCTTTTTATAAATTTTTTCCATTTAAAATCATTACAGCCATTGGTTGAGATGCAAAGGCCCATGTATACATGCCCATGTAATGGGATCTGATGATCTGTGTGGGTCCTTTCTAAGGAAGAACATTCTGTGAATCGGCTCTCAAGCTGCAGAAGACAAAAAGGGAGCATGTGGGGAAAACAGGGTGCTGATTTATCTGTAGTTAATATTGCCCCTGTTTTCATCGTGCCACTGATTAAAGCCTGAGCTTTCTGAACAAGAGCTTGGCTTTAACGCTCTGGAGCCCTTGTGGGGCTGTCCTGGGGGAGAGCAGGCAGCAGGGCCAGCTGGAGCCGCAGGAAACCGCCCATTGTGAGCAGGATCCCCCAAGTATTTCCTGCAGTGTAATTTCAGCTGTTTTGGCTACAGGCCTTACTGCCTTTGTACTTTTAAAATTTTTTTTGTAAGCATTCCATTAATGGTCCCGATACAGAAAAGGCTGTGAGCATCATAAATGTGTATTTTTAGTTGGCTTTGCTGTCCTGAGAAGCTCAGGGCAGAAAGAGCCAGGCAGCTCAGGGGGCTGTGGGTGGGGTTTGGTTTGTTTAAATATCAGTATTTAGAAGCTGCTGGTTTGTTTTAGAACCAAGCTGGCTAGGTCAGTTGGGCATCCCATTTGGGTGAACAGTTTGGGGCAGAGACTTTTCCCCTGTCAGCATCTGCAGACCTCTCCAGAGCCTGGAGTACTGCAGCACTATAAATAGCATTAAGGAACACAATTTCTCCCTATCTCCTTCCTTCGTGAATGATGGCAGTTTCTTTTCTTTGTTGTTTGTAATTTAGGATTGGCTTCTAAACAGGCTTATTTCTTCCCATGATATAGTAATTCATGTTTCTGAAGCAGAGGTCTGAAACTACCTGGATTGTAATATCACAGAATGGGTGAGGTTGAAAGATTTGTACCTTTAACAAAATTAATCCCAGAGGGCGTGGCTCCCTAAAAAGTCATTTTGCAGTTTCACCCCAGTGCAGTGAGTGCTGTGAAAGGCAAGGCCAGGTACCAGCAGCTATGAAGTGTAGTTGACACAGGGTTTTGTAGGGGCCCTTCAGGAGCAGCAGAGTTACAGGCATTGATGGATGCCATGAAAACTTGCGGGTAAAGCCAGCCTGCAGGCAGCCTATGTGACATTTTGACTTTGTGCTCAAGGCACAGACAAATAAGTGTGGATACAACGATTGTGTTGTTGATTTCAGAGCAGGAGCTCTTAGCTACTGTAGGAGAGACTCCTACTTCATACTGTTAAGTTTCATACTCTGCGCCCAGCTGTGTGTGTGAGGTTGCAACCATCAGTGCCTTTCGTTTAATGCTGTGTTTACATTGACTCAGCCCATTTTTACTTCTTGGCTTTAACTCAAGAACATGCTTAAACATGAACTTAACTCTTGACTTCTTTAAATGTGTGTGGTGGTTTGAACCTGAGTTGATGGACAGTCATTTAGACCAATGACGCTTCCCGAAATTTACATTTTTAAACCGCGTGGAGAGGCGGGAACTTCCCTTAGGGGTTTGAATCTCTCGTGGGATAAGGGGGGGAAGATGGGCCCTGGGGCTCCATCTCTGGGAGTGGCCCCGGGTCCCCCCCTTTCCCGGCCCCGGGGTATGGGTCCTGGGTAGAGGCAGGAGACCCCCCACTCAGAACTGCGGGCAGCTAAGAAACAACCCTTAAGCTGCTGCATAACCAATACCACCCAGCGCGGCTTCTAACGACTGAAGACCCCTCCCCGCTCATGCAGCCTCGTGCAGATCCTGGCGGGAGCTGAGAGCTTTCCTATAACCAGCCTAGCTAGAGTCGAGCTGAGGAACCAGCCACATAAAGAGGCTTTTTTTCCTCCAACATAAAGCCTAAAGAAAATTATGGTGACTTCAAGGTCAGAGGGAAAGAGAAAGTAAGTTATGAGAGACGGAGCTGAAGATGGCGACGGGAAAAAAGGGCGGAGTCGCGCACCCAGTGTGGAGTTTAAAAATGCTCTTTGCAGGCCGTGGTAAAAACTGTAATATCACAAACTGTTCCTTTTCTCTTTAATCCACTTAAAGACATGGGGGGATGAGAATTTTGTGTGCAGCCTGTGGATAAAAGTCCGTGACCATGCCAGGTCACCTCGGAGCTATTAGAGACTTTTAAGAGATGTTGTGAAGAAGAGAGCAGTTGCTTTTAAGCTAGAATTTGCTTATTGTGCAGTCACCCCAAGACACTTATCCTTAGAAAAGATACACCCCCATGTGTGGCCCATGCTGGGCCACATGTGGGAAAAAATGGCAAGATTTATGGGAGAGATGTTTTGCATGGCAGCAGAATTTTCGGGCGGGTCTGTTGCCCTTTGAGCAGTTTGGAAACCACGTGAAGCAAAAGAAACCTTCTTTCCTTAAATAGTGGAGAGACTTTTAAGAACTGTAATACTGACCAAAATCATAGTTTGTTATCCTTTGTGCAAGTTGGGTAAAAATGGGGAAGTGCTGGAGGAAAAAGGGGGTTTTGCTTTAATTCCTTGTTACTTCTTTTTACTTTTAATTCTGTTAGTAATGAATTTCTTTATAGTCTTTAAAGTATGGGGCCTGCTTTATATTTCCTCCTAATCCTTACCTCACAGAAGATAAAAAAATGTGAACAAACCCACTACACTTATTTGGTGTTTCTGCGTGGTTTTGAACTGAACCTGCTGCAAAAAGAGAAGGGAAAAGGACAACTGGACCTTACCTCCTTTTTGGTGGAACTTCCTCTCTGTGTCTTGCGCTCCTTCAATTCACACACTTGTGCTGCCAGAGCAGAAGTGGGTTGTCTATCCCATCTCCTCATGTTTTCCCCACTATCACACAGGAAGAACCATAGCTCACTTTGTGGAATGTACCTTCTCTCTCTACCTGGGGGACATCTACCTCTAGTGACAAGATCTCTGATCTGTACTGCCAAAATTTGGAGAAGGCCCTCTTTAATCTTCTTCTTGAGTTGCTGGTGATTCTTCTCCATTTTATCTTCCAATTTCTGCATATGCATTTCCACAGCTGCGATTCTTGCATGCATTGGGCCATGCACGGTATCTGCATATGCGTGAAACTTCTTCGCCATATCCTACACGGTCTCAAGCTGGTCATCCTTCATCATTGCTAAAGCAGAAGCATATTCTTGTGGCCCAAGTCGTATGAGTTTTCGCCACATCACTGAGTCAACTATTACCTTGTCTGGACTCCTCAGTCCCGGGTCATTCGTGTAGACACTCTCTACCGGCCCTAGTTCTCTCAAGCACTGGATCCCTTGATCTATGGTCTTCCACTGGGTTTGCTGCGTATAGAAATCGTCTGCACACAGGTATCTTTCCTTCATGCCTGTCAAGACCCGTCTCCAGAGACTGACAGAGTCGGCATTCCTTATTATCGGTTGGTCGATAGCTGGATCATGTGACAGGGATCCCAAATGCCTCGCTTCAGCACCATCCAGCATTACATCATCACCTGCAGCATCCCAAATACGGACCATCCAACTTATTACAGATTCATCAGGCCGTCGGGTGTAGTCCTTTCTTAGGCTCCAAAGGTCCTTTATGGACATGGACTCTAATGGTTTCTGTGCCTGAGTCAGTTGCTTGCTTTGAGGATCCTTCACCTGCATCATCATCATCTTTCACTGGGTGATCAGTTTTGGTGGTGTGCTTTTTCCTTGTGACAAGAGCAGCTGGCAATGGCTTAGGTTTGCTGTCTGGTTCGCTGTCTGGTTTGGCTGCAGCCTGAGTGACTGGGGTGTCTGCTGATTTATCTTCCTGCCCCTCTGCCTTTACCTGCTGCCCTACAGCGTCTAGCACTCAGCGATAAGCATATGCCAATGGCCAGCATATTGCAATGACCTTTTTCTGCTTAGAGTCATCACTGCATTTCTCTTTCAGATATTTTCCCACCTCAGCTGGGTTCTGAATTTGTTCAGGGGAGAAATTCCAAGTTACTGGGTCAGAGAATTCCTTCAGGATTTGGCCCATATCCTCCCATTCTCCACACCATTCAGGATTTTCCATGCCTGGGTCAGGTGTCTCATCAGAATCAGTTACCCTGGAAATCTGAGCCCTTATTGTAGACAAGCCGCAGACCATATAGCAGAACCCTACCAGCAAGATGGTGTCTTTAACATCCAGTGGAAACTGAACATTCTCAAATGATAATATATCAAATTTAAAGGGCAAGGAGATGAAAGACTGAGAAACCCCATCTCCTCCTCCTCTAACAAACTAATTACTAATGACTAATAAACCCCTCAAACAGGCTACTGAAACTAGGACTGGGATTAGGACAGAGAAACCACCAATCATACACATTTTGAACAACTGCCAGTACCTCTGTTAACTTCTTATAAA
>WEIT01014774.1:749771-772588 GCA_013389985.1 Dryoscopus gambensis | reverse complement strand
GGAAGATTTTAGAGTCCTTCTGTGGGTGTGGTCTCTCTCCTCCTCCTCAGACCTGGGTCAGCATCGGGGCCCCCCTCCAAGCTGATGGAAGGTCCCCTGGGGGGGTACTGATGTTCTGAACAAGTCCAGAAGAGAAGAAAAAAGAAACCAAAGTCCCAGAAAAACCACTTTCTGTCTCTCTCCACGAAGAAACAGAGCCGGAAAAAATCTGTCTGAAAAAGCAGGAAGGGTGCTTCCTTTGCTCCTCAGCAGCAGCAGCTAATCTCTGTGTCCTTGAAGCACAGACTGCTTTGAAAAGTTCGCTCAGTTTTTCTCTCTCCTCTCTCTCTGGCTCAGTTTAAAGGCACAGAAAGGCACAGGAATCATGTCTGGGCATAGAGTGGTGATAGGGGATACAACAGCATAAAGTCAGCCCGAGACCATCTGTTATTGAATTGGAGCCAAAATGGTGAAAATGAGAAGTTTCTCACTAAACAAGTAAATTACTGGTTTTGGTGTTGTTTGTTTTTGTTTTTGGTTGGTTTTTTTTTTTTTTTAAACTATAAGTAAATTCTTTCTGAAGCTAAGTAGGTGGTTTATTGCTTGGTATTTCCCTTTTAATTTGCAAAATGTTTCTGTTGCTCTTACAATTTGCTGCATGTACAGCTCAAATGTCCTTTTACATACTGCAGAGGCAAGGAAATTGATCGGTGCATCTGAATTTCCTTGGATCCAAGTCCTATGAAGTCTCTGGTTTGTTCTGAGTGAGGTTGGTTTCTCTCCTGTTTCCTGCAATTCTGTAGAGGTTCACACTGCTGCAGGTCTATTATGAAGTGTTTTGGTGATACTGTATAATAACATGGAATTGTCCAATGTAGCTGTTTTGGGATGATTTTATGATGATACAGAATTCCCTAATTGCCTGCTTTATGCCCAGAAATGGCTGCTGTAGCTTTAAGATGAACCAGGGGCAGGCTGGAGCCTCAGAACCCCGGGCGCAGGCTCTGTTCAAACTCTCTTCTCAGGGTGTGCTTGGCGCAGCGTGGATCGGGTGTTACATGGTTCCTTTTGTTGGATTAGCTTCTGCTTGCTTAGGCAAGAAGCTTCTTTTTTTTTCTCTCCCCACCTTTTTTCCCTGGACTCTAGCAGAGATCCTTCACTTGGTTTTTTGTTTTGTTTTGTTTTTTTCCCCCCCTTGAACTGTTTTGGCTTGTTTCTTTTTTTTCTACGCTCTCAGGAGCTTGTGGGGGCTGTGCTGGATGGTCCAGGTCCCGGGAAAGACTGAGCCAGCAAAAGAAAGGACACTAAAACCTACCAGCTTCGCGTGCTGTGAGGGGGAGACCAACGCCAGAAGGTTCCCATCCATCCTGCCTGAGCTGCTGCGTGAACTCCTGTTCTTCCCCTTGCCTGAGACAAAGGGGGCAGCCGCCATCTTTGCGTCCCGGCCACATGGCCTGGTGGGGGTTAAGGGTTTGAAATTTCGATATCTAGCATTTATTCAGTCCTTTTCTGTGCCTTGCAGGGACCCTGTTTTTTTAATCAACAGGGTTTTTTTCACTTTCACCCACTGGTATTCATTTCTCTCACTGGCAAACAGGATTATCGAAGCCCTACTCTTTAGAGGAAATGCTCATTCTAGGGCATTTTCTCCTAAAATTTGCCTCTAAACTGAGACAGTAGCCCAGTAATATTTTGGTTGATCAATAGGAGTATTTTTTATAGTGTATCTATGTATGTGCATATGTTTGATTTGTAGACTTTAATTCAGTGGCCCAGGGTTTCAGTTGTTTTACTGGAAGTAGCAAGTACTTTTTGTCTTTTCCTTACTTAGCGCCCACATAAAACATTATGTTCATGAAACATTTATGGTAACAATCCATTAACAGGAAGATGAAGGTTTTCCTCTAAAGAGAATCTCCAAAATGTTTAGCTGAAATGAACTCTGTTCTCCAGCTGTTTTGTATGCATTATTGCTGCCTCGTACTGCAGGTTTAAAAGGTCTTTGTGATGTAATGCAATGATACCTTTGTGTGCAAAGCTGCTTGGAAGCAATCTGAGTCAACAGGAAAGCAGTATCTTCTTAAAGCTTCTGACTTGTATTAGTTTTGTGATCTCAGGTATGAAGGAGATAAAAAGGGCAAGGGTTTACTGTAGATTCTCTTGAAGGCATGGAGAGTTCTTAAAGCGGTAATAAATGGCAGATTGAAATTGATCTTGGTGAGACTTCCAGTGTTAACCAGTGTTACGAAAGTAAATTACTTCAGTTTTTTGGCTGCTTCATCAAATGGGTCATGTTGTGTCATGGTGTCAAGAAACGGCTTTACCTGATGTCATGGTTTGATGCTGATTTAAACACCAAACACACAAAATCCAATTACATGCATAAGGGGAATATGGATTTATTGAGGAAAATGTAAAGAAACTTTGGGGCAAAACAAGGTCCACACTTAAACAGTTGCAATATAAAGGAAAGTTTAGTACTAATGGAATGAAAAAAAAAAAAAGAAATTATAAGCAATTAAAGAAAACCTTTAAACACCTTTTTTCCCCAGTGCCCCTTTTCTTTACTACAAACCTCTCACAAGTGAAAACAAAACAAAGCATGGGTTTTTGGTCAGAGTTGCACTTTAGAGTCTTTCTGTGCTTAAGGAAGAGAAGTTCTTCTGCGATGCCATAGAATTTTCATAACTTTACAATCTGCCCGGTCCTGTTGAAGTGAAAAAGGTATCTCTCCCATGAATCTTTCGCAGTCTTCCCACACTGCCAAGTTATGGGCCACAGGAGAAAATGGGGTTTTAGTCTTCTAAGGATGAGTTATCTCAGTCTGAAAGGAAAGGTTCTCTGCTTCAAATCTAACAGCTTCTCACAACTTCTATGTGGCCTGGTGCAGGCCTCTCTATAACAGCTTCTCACAACTTCTGTATTGCCTGGCATGGGTCTTTCTTTAAAGTCACAGGCTGCACAAGAATTTCCCATCCCCCCAAGTTTTGCCAAATGGATTAAAGTCCTTTCTATGGCTTTGCAAGAAGCATTTTTAAGCCCTGCGCCAAAAGCGCGGCAGCCCTCTTTTCTGTCACCGTCCAGCTGCCATCCGATGTGGTCTTGCCCATTCCCTTCTGTTTCTGACCTTGGGGTCGCCATGTTCAGCTTCATCCCATGTGACTTTACTTTTCTTTTCTCGCTGACTTGAAAGAAAAGGTGTCTTTGTTGCCTGCGGCGTGTGGTGTTTTGTTGGTTTTGGCGAGAGCTGTGCTGGACGCAAGGGTGCCCCGCCGGATCTGTGCGGGGTCTTAGCAGCCTCAGACCATTTCGGCCACATGGCCTTGGTTACACGCTGCCTGCAGAGCAGGGACAGCTCTCCCTGGGGGAGAGGGCCGGCCCCGCGCCGCCGCCATGCCAAGGGGTCCAGAGGGGCCTGGCCCGGACCTGGGCGCGGGCCTGGGGCCCTCTGCCTTCGGCCACCCCTCAGCCCTTGAGGCCAGAACCAAAGAGAAAGCTCCCGCGCTTGCACGAGGTTTTTATATGCAAAATTGCAAAAGTGCAATTGGCCCAAAAGCCTGTCAATCAAGTCAGTTCCAACCTATTATACCTGAAAATTTCAGCTATTTCTGAGCCTTTCTGGAGTGCCTTTAGAACTGTCAGCTAAACACTGTAATGAATGAATGATTGACTATTTGTGCGTAGACACACACACATCATGCTAATAGAAGGGAGAATGTTCTTGAAGACAAGATTAAGGATTCAGAGGAGCATTAAAAGCAGAAATATTTTTTCCTAAGTGAAGGGGAGATTATTACAATGTTAAAAAAATATTAATATGGCTAGGAAGTGGTAGAAGAAAAACTGTCTGGTTCAGCTGGTGCAGATGAGCAGCTTTAAAATGACAATATGCTGTGAATCAGTTCCTTAAAGTGACAGGATTTCTTAACGTGTTGCTACCAGTGATGATCCTGTTGGCTTAGGTACCTTTCAAGAGAACAGAGGGATAAATGTATTTATATATGTTCTTCTACAGTGGCGGGCAACTGACATTGTGGCTGCTAGATGGACATGGTAGGAGGCTGAGATAAGCAGCTCTTTGAATACAGAGCCTGCACACAGAGCCTTGATCAAAATTACCATCGGCCAAAACAGGCACATCTCTGCTGAATTCAGTGGAGTTGTGCCTGGTTTCACTACTTCAGTCACTGGCAGGTGGATTGCTTTGGGTGTGCAGGTATTAGCTGTACTGCCTGGGGACATTCTTGGTGTTCTCTGATGCTGAAATACCACTGAATTGCATTGTCGGTTTCTGTGAACCCAAATACCCTGAAATAGTTACATGGAGAAGGGAAGTTTGTAAGAAATAAACATGGGGGATTTTTATAAACAGTTTTTTCAGTTTGTTTTGTTTTTAATTTCTTATGGATGTGTGGTTCATAGAAGATAATCTAATAGCCATGGTCTGCACTATTACTACCCCAAAATTTCTTTCCTGCACTTCTGTCCTTCATAGGAAGGCTCAAAGGTTTAATCTACTTGTCCTAGCAATTTCTCAGAGCGCTCTAATGGAAGTTTTTTTAACAGTATGATATACTAAGTAGGTTATGTGTTTTGCTAGGCTCTATAGTTTCCAGAGGAAATAATTTCAATTTTGTGAGTTCCCAAGTGCTTAAAATGTCCAAAATCTGATACAGAAGAGCTTGGTTTTCTAGGGAAGGATAGAACTTAGTGTATTATCTTCCATGGATGAATAAAGCTATTCTATTTTTGTTCTGCCTCACTGGTGTTAAATTCATGAATGCAAATCTGAAGTGTACGTACTGTGCATATTTGCCTTAACCCTGGAAAAGAATAGCAGTTTATTACTAAGCACAGGACCATTTTTCAAGGTGTCAGTTTACATTCCTTTTGCTTACTAATGAACTATGGAAATTGGTTACTAATGAGCTATAGAAATGGAGATTCTGCCTTCTCCCAAGAATGGAAGTGTTCTCCACACAGCAGGTAAAATGACTTGTTACAGGTCGTGGAGAATACAAGCTGTTCAATATATTGCTTTTATGTTCTAGAGGGTCAAAACTTCCCCAGCTCCCAACTTTGCTGTCACTGCCTGCAGTCGTCTTCTAATAACGCTGAAAAGTTCTTCGTCATCAATACATAAATCCTGAGCACTTTAGTAAGCAGATTTTTGCAAACAGAAATAATAAGCCAAGAGATACTGGACCAAAATGGAACCTGGGAATTTAGGTTTGCTTGGAAATGCTGCATTTCTGAACACTGACTGCTGTACGTCAGTCCTTGTGTGCTGTGTAGCATTTGAGAACACAGGTACTCCAATGTCTGCTTTCTTTCTTTTAGTGCTTGAGCACAAAAACCAGGGAGACAAGATCTGTTAAGTTTGTAGGAGGAGGTAGAATGCAGATTTTTCCAGCCACTTGCAAATCTGCTGGAGATGAAACACTGAACTTTGCAAAGAGATTAGGCAAGAGCACTTCCACCTGTGTATATGAATTTCAAGTCTCATGAGCTTGAAGCCGGTAAGTTTATGTACAAATAAAATGTTAACCCACCTTAGAGGTGTTGAGTGTGTATTTGTATACACATGTGCATATAGTAATTCACAAAGGCTTTGGAAGGATTTTTATTTCTATTTTCACAGAGCGATGAAGTATTTAGTGATTGGGAAGAAACTGAATGCAAACAGAAATAGATGGAAACCATTTCAAATGCCTTGTTGTACACCCTTCAAAACCAAGCATTCTTTCCAGAGGAACATGAATGTATGTTTTTTCAAAAGAAAATTCTTGGTTAGAGGGACTAGAAAGCACAAATGAAAAATGGAAACTTACAGGAAAAAAATACAAACAAGGCAGCAGCAGTAAAACTGCTTGTAAGGGAAGGTAATTGTCAGTTAAGAAGTACTGGACAACTGCTTTATGCTTAATGAGAAGAAATATGTTGAATTCATTGAGACAAACCAAATATGAAATGTTATGAGTGAGAATGGTAAATTTGCCAATATTCATTCGTCTATATGATTCAAATGAATGTCTGTTTTGTAGTAAGAGGGAAACTAGCTGCTGTGTTTCCATATTGCAAGAATAATGACATAACTTTTCTCCAGTAAGTAAAGACAATATTAAACAATTGTTATTGGGGATAAACATTTTCAGATAACAGTTTACACCCATAAAATACTGAAGACTCCCATTTTAATACACTGAGAAATGGGAGGTGATTTGAGAACAACCCTTGCTTTCAGGTGGCTGAAATATGGATGATAGTGATGGTCTGAGATCCATTCCAGGCAAATAATGAAAAGTGAATGTAGTAAGTAATAAATAATGTAAATAAAAGGCAGCAATGTAATTCCTGCAGGCCACTGCTGTCCTATGGGACCCAGTCAGGCTTTCTGCTATGGAGCTGCAGGTTTGACTGAAGCACAGTGATATGATACACTCTTATTTCTGTAAGACGTTTGATCTATTTCCGTGTGACAACTTGGAAAAGAAGGCGGGGTAGGAGGGGGGCAATAGCTAAAATAGGGCAAATTCAGTTTGAAGTAAAGCAAGAACACTTAGTCTGTGTATCCCCTCTGGATTGTAACCTTTGGGTGCTTGCCCAGCAGCCCTCTTGTGATGTTCCTGGGACATCAGGATCATTTTCTTTCCCTAGAAATGGGAATTAAGAGGTGCCTTTTCCCCTGTCCATGAGTAGAAAGAGTCAGTGCAAGAGGAAGCCAGAAGGGCCAATGTGAACACCATGGGTTTGTTTGTTTTGCCAGTGTAATACTGTCAAAGCTTTGTTGAATGAGCTGACTTCAAGCTGTTGATATAGTTCAGACCTTGGCAGCTCTCTAATCTCCTTGAAGCTTTGGTGTTTGATTGCCTTCGTTTGCCCTGCAAATAGTAACTGTGTAAGTTATCTCAAAGTGAGAATATATTTCAAGCAGGTATTTATAATGGACAAGGTTCACAGGAGTACAGAGACCTTGTAAAGCACACGAGCTTGTTTTTGAATATGCAGTGAAATATTGAGTCCTGCTTCCTGAAACCTGTCAAACTGTGTGGTTACAAGAATCCTTTCGACACTTAGCTTTAATTATTTAATGGTTTGTGAAATTACTGTCTGCCTCTTGTTGTCAGGTCACTGCTTTGTTTGATATTGATGTTACATAGTGGTACTCTACCTGCTTTATGTAAAACAACATTTTTGTCATTGTTGGAGGAGAGAGAGATGAAATACAGGAAGTGAGGGGTTTTTAATATATTTTTTAAAATTAACTGGTTGAATTTTGTTGCAATTATCATCATTTGTCTTCTGTATCCAACAAGCATTCCTTCACAGGCAAGGTAATGTGTTCAAGGAAACAAATGCATGTAGTTTGTTCCTTATTGGTAAAATATTTGCTTTCAACTGCATGATAGCTGAGGTACAATGTGACTTCTGCAGTTGAGGCTCTGTAAATAGTTTCATTTTAAATGTCCCCTCCTAGGGCATTATATCCTCTTTTGGGTACCAATTTGACAAATCTGTGCTTAGTGTAGAATAGCATTTCTGAGAATTTGGGTAAAAATATATTTGATGCTTTTTGAAACTATTAAAAAAAGTGTATATTTTAATAAATGCAACTTTTTTTTCCAGATATTTCTGTTCCAGTCCGGTGTGGGGCACAGTTGTTCAAACTGCTGTGGTAAAAGAGTGGGGGAGATTAACTACTGGAAAGGTGTGGGAGGATGTCTACTTCCAAAAGTCTAAATGTAGCATGCAGTTAAATTTCCGTGGTTGTTTCTTACTCTGCTGTAATTGGTCATAAAAGCTGCTGATCAATAGTACAAGCAAGTGACTAGCAGTTTGAGCTCTGTACACTTCCTTTAATTTGGTTGATGCAGTGCGTTGAAAATAAAAGGATGCAGGAGAAGGGTAGTGGTGGAATGAATGAGGGAAGGGGAAAGCAAGATTTGGGGTGTTTTTGTGAACTGAAAGTAGCACCAGAGGCATGTAAATTGTCAGATTGGAACTTGTTGCATTTTTTATAACCAAAACAAAATGACGTGGTTACTGAGGATCATTGGATTTGCCAAGATCACTCGATGTACCATTAAAAGAAATACTCACTGTTTGAAGAAGGTGATTCATTGCACCAGATTGTATAAAGGAATCATTTTCTCATTGATGACATTTTCATCAAACACCAAGGATTTAAGTTCCTGGTTCATGCCTCCTGATAGTGCCTTTAGAAATTTCTTCTTTTCAAGCAGTATGCATGTATGTGAGAATTCAGCTGAAAAGGTCATAAAAATTAATTGAAAAGAAGCAGTAACATGCAGTCTGTCAAGAACGAGCTTTCTAAATTGCAGCTCAACTTGAAACAGCATTGGATTGCCCTGCTAGAATATTTTTGTACAAGTGTAAAACTCTTAGGTAGTTTAGGTTGTGGTGGTGCCTTCTTCAGTGCTCCTGTTTCAATTGTGCACTAATTTTGGCATGGATCTTTTAAATATAAATAGAATTCATCTGAATACTATGGTGCCATGCAGATACAGCAGGCTAAAAAGTCCCTTCTGTCCAGATTGCTTTAATGTTGCCTCTTGAACGTTTCAGTCTGCAGCCTTAAAATAGCTTTCAAGTATAGCTTTCTGAATGGAATACATAAATAAATGCACCCTTCCTTTCCCAGAGAGGCAGGAAGGGTGTGTGTGAGTTTAACTGTTTCATAATTCTTTCTCAGATGAGTTACTGACACAAAACAGTACTTCCCCCCTGCCCTGTACAGGAGCTGAAAGAAACACTTCATGGCAGAACACGTGGTTGTATCCTGAAGTGATTAAAGACTAAGTTCAAAACTCCTGTTTTCCCCCCAAGGAAGTAGGAGTTTAAATTAACATTGAAAGTTTGAAATGGCAAGTACAGAAATGCAGAAAGCCCTCAGGAAAGTTCTTTTTTTATATATATATATATGTGTGTGTGTGTGTGTGTGTATATATATATATATTATTAACCTGTTTCAGAATTGCAGTCCTGTCCTTACCTCTGAGACCATTCCTTCAGCAGCCTGGGAGGCAAATATGCCAACCTTCCTGCTGAGTGACTTTTCTCTCATTGCATTTTCAATACTTAAATCCCTGGAAGTTAAATGGTTTTCAGAACGTGTGAATTTCTGCTGCTTAAAAATAAACTAAGCAAACATAAAACGTTTATTTCAGTTTTGCAACCCTGATTTATCTGGAACTTTCTCCTTTTTTCCTTTTTCTCTTCTTTCTGAATGTACAGACAATTTAAATTCCTTTCCCTCCTCATAATCTCTTGCTTGCACATACAAGATAACAGCTATATATATGGTTTTGCTGGATTACTAAATTGACAAAGCACCAGAATAAACAGCAATGTGTTGCAAGAAGAATTAGCTGCTGTCTAACCTTCTTTTTAATTTATTCAGGTCCTTTTGCTTTGCCTGGCTCTAGTGAAAGCAGTCCAGTTGGTTCAGCTCCTTTGGTGGCGTGCAAACTCATTACACCAACCCCGCAAGATGAATTCTGGGTGTAACCGAGAAAGCCTAGAGCCAGAACATTTGCAGGATTTTTTCGGCAGCCATCCAGGAGGAACCTGTTCAGTAATCTGTAAATGTGTAATCCTTTTAATGTGTCAACTTTGTTAGAACACATTAGTGTCAAATGTTAAGTGTGGTATCTTAGTCTGTGAAGCATATTGCTGAAACAAAATTAAACTGAAAATATAATGCGATGATGGTGGGAGGAAAAAACCCTGTGAAATCATTTGGAGATGAATCTGGATTAGCTTCATTAGCTGTTCTCCATCAGCCTCCAAATGCAAGTGGCATTACATTTCCATGAGAGCGTTTGACCTTTAACCTGCTGATGGCTGCGGGAGACCTTGTCTGATGTGAACTAACTTTGTATTGCCATCTAAGTTACTGGATTGGGTTTTCTTGTTCATCTGTTAATTAATATTTGCAGTGTATTGTGATACATTACCTATAGAAATTTGACTGCTTCATGGAGATGCTTCGTTATTAAAGGCTTCAGTTAAAGGAATGTCCTTTTCCAGTAGGGTGCAAGGAAGCTTGAAGGGCTCAAGCTGTTACAACTCTTTTGAACTATGTGCTTTCATCTTTGTGTGGTTTTTGGAAGTGAAAAAAAATGTTCTTCTTGGTCTGCAGACCTTTCCTTCCTCTGTAATTTTAAACCCATTTCCTCCCCTTTTCTCCATGAACAATCCAAAGTGCAGAACTTTTTATTTTGCCTTTTCTTTTTTTTTTCCCCTTGGCTGCAGGGCGGGTATGGGAAAGCCTGAGATAAGCGGCAGCACAGGAGGTGCAGCCAGGGGCCAGAGCCACCTGCGTCATCAGTGTCCTGTGCTGCTGTTGCACTTGGTTCTTTCTGCCCCTCCCCTGATTTACCTGATAGTACCCAGCAGTATCTGGGCTGAGTTATTGACAGGTTTTATGTGGGTTTAGGATAACTATCCCCACCAAGGCATCCTCTTAGCTGGTTGTGTCTCCCTGGTGAACCAGCCAGCTAGTGAACTGAGGCGGTGTTAGATGGACACAGATTCTTTAAAATCAGAAGGAATTAATATAAATCAAAGCTTGCTTGGATTTAAGTAGCACATTGGATTGAACCTCTTTAATGCTGCATCCCTCAGCTCTGGGCAGACACTGTAAATCTCCAACTTGCTTCAACTGCTTTATGCAGCTCCTGAAACATCCCAACTTTTTCTCTTAAATTTATCAATGCTTTGACATTAAATATTTCAAGTGGGTTTTGTTGAACAGAGTCTAGCTTTTTTTGTGTGTTCTTCTTAAAGGTTACTTCTTGTTGGAATGAAATCGGAGGTTGGGAGTTCTTGGCAGATGTTATGATTAAATCTGACTGCTTGTAGGCTTCTTCCTCCCCCAGCTCCCAAATGTAACATTTGGGATGAAGAACAGCAGAATTTGTAAGTGATTTTGGTAGCTCTAATTGTTCAGATTTTGTGTGTGTATGCACGAATAAACTTGTTTCCTCTGAACAAAAGCTGCAAAACTGATCATTTTCTCTGACTTTTAAGTGTATTTAACATGTCCGTAAGTCCCCTTCACGTGGGAGCGTCCTGGTAATTGTGAAATGAATAGTTTAATACATGACTTAAGTAGGCTCAGCTGGAGAGAAATCACATAAAGGACTTGATGTTTGTTAAGTCTTGTCTTTTCTGTATATCTTGTGGATGAGTTTTATGCACTTACACATTTCAGCTAGATTTTGTTCTTTCCAAGTGTGGGAACTAGATGTTACTAGATCTCGCCTTTGAAACAGTTCTCCTTATTTCTATTTATTCACACAGTGAAATGGCCTGCTATCAGGCTAATGTTGACCTAGTTGTCTAATATGTGCCTGTTTTGCCTCTGGCTCTTCAGTCTTCAATCTGCACAAACATTGTTAAATCGAGCTCTATTGAAAGCCTGAGTAGTCCACCAACTGCTAATACATCTGATCATCTTTCATGTATTTATATACATCCAAAGTTTGAAGGATATTGTGGAGAAATATATTTTTCTTCTCTGGTCTTTAATTTAATTTTAGGTTTTAGTAGCAGTACTGTGCAATGAAAATGAAACAAATGCCCCTATGTCTGAGCCCTAGAAATAAACATTATTAATATACTTAAAAATAAGACCTCATGAAGTTTTGCATGTGTGGATAAGGCTTATACATTCAGATCAGGTGAAAACTGGGTTCTTCTTCCCAGGAAAGTCCAGGACTTTCAAATTCTCAAAACTGAATCAAGACTCTGTGCATGAATAACATTTAAGCCTATGCAGACTTAAAGGCCTCAAATACATTGGGGTGGGTTTTTTTGTGGGTTTTTTTTTAGTTCTTAGGCTTTTAAGAAGTTTTCAATGTTAATTGCACTTCTTTCATGTGATACAAAATCCTACCAGCGTCACCCATGTGAGTGTAGTGTTTCAAGTGGTAGAAGGTGACACAGAAGATAGCGATATGTTTTTTCCTTCATGAAGTCCTCGACCACCTCCTCCTGTCATACGTGCAGGGGAGGTGAGCAGGATACCTCATCACATTTTTCAGTGGTTTGGTTTCATGTAGAACCAGCAAAGTTGTTTGCAGCCACTGCAGGGGGTTTCTGATGCCAGCAGAGATTTCTTGGGTGACCTCTGTGGAGAAGAAACCTTTAGCTATGTTATATTAATAATACTATACTCTTGCAGTTAAAGGAATTATTTGGAGCAGAAGTCCATTATTTCTGGACCAGTTTCATTTGAAGTTACTTGTTCACCTTTGAACTGCTGTTCATTGCCTGGTGGCTTTACAAAGGAGTAGCTAAGGCTTACTGCAACTTAAAAATCAGTTTAAAAAAATGCTGCATCTCCATTTGTGACCTCAAAATGGAAAAGGCAGGCAGATGCCAGATTGATTAAATTTTCTTCTTGGATAAATATTGGTACTGAAATATGTTCTACAAAGATCTGCTAAAATTCCTAGAAATAATGTCTACGTGCAATAGATTGTTAGTGCCCTGACCTAGCAGAAGATAAAGTATTATTAACATATTATTTACATAGAAAAAATTAGCTGGCTGGCTACAGCAGGTTCCAATGTTGTCTCTTTGCCTGGAGCACTGCAAAGGCTGCTGATGTGACTTAAATACTGCCACAGTTCTGGGTCTGACAATCCAAACTGAGCAGGATGTTTGCAGTTGTCAGAATGACAGTAGACTCAACATTGCTTTGTCTTTTTTTTATACAGCAACAGTCTACATTTAGTGATCTTGAATCCTAGTTAGTAAGCAATTCTTTTTAAAAGAAAGAAAAAAGACAGAAAAAGCTCTGTTCAACAACTAGGATAGGTCCTGGTCTCCTAGTGCTTTCCTGAGCTCTAGAGGCAGATACACCTGAGCAGGGTCGAGGCTGGTAATCGTTGTTTCAGTATTTGAAATAGCAAACAAAAGTCCCTGAGTGATGAAGGCTTCCCAGCTGGGGTTGATCATACTGTCACTTTTCCTTCTCCCTCAAGTATTTGTTTAGCTTCTAATTTCAATGGTTCTAGGAAAGTAGTATACTGTTTTTAGTCATTAACTGTGAGGTGGAAGCTGTAACATAAAGAGGAGCTTTTATTGCCTTCAACGAACGCAGAATTTGCTTTGTTTCTTCGTGCTTTGTTAAAATCTGTAAAGAAGAGAATAGTCTCTACTGATAGACATGAATCTCCCCTGTGTTGCTGCACATGAAGCCTCCAAGGAAGCTGCCATTTTAGTGAGCCAGACCCATCTGATTCTTGGTAGAAGTATGGCCAGAACCTTCCTATGTTAATGCTTCAGTGGGTGCTGCTTAAAATGGCTCTGTTCTTCAGGATGCAAAGGATGTGCTTCTGGGAACATCTGGCTGTCTGTTTAGAAGATGCCAGTGATCCAGAGCTTGAATGAGATATCCTTTTGGGTAAATCTGTGCTCATTATTACTTTAATATTAATAGAATGAGACAATGCATGAAATCCTGGCTCCAGCATCCTGGATGGCGGAATGCACGCTGATTTCTGTATGCCTGGGCTTTTTTCCTTCCATGTCTTGGTTGCTATGACTTCTTTTTATTCTATCGATGCTGCAATGAGCTGTTCAAGGAAAGGAGAAAGGAAGCAAACTCCACGTAATTTAGGCTGTCACCCGGCAGTCATCGTGCACGGCAGCTGGAGGATTGTGACATTCGGTGTACCTTGATGGTGAACTGGGGCCCAGAGACCTCTCCAAGAATGTGCTCAGTCAGTGTTCTTCCCCAGAGTTCTGTCATTCTCTCTTCCCTCCTGCTTCTGCCACTGTAAATTAGAAATTACTCTGCTGAAGTTAAAGTAACTAAATCAGTGCTAATTTAGAAGCGATTTAAAATTGTGCCTCTCGGTTTTTAACTAATAAAAAAACCAAAGTGTGCTTTGTTTTTTTTAACTCAGTTCTTTGAAAAATAACACTTCTGGCATTTGCCATTGAGAATAGATGTATTCCTGTTAAACCTAACAACATGCTTAACTTCACCTCCCTCAGATATCAAGTATTGTCAAAACTGAAGGTCAAAGATCAGTGACATTTACAATAGAGAGTACATAGCGGCTGTATTAATGACAGAATATGCTCCATCCTTTTTTGTTGTTGCTGTGGCCACATGTGAGAAGTATTTGGCCACACATGAGAATTGCTGCAGTGCAAGGCTAAATAGTTTGAAGTCTTTGATTTCATCTGTTGTGCCGTTGAGTTAACACACTATTGGCTAGGTTTGCTGGGCTTTCTACTATTGCGTGATTTTTGAAAGTACTTATTGCTGCAAGTAAATGTAAGCTGTCTCAAAACGAAACTGTATAACCTTTTATTAACTTAGCACCATTGAAAATAATGCAAGGTGCTAATGTAATTTGACCTCTGACTTCCCTTGGAGCGTAAATTTTGGAACCTGTACTGCTTGCTGCTTTTCTCTTTATTATTTCTTCTTTGCTTTTTATTCGTGTGGCAAGTTTGCACATCTAAGCTTCTAGTCTTTGCTGTAAACTATATTGAAATACCAGAACCAGCATTTTAAAAGTTCACAGGGATTCAGCAGAAAGTTTCTTTGTGTGTGGAGCATGATGGCAGTCACTCAATGGTAACATTTACTCTAATGATGCAGACAAATTGTGCTTGCTCTTCTCTCTGTCTATACATTTATATTTCATCCCTGCTGCACACAATTTTAGCGCCCGATTTATCAGCGTCAATTACAGTGGTAGAGCTTGATCTCTTTTCCTACATCACTTCTATATGGAGCCAGATGGGTGCATTGGCTGCCATGTTTTTTAAAAACCAAAAACACTGAGCAGCCCATCTGGAATCTCAGTTGGCATTGGCTAAAGCCAGCACCAAGCAGAGATTCCAGATAAGTGCCAGCAGCAACCCATTTCTCACCTTAAAAAAAAAATGCGTCATTTTCTTTCCATTCTTGAGCTGCTGCTTAAGCTGGAATCAAAAGCTGTGTTAGGTCCAAAAATACAAAAGCATTGCAATGTTAACAGAGATGCTTCCTGAAAAATTCAGGGACTGCTCTGCAAATGTGCTGTGAATCCTGCAGCTCCTTAAAGAGCTGTGGTTTTGCTGCACTGAAATCTGGATTGCAGAATGTGCAGGAATTTGCACTGAGCTCTGGTGTAGCAAGTTGCTCGTACCACTGAGAATGAACTTGGGTAGTGTGGACTTCCACATGGAGTATATTAGCACTGCTGGGAATCTGCTTACAACTTTGGGTGGCTTCCCCAAAGTAAAAATGATTAAAAGTGAGGGGGAGTATGCTTGAAAAATCTGACCATTTAGCTATAGTAGCAGTTGTTCACTATGGAGCTAGAAATATCTTTCTGCTCCCCAAGTTAGTGACAGCATATGCACAGATTTTTAAGGTGATATAATAAGCAGCGTCTGCATGGAAAGCAAGAATGTAGGGGAAAACCAAACAAAAAATCTCTGCCCGATATCTTGCTTGTACAGTAGATATCATATTTATCTTGGACTCTGCCTGTGGTAGGAAGAAAAAAAAAGCATGCTTTGACTTTTTAATTATTTTTTTAAAATAAATACTGTTTAGTTATAGTTAATTGCCGCAAAAAGACATGTAGAAAGAGTGGCAAACACTCCAGGACCTAGTTTTGAATTTCTTTTGGCATGTTTTGCTCTTATTTTTAATGTGAAGTAAAAGGGGATGCTTTATTTTGTAGATCAGTGGAGAAAAACTGATCCACCTGAGAAGGAACTCTGCCTGGCAAGAGAGGGAAAGCAAGGAAATTCTGTCTCATCCAAAGTGTAATTACTGTAGTTGTGCTTTTGGATCTCAACAGACTACTTAAACATGATTTTGGAGGGAAAAAGAGGATAGAGAAATTTAGATCAGTAAATAGCTGTAATAAGAATTCAGATTCCAGAGCGTAGTTCTATCTTTAAGCAAACAAAAAAGGTCAACCCTAAAGCCCAGTAAGAATGAGGATCTTATTTCCTTCTTGAAACTTAAACCTTAGTTCCCAGTTGCTCCAGCTTTGTATCCAGTTTTTCAACAAGGAATATAAATCTGTGAATATGTATTCTTTGAGTACATTTCAAAGCCTTATTATCACGTGCATGGGATTTTTAAGTTGTTTCCATTTTCATCCATGATGAAATATTCAGAGACTGGGTGCTAACACAAGAGCCATAATAAAGTTAGATTTATTTACATGCAGGTGCCAGGGTATAAGAGTCAAGTTAATTCATACTGTTTAGCTGCATTAACTTCTTTCTATCTTCTTTATGAAGCAACAGTAGTTTTGTTTCTTTAGACTGGAAATTTACTTCGGTCTTTCTGTTGTAGAGAATAGATGGAACTAGAGACAAGCACTGTTTCATCTGTGCAGATGGAGCACTGCAGAAACGGTGCTATACACCTCTCTGGTTATGTTAATGATTTTGATTTTTGGAGCAATGCCTTTTGGTATATCCACTCTGAATTTTCTCTTGGCTGTCCTCTTATACACTTTTCACTGGAAATGCTTACATCTAAGTGAAATACAATGGTAAATATTTAACAGATGCTGTGTAACCTGGTTGTGTAGATTACACTGCTGTATGGCTGATGGAGATGAGCTGGGGAAGCCGTGCTCTGCCATGGCACTCATTGGCCTCATTCTGGTCAGCAGTGGGTGTCTGTGGCCGGTCAAGGAATAGGCCTCCCCTGAGTGCTTTCTTGCTTTTCCCTTTTTCCCCTCCTATCCCCATGTAAAGAGGGCACAACACTGATCCAAGTGATGCCTCCCACTTAAGGGAGGAACTGGTTGGAGTGCTTGATTTTTGTGAGGTAAGGAGGCTTTGGTGCATGGGAAGTTTTTTATTTGATTCTATGGACAGACCTGGGTCTTGCTGTCCTCAGTTGCTGCTTTAGGAAGTGCTGTACTTCAGCAGGCTGAGGTGAGATGTGATAACCGAAAAGTTCTGGTATCCTGTGATCTGTGAAATAGGCTGGGCTCGTGGGTCAATTCGTAATACAGGTGGTCGCTGCCTGGTTATTGCAAACAAAGTTAAGCTCAGAGGATTATGGGCTGAACTTTTGAAACCTGTCTGACTTGCTACATTAGATGGTTCCTTAGCCACAAAACCTTTCAGCGTTATTGTCAATGCTGTAGTTTAAAACAACACTACAAAATGCTGTTATATTTATTTGTAACAGTCCAATATTTCTTTACCTTTTAGGTACTCTGTTTCATTTAGTGTTCTTTATAGTCTGGCCATTTAAAGTGGTATTTGTAGAATACCATACATTTGTGGAATGTATTTATAGAAACTTTTTTAATTGTCTATTATGGCAGTAGCCTGATTAAGTTCTAGTTGGGCTTTGGCCCTTCTAATTTTCTCCCTGCATAACCCCTGATATCTTTCCATGCATCCTGAGTTACCTGCCCCAGCTTCCAAAGGTCATAAGCTTTCCTTTTTACCCTGGATTCCAGCCAGAGCTCTCTCTTTGGCCGGGTTGGTGGTCTTCCCTGCTGACTTGTTTTTTGGCACTTGAGAACTGGCTGGGGCTTCAGGAGCACAAATAGAGCCAGAATCTTCCAAGTTGTGTTTTGAATTTTCCAGATTGTGTTTCTTTAAAACTCGAATTAATGTGAGCAGTGAGAAAATGCAAAAGCTTTAGCATAATGATGTGTGGGTGTGGTGCCAGGAACTGTTATTTCCCTTGAGAATATTTGTCATTCTTTGAATAGGATCAGAAATAGATTTAAGTGCTTACTACTATGAGTTTTTCTTCTTGGTATTTATCTCATTCTTTTCTTAGGTGCTGTTCACCTTAATATTTCCTCCTCCTCCCAGTGCCTCTTACCCCTTCTGCATGTTTAGTCTCCAGCTTGTCCTGTCTTCCTTGTGGGTTATGACTTGTCTTGGCCAGGAACCAGTGATTTCCTGGAAGGGAAGTGCTGTCTCTTGCTGTTCCTCCTGCACCTTGCAGGGCCCTGAGCTTGGGAGTGCACTCGGAGGCATTGCTCCAGTGCAATGGTAAAGATTCTTGACAGCTATTCTCATGTGTTTCTCATCTTCTCAAGATGATTCTAACTTAAAAACAAAACCAAACAAAAAAGCCCCCAGAAGCAGCTCCATGCACTAAAAACAGCATATAGCCCCTGCCCCCCACATCCTTGCTGAACACTGATTGAGCTGGTTCAGTTGAGAAACTTCCTGAAGAATGATGCCATAGTTAACTCTGGCTTCAGCATCCAAAGAACTGTGGAGAGGGCAGTCTCAGCTGGGAGTCTTTATTGTAACCTCTGAAACTTTCTCATCACCTGGGTTTCCTTAGGTGCTATTACCAGAAGGGGAATTTGACTCCCAGCTTACTTTGGTTGGAAGGAAAAAGGAGAGTGGCTGCTCTCAAATTTATTTTAATCTGCTCTAGAAATTTAAAATTAACCCAATGTGTACATGGTTTAAACACTATTCTGGGCAGAATTCTGCTGCATAAGCACAGATATGCACGTGGTGCCTCTATGTTGTAGGGTATTTGAGACAACCCCTCAGGGTCAGCAAACCTGACACAGGACCTGTGGGTTACCCAGGTCCTTCTGCAGCAGCCCCTAAAGCCCTGGTGCATTACCATGGAGCATCCCGATGGTGTGCACAGGAGAAATGACATAGTTCCATGTGTTTTTTGCCCACATCAGACATACAGTTTCTGGATTGTGCGCTGATGGAGACAGGAAGTATCTTAATCTGTACATTAGAATGAACCTGGCACAGCTTGGGTACTGCATAAGCAAAATTGAATCTCATCATCCGTAGCTCATTTTTATTAACTTCAGTACTGATAGCAGCATTTAATAAATGAGAACAGCATCTCATATCAAGCCAGCTTTCTTTTCTGCTGCTCAGTTGATGGGATCTGGGTGGCAGCAGGCCACTAACTCAAGGCATAATTTTCTCTAATTCAAGAAGTACTGTCAATATACACCTTTTTACTGGCTTTTTCTGTTTACAAGGGCACTTGTTTCTTGCCTGTGGCAGGCTGCTCTGAGAATTTTCTTCAGCATCTGTACTTTCAGTGTTTCTTTCAACTTTTTTGTTTGCTTGGTTTTTTATTATGAAGAAGGAATATTCTTTGTACTTTATTTTTGGCAGGATTGTTAAAATGTGAGCCTAACTTTTTGCTGGTAGGGAGTTTATTGTTCTCTGCCATGGTAGAATCCCTTGTTCTTGCATATATCTCATTGGTTTTATTTCAGTGTCCCAAAGGAATTTAGAATATGCAGCAGTTAATCATGTCCTATTTTTCTATGCAATTATAATTTTGCAGCTTGTCAATGTTTTTTTGTGCCTGTAGAGTCCCAATACACTTTTTTGTTGGTATTTTGAGCGAGGGAGTGTGCGTGCCTGTGTGTATTTCCATTTGGCAGTAGGAATTTATGAGACCTGTAAGAGGCTGGTTTGCATATCTGGAATTGTAATGATTCCTTGCATTAGTACAGTTTGTTATCTGTAGAAAACCTGGAGTGGTGGTGACAACTGTCATCCTGTGTGGAAAGGATAATGTGCCTTTGTTCAGCATTGTTCTCTGTCTCTGCCCAGTAATTAGTAGAAGAAGAACACTTCTACATTAGGAAGAACACTTCTACACCACGTTTATTTAAATGTAAAAGGTTGCAATGATCGATAGCGAGACTTCAGCACAGAGGTCAGATCAGAAGCACCCAGCAGACGTAGCCATTTCTCCCAAGTAGCATGAGGATACCAGTAAACACGCACAAATCCCTGAGAAAATAATGCTGTGTTTGAGGGGATGTCTGTTATCTCCTTATATCAGCCTCTGAGCTGCTGTTGTTGTTCTCCCTACATGGGATTAGTAAGAGTGGGATTAGTAATAACATAACTAGGCAAAGGGAGATGAGATGCCACATTCTAAAGCTGCAGAGTGCCTCCAGGAGGTGTTCTGATTGGGAAGAGCTCAGCTGTTTAGGCTGTGTTTGGTGTGGGGATTTTTTTGAGAACAGAAAGGACAGCTGTTGCTGTTGACAGTTGTAATAAAAATCATAATAGGCTCATTTTAAATGGCAAAGTGTTTGGTCCTTCACACTTCTCTTCTATAAGATGCTGTATTTTCAATTTCTGCTTTCCCCAATGATTTGGGGAGGTTGTTTCTCAAGGCTTTGTTCTTGTCGCCTTTGCTCTCTTCACCTTGACCTTCAGGCAGTTTCTTCAATTCACAGCTGAATTAATGGTAGCTGAGGCTATCATCTCTGTGCAGATGATTTGTAAAAATGCCTCTTCACTGCAAAACTTCTGCTTTTTGATCTTGCATATTGGCTTGTTTCTGTAAAAAGCCTTACAAATGTCTTCTCAGAGCAAGTAGAGTGTTACAGAAACCTCGGCATCTCATTTGGCTCGGGACCACACCAGACAGATTATTCATCTCTCCATCTCTCCAGGGTGTTTTCTTGTTCAGGCATTTCTCTGCTTCTGTCTTCTCAGTCCTAGTCATTGCTCCTGTTGGTCCAGCCAAAACACTTGTACTAACCCACTTGTCCATGAAATTCCTTTCTAGAAATCACCTGTAAACTTTACATCCAGTTATTGTATCTGATGGATACTTTTTGTCAGTCTTGAAAGCTGTACACAGCTGTGACCCTCTCCGTTAGGCGTTACTTGCTGGGCTTGCCGAGGTCCTTTGTCACTTCTGCTGTGCTCCTTGCTTGTCAGATATTTCATGATGCAACTTTGTGCTGCCTTCTCTGTGACTCTCTATATGTTAATTTGTGACCTCCCTGCTTTCATCTGCACAGGTCTCTATCCTGTGTGCTAAGTCCCTCCTGAAGACCTATGTGTGCCATGTTGCTCAGTGAGCTGAGCTGACAGACAAATTGCTGACTGTTCCCTGAATCAAGGTTCAGGAAAGTGTTTGGAAAATGCTTGGCATCTATATTTGCTGACAGCACCCACAAAGCAATAATACTTGAAGTGGAAATCAGTCTGACTTCTTGGTACAACATCTCCACTTGTAACTCCTGGCATGGATGGCTGAATCATCTTCATCTAAATAGACAGTACTGTGAACAGATGGTAAATAATTTACAAAAAGTGAAGCTATGAGCAGGCCTAAGATTGAACTTCGTGTCATATCTTTCTTACTGTCATAGATGTAGACTTGCAGCTCTGAATCACAGCAGACCATACTCCATTTATAAGATGAATTTTAAATCATTCAAGAGCAAATGAGACAAAGCTGAATTTCTTGATTAAGGCTAATAACAGGCAATGATCCCCCAGAACAAAGGACTGTGAAGGGACTGAAAAGCATTGCCAGAAATTCATCTTCTGCCTCTACCCCAAGCGCTGGTCTAAAGTTATGCCAAAGCCACTTGTCATCTTCCCTTCAGCCGTTCCACTGACATGTTCAAACCCAGCACTAGATGCTGTGTCACAAAGTTTCTTCATGTTTCAAAAAACAGCATTAACTGGGAATTCGGGAAGATACTGCAGGAGGAATAAATTCAGAATTTTAGAAGTAAGGGGCTATGTTGGTAACTATATGTTACCTCTGTAAATGTGAGGTGACTTTCAATAGCCCCCACTGTCCAGGATCACAGCATCTGCTTGAAGAGACGAATGCAGGCATCTGCAATCTCTGAAAATTACAAACCTCTTCCTGGTTGTAATAAAGGACTGAAAGTACTAAGTGATGTTATTCCTGAGTTTATTACAGGTAAACTTGTAGTCATGTTATTTTGGTTGGTGTGTGGTGTGTGTACCCCACGCCCCCCCCAGTTTATGTAACACTGATTCTCTCTAAACTGTTTTAGGGGAAACACAGAGTATTAGCACTCATTTGATATCATATGTCAGTATGTAAAGCACAAATTATCTTTAAGTCCTCATGTGATTATTTTGAAAGCAGAACCAAGATAAAAATGAAGGGCTGGCCTGGAAGTTAGCAGTGCATGTTTGTGGATACCCCATTGAAAGTTGCATTGTCTCAATGCCATATTCCCAGTGAGCAGAACTGGTGCCAGCTCTTGCAGGGAGAAGGTGATCTGAGCCAGCATAACAGATTTTGGTGAAAAATAAAGGAAAACAAAGAGGTACAGTGTGTTTTCTGTCTTTTTGATCAGTCAAGTCTGTCCAGATGTTTTGTGTCTCCCACAGCAGTTAAAGTATTGCCTGGGAATAGCTGCCCAGTTGCTCCCTGCAGCAACTGTCTGTCACAGGGTGTATTGGCTGAGGATGCCTGATCTCCTCTATGTAAAAATGAGTGTATCGTTGCTGAAATCAGCAAGCTGAATATTGACCTTTATGGCTTCAAAGTAGTCACTGTTCTCTTGAATAATTCCCTGTTCTAGAAGAGACCATGACTGACCTTTGGAGCATTCTGCCACTGCTTTTCGCCTGATGTAGATGCTTTTTCCAACAAAGATCTGATTTTTGGCAATGCCCATGGATTTGTTGAGCAGGCATAGTGGAACCATTGCCTAATCAGTGGCTTGTAGCACAGCCTGCCAAGTCTAGCCATGCTTTGTATCAATACCTGCAGCTGCCTTGAATGATTGCAGTTTTGATGACTTTGAGGTATATGTAAAACAGGGGGTATGTAACCCCTTGAAAAGTGCTTTCTTATTCACAGAGCCACAGCACTCCAGAGAAAAAATAACTGGGAATGTTTGCTAGGAGCAAAGGTAGTGCAAATGGTATCTGTATTCAGTGTTTAGCTGTGAGATGTCATCACAGAAGAGAGTTTTCTGGCGAGTGATGTGTGAAAAGTCTGAGATTCAGTTGTGGATTATACACTTTTTTTTAGATTGTTTCATAAATATTCTTTGAAATTGAAC
>WEIT01014774.1:516917-749541 GCA_013389985.1 Dryoscopus gambensis | reverse complement strand
TCTTTGAAATTGAACTTTTTAATTAAAAAAAGATAGTGGTGAGGCTGTTCCACACTAGTTACAGCAGTTCACTAGTTGTGAAGACAGACGTAGATTTCAGTCAAACTAATGAGCAGAAATTTTGTTTGGAAGTGATGGTTTTGTTACAGTAGTGATAATGTAGAAGTTTTATCACAGAAATGGGCAATTTTATTATTTTTTTCTTTTTGGTACAACTTGGATGCTTGTTCCTGCATGAAGAGAAAAAGAGTGTAGTTCTGCCAAATAAGTAGTTACATGACTCATTAGAAAGATCCTTAATTTTCCATATTAATTTTTTAGGAGTGATTTGTGAAATCTATTAGGCGTGGTGGCCCTGATAAAAAGTGTGATCTGAAATCACAAAAATTCTCAGAATTATTTTTGAGATGAGTGCTATCCTGTGCTAAAAATACATTGTGCTAATGCAATCATTTTGTAGCTGGATTCATTCCATCACACAAGCTCTTTATCTGAAATTGCTATAAGCCATAACATAAAGCTTTTTACTTGCTCACATCTAATTGAGGAAATATTTATTTGGTGCATATTAAATTCAAACTGGCCTACTTCTGAAGGAATATTTATTACTTTAAATCTCAGTGCTTTGAAGAGAGAAGTTTTAGAGCAACTCTTATTCATATGACAAAGTTAATTAGAAGCTTGTATTTTAGTTCCTGTAATATTTGAAAGGGAGTAGTGTAGTGCTTGACAGGTAGGTATAATAAATCATGGTTTGTTGACAAAATTAAACTGTAAATTAAAACTTAACTTTTATTGTGCACATTTTAAAACAGTTTACAGGATACATATGGAACTCCACAGACAAATCTGGTGTGTTATAGCTCAGAGCTTATAACGCAGCAACGCCTATTCTGGCTTTTACAGTTTTTCATGCATTATGGATATATTCGAAGATGGGGACATGTTCCCTGCTGTTGGCTTGGGGAAGCAGTGCAACTAGAAATCCCATTGTCTTTTTGTAAACTCTTGGTTTTTATGCATATGGAACAATGTCAAGAACCAAAGCTGTGTCTCAAATATTTATTAAATACAAGCCAGCCTGTTAACTCTTGCTATGGCTATAAAGTTATGCTTGTGATCCTTGAGCAGATCCTGTAGCACATAACCTGGCTCCTTCCATGGGGGATTTCCCAGCTCTCTGCCATCACAGCCACTTGTCTCCTCCTCTGCAGCAGCAGTACTGAGGCTGTATTTTGAGAGAAAGCCGTCTTCCAGTCAACTCTTCTCTCTTGCTGATGATAAGGATCAAACTTCTGTGCTAGAAATCAGCAGTAATGAGCAGTGAGTATTGGGCAGAGTCAGTTTAAAAATAGGTGAGTGAAGTTCGTTGATAGTTACATAACGTGGCAAAACTTTGATGCTGCACATCTTAAACAGTTGTGTTGTACTGAGCTACTTGTGCCCTGGACAGGGCTGTGCTTAGGACTCTGAGCTCTTTGCTCTCTGACTGCAGCTCCCTTCCACCCAAGAAGGTTTTAGCCCTAAGTGTGCTAAACCCCACGCAGTGTATTCGGAATGCTACTCATTCGTGGTAGAATGGGCTTGGATGGAAGTTTGGTGCAGCTTATGTGAGGAGTTGTGTTTGAGATAGATCACTTGTTAATATTTTCCCTAATTAATTCATTTATTTGCTTAAAAATGGCTAAAATCTGAAATAGGTTCTTAACTACTGTTGAAGTTCTGAAAAAGGAATTTTTTCGGTAATCTGGACAGAGCTTAGGCTTCAGTGTGACAACTCAAAGGGTTCTGTTTTATCTAGGCATGTCATATGCATGCAACTCTATGTATTTTTTGCATGAAGATTTGTGCTTTTCATTTCTGTAATGTGCGCATAATGTCTGAGGTGTTGAGAGGTCCAAGCAAGTTACAGATATGTGGTACCAGCTACCAGCTTGGGATGGGATGTTGTGTCTTTGAAACTGCCCGGGTGCTGCTGAGAAAACAGCAATCCTCTCATCTCCTTTTGTTCAAAATGAAATGAAAACTATTTCAGGGTATTTAGAAGTACAAGAACCAAAGACAACTCTTGACCCACTTAGGAACTAACACAGGCCAAGGAAAAGAAGACGTTGAGATAGTACCTGCTAAGACCATCCAAAGTCTTGACCTTCTGTCAGAGAGCTTTGGAGTATCTGGTAGAGGTTCACCTTATGCTCCGAATGCCTCCTAAACTATTTAGAGGTCATTAATATGTGTTGGACATATTGGAGACTGATTTTAAATATAAATGTAACAATTCAAAATAGGATATGAAAGCCAAGTGAAGGTTACAATACATGAAAGGCAGTTTGGGGTAGAAGGGGTGCAACAAAAACACCAGGAAAACTGGACACATGAGAGTCTGTAGCAGTTTTTGTGCCAGCCTGTTTAAACTTTTTGTTCCTGGGATTTCCTTCCTTTGGTTTGATTTTTCACACTGCAGTGGTTAAGCTTACAGGCTACTAAAGCAGAGACTCACATCTTGCAATGAACCATCAAGAAGACTTTTCTAAAATGCTGAAAGCTGTATGCTTACAGAAGTAGCCTATCACAAGTAACTGGAAGGTGAAAGCCGTACAATACATTCTGCATCTTTAACTATGTAATCATAGCAGAAATGGGTCTGCTGGTAAAACAGGTATCCCAGCGACAAATTCAAGGAGCCATTGTTTCTTTGCTATTTATTTTAAAGTCATAGCTGAATTCAGCCTCAGAATCTTATGGAAAAGGGAACAGTAGTATCAGTAATAACAGTAATCACCTGCAGTGATCTCTGCAGGTGGGGAGAATAACTGAAAGTAGCCAGAGAAATGCTAGTGAACCAGCCTAAGCTGCTGAATAAGTGAAGGAAGAATCACACTCTGAATGTTGCTAATATCAGTATCAGATTTTTGGTACAGGTTTTTATCTAGTTTATCAGAGCAGGGGATGGATATCTCTTCACTGAGTAAACACTGGCCATAACTAAATGGGAAGCGAACATGGGAAGAGTAGACCTACCATGGAAGTATAGAAATAATGTTTGCTTGACAGGCTTAAGTGAAAAAACCCACTGATATTCCTGAGAAAGTTACAGACTTCAGATGCTGAATGCACGGAGTTCACTGACCTCGTGCTTTAACTACTGACTATCTTTAGCCCTATCAGTGGTTACAGCCAACTGCCCTCCAGGTGGTTATTTTTCAAGTAGGAAGTTGTTCTCAGCTCTTGTTACATCCTGCTTTTTAAGGAATCTTGGTTTCACTTTGTTGGAACATGGGAAGCTTGTTGTATGTCTGGGTCCTTAGAGTTAACTGTGAAGTCAAAAGTTTCATAAATAAAAATAAAAAAGCCTTATCTTCGTTCCAAATAAACATCAGTCACAACTAGAGACAGTATGGGACTTAAAAATGTGGATGTGTTCCTGGAGCGGTGTGAAACAGAATGTGATTGGGGATTGAAGTCATGCGAGTGGAAACTCTCGAATATTCTGCCAACAGTAGCTGGGTTTTTTTAACATCATGTCACTTGCACAGAAGTTGCTTCTCCAAGTTACAGAAGGTATTTGAGGTGAAGGGAATGAGGGAACATTAGACTGGATGTTATACCAGTGCTATAGCACATTAATTTTAACTGTTTAAAATATAATTACTCACTGGAAGATCTGTTCAGGGCATGGTTCAGACATTCCTTTGAGAAAACTGGGAGATTAGAAAGACCCTCAGTACAATGGCTTGCTTCTCGTGGAACAGCACTGTTTTTCAAAATTGCCTCGGTCAGGAACTGAGGGTGTGTTTGCAGAAAAATGTGAACTCAGGCTCTGCTTCCAGCAGCTGTGGCTGTGCTCTGAGCTCTAACAGGTAGCTGTGGCCATGAGTTAATACAGCAGATTATTGGCTAAAGTGAGGAAACCCAGTTTGGATACACAGGCTCTGGCCCAGGCAAGCTCGGATCTGCCTGCAGAAGACTCTGAACAACCTGTGGGGAAGAGCAGAGTTCCCTGCTGCTTCCTCATCTCCTTTTGTGACAACTGCTGCCTGTGCTGAGCACTGCGTGACAAAACTCAGCAACAACACAGCAGGTCCTGCCAGGACAGCACACGTGGTTGTACACAGAGAAAAAGCTCAGAAAGCTGCATCCTGGCACCTCTTAAGATTTAGAGTCATTCTGCACTAGGAACAGGCAGGTTGTGAGATCTTGACCCTCCTAGGAGTACATGGAACTCCAGAAATCTTGCTGTCTTGTGGGATTATTTGTGATGTAAGGTAGTGTGTAACACAAGTAAGGGATATCACAATCTGTCTCCTTAAATTAGCAATCTGTTACAAAGACAAAATTAAAATTGAGGTCAAATTTCCCTTCTCCCCTGCATGTATTTGGCTGATAGGCAAGTCACCGAGAGTTGTGTGTGCAACTCAAGATACAATTTGGCCCTAAATTAATTTCATTAGTAAAGCTGAAACTCAAACGTGGTGTGAATGAGACGTCTGTTAGTCTGCTGATTCATGTCTAAAGAGAAATGTCATAAAGGATTTTTAGAATGCGATGCTTCATATGCGGCAGCTGCACTGATGCTGCAGATCAGTCTGTTTCAAATGGAGTCTTAGACAATAAACCCTTCTGTGAACCTTTTTGTTGTGAATGTATGTCTTCAAAAATGCAGAGAAATTCATGCGTAACAGTGAAAATGAGGAATGCAATGAAAAAAAGCTGGGAAGCTTGCCACTAATGTTGAACCATTGAGTAAATTGTCACTGTCCCTGTAACCTAACTCCCCTAAAATCCTCTTGGTGTTTTCTACTTTCACCTCCTTCAAGAGGAGGACTTCAGTTAGGCGTGGCAGCACACAATTGTAAAAAATCCTGTACTTGGGAAATATTAGCTTAAAATTACAGTCTCTTTTTGTTTGAGCTGACTCAATCACAGAATGATTTGGGGTTGGAGGGGACCTCAGGAGATGATCTAGCCCAAATCCTCTGCTAAAGCAGGTCCACCTAGAGCAGGTTGCAGAGGATCTCATTCAGGATTTTGCATATCCAGAGAAGACGACACAACTTCTCTGGGCAGCCTGTTCCAGTGCTCTGATCTCCCTTTTCCATTCAATTTTGTCGTATCTATTTTGTGTTGGTACTTCTTCCTTGTTGGAATTGTATTTGCTTCTATTGAATACTTACATAATCACAAACCTTCACTAATGGTGACAAAATGTTATTTATTTATGTTTATTTGGTTTTTATTGGCTTTTATAGCATCTGTTTCCTTTGGCATGTGAGCTTCCCTGCTACTTAACGGATTTCAAGAACGTGAGGTGAAACTGCAGTGAAGTTGCATTTAAAACTCCCTTTAATTTTTTTTAATTTTTTTTTTTAATGGGAGCCTGGGTGTGCAGGGATGGCAGGGTAGGTAACATGCCTCTTCCAGTGAGAATAAACAGTAGGAACACAAGAATGTCAGAGCAATAACAATCCTGTTTTCATACAAATTTCCCAGGAGTAAGAGAGGCATATTGTAGATGACACATTAACAGGCTTGTCTTTAAATAGAATTTTTTTTCAAAGTCTTCCTTGGGGCTCCAGTGACTGTTCAATGCAACATTAATGGATGCATTCTCCTGATAGAATAACAAGGATTTGGAGACTAAAAGAGACACTAAACTTGTCTCCTGCCAGATTTTGGACATCTCTGTTTTTCCTCTAAATATGTACCTGGATCGAAGACTTGCTGTCTCATAGCAAGGGAAGCTCCACCCTCATGTCTACAGTGCCAGTGACCTCTTCCAGCAGGGCTTCACCTGTGTACCTTTGGGAGATTGTGAATAACTGGAGCAGGAAGAGCAGCTGCTCTTACTGGTTTGAGTCAGGAGATGTACATTCCAGCAGCAGGGGATGGGAGGTGTCTCCTGAACATGGCTCTGCTGATGGAAAAATGATAAAGAGCCTGTACATTAATGCAGTTCTAGAACCCACAGGTACTGTCCACTGGATCAGTTCCGCTCCATCATGCAGCAGCCTCATAGCTCCTAGGAGTTCATGCAGTGATGGAAGTGAAAAATGAATGCAACTTTGGCCTTATTTTGAAGAGTGATGTATATTTCCTCTCCTCCTTCCCCAAGAAAGTTTCCCACTTGGCCTATATGATTGGTCAAATAATTTAGCTCTCTTTTCCAAAATACTTCACCATTTGTCTAGTCATCTTTCTTGTTCTCTTTGTCCTTGCTCTCTTTTTATACCTGTCAAAATTGGGAAATTTGAAGGGTGTCTCCTCACTTATTGAAGAGGGCACTGCAAAACAGCTTGGGCACTAAAACTCACCCTTTCACTCAGCTCTTATTTCTTCTGTGTTGTCATTGCAGCAGCCCGTTAGGAAGTGTGCTCTCTGATCCGACTGTGGGAAGACTGCATGGAATAGCATTTTGGCATCTGCAGGGTTTCACTGGTTGTGATGATTTGGCACAATTTCCATCTGTGTTAGGCATGATTTCCAGGTCACTTTATGTCAGAGGGACAAGATGTGTTTTGTGTTTTGACAGCTGTCTGTTGTTTGTGTTTTAATTTACTTACTGGGATGAAGCTTGTCTGGACCAAGGTGGCAATAGTCAGCATATCCACAGATTGCTGCAGTAGTGTTCCAGGGACATGAAATATTTCAAGCCTATCAAATATGTTTTCTGCCCTTCCAGGTTAGGCCTTTTGTTAGTTACTTTCCACTGAAGCTCTTCTATTCTGCTTAGTTTAAATACTTATTTTAGCAGAATGTGGAAATTGAGTTCTTTCCTCTTCCCATTTTTCTGCCCATGGCAAATTCTCCAAGCACTAGGCAATTGAGCCTTTTTCTGATCCAATGAATATTTAATATTTTATGCAAATATTTGGTATATATTATTTGAGAACAAGTGAGCAAACAAGAATATCTCCATATGCTGACGCCTAGTATAGTTTGCTGATAGTGGGGGAACAGGAGCTCCAGCACATGCTTTTGCAAGTAGTTGTTAGGCAGAACGAGTAGCTTTGATGTGGGGCTGCCCGTAGAATACCCTGTAGCTCTGTTGTGTAAGGACATTTGGTGAGTAGGAGATGCAGATCTGCCAGAAAGGAGGTTTCAACCTGCTCATCTGCAGGTGAATGTTGTAATTGCTTACCTAAATTTAAGTTCATGCACAATTTTTGTTCCTTAAAACTATATTTTGGGGGGGGAGGTTTAATTCTTGGAGGGAGGAGGAGGAGGAGTAGTGGGTTTTTTTTGCACTGAAAAAGACCATTTTGGATCTCAGTTTATGCTACAAGAGTGACCTATAACTCTGGGGCTGTCCTTACCTCTACACAAGCCTGGAAGAGCAGGGAAGTGCTAACACAGAACCCCATAAGGCTGAAATGCTCCAATACACTCCAAGTACTCATTTTTAAGAACACGAAAATTAGAATGGACCATATATGATAATTTAAATTATATTGCTTATTTCATGACTTGGCATCTCTGAAATGCTAGAGCAACCTGTACAGAGTCATATGCCATTTCAGCCATTGATTTCTCTGCCATAACCCCCTTCTCTCAGAAGTAAAAGTGGCAAGAGGAAATAAAAGCAACTAAATGAAAAAGGAGCGGCTAATCTTTTTTCTGTTGTTTTATAGTCACAGCTGATGTGAAAGTAATAATTAATGTTACTGCTCTGTGTTCCAGTGTGTAGGTGTGTTTAAATGTCAGTCTCTTGTCAAGCAACCACCTCTGGCTATTACTGAACTGTTAACTTAGAGTGAACAAAAAGGCTTCTGAGGAAGAAGTAACAGAGCAAAGTTCTCGTGTGTGTGGGATTTTGTTGTACCTTGTTGCTTCATAGAATTCTGAAAAACCTGATGAGAGAGAGTGCATAGCAGAGCACACTGCCAAGGGCTCCGTGTCTTGGAAAACATCTTGGTTATATAAGAAGATTGCTTGTCTGTGTTGCCAATCACAATTATTCTTCATTGAATAATAGGGTAGAGCCTTCTGATATTTTTCACTCTAGTCTCGGACTTTCAGGATTGAAACCCGTTATTTTACTGTCTGCTAAATCTTGCCGTTGATGGTAAGCAATGTAGACTTTTTTCAGCATTTAAGCACAGATCTCCTGAACACTCAAGTCTGGCAATCACCTTGCTAGCAATGCTACAGGAAACAATAAAACATACCAGTAGGAATATTACCCTTATAGCTTATCATGGAATTGAAATCAGTGGCTCAGACTCATCACTTGCTGAAGGAAGGTGCTGATACAGTGTGTGTATCTCCTGTTGCATAAAAAAGACCCAATGAAAACTTTTTCTCCTGAAGACCAGTTATTTATCTTGGCTGAACCTAATAGCAATTCTGAATTGTTTTGCCAAGATGGGGGTGGGAAAAAAAGGACAAAACAAAAACTCCTCCCAAAACAAGTATCTAATTTGTTAGATAGATTTGTTAGATTTGTTAAAGCTGAAAGAGATTTGTTAGAGCTGAAAGAGACATCAGAGCTGGCAAATCTTGAAACACTGTCTTTTCCAGCTTAACGAAGCATTTTCTTTTAGAGCTAATTATTCCCCAATCCCAAGTCAAACCTCACCTTCAGTCAAAACCAGAATTTCAATAACACACTTATATGGAGCTGGAGCAGCTGCTATGGTCAAGGAGTGGGGATTTTGTCCTTTATTTTCTCTTCTGACTATCCTCCAGAAGGGTAACCCAGAACATTCAAACCCATTAAGAAGCAAGTCAATTATGTGTTGATAAACCATGGTAGTTCTTCAGAGGATAGTCAGGAGGGCTTCCCTATGGAAATGGGAAGCATTGGATTCCTGTTTTCAGCTCTTTTTCTGGATCTCTAGTACAGTTACTTGACCTTAACGAGTTAATTAAAAGGAGAACTTTTAATAACCTGACAAAAGTCAAGAACTTGTGAGCATCTCTAAAGGTGGAGCAGCTTAGAATCAGGTGCTAGAGCTGCCTCATTTGAATTAAAAAGAAAAACCTTTTTTTTTTTTTGGATTAGCAAAAGTCTGAAGAATTTTAGGTCAATGCTTTTAGGAAAACTTGTTTTGCACAGTTTTACTAGTAATTTTTAAGAACAGTTCACTGAGAGTGCTTTAGAATGCCTTTAGCACTCTTTTACAACAGAAGACAGTATTACAGAAACAGTTTTGGGATCTATTAATATGCAGCAGTATATGATATAGTCTCACAAATTAATTGATAAAATGGCTCTGCAAATAAGAAAGCTGAAATTTCCCATCTCTGGTAAAAGCCTTGAAGCTGTTGTTGCCTCAAATCCATGTTAGTGTGGGAATTGGGCTGTGAATGGTCTAGTGATACAGAGCAAGAATGGGGTATTTCACACTGCAGCTCAGTTTAGTCCCAGCTTTGTATCACCATTTGATAGTCTGGTGCATCAGAAACACCTTTCTAGAGCAGCAGTGAGTTCTGAAGCTCCCAGCTTTGCTGCTTTGCCTTTTAAAATTACTATTTTGAGAGACCTCTCTCCGACGGCAGAAAGCACCTGGGTTTGTGCTTTGTTTCAGTGCTTTGGAGGTCGGTGTGCTCTAAGGAGGAGGAAAGCTGCTTGCTGAGCAGCCTGGGGCACCTGTGAGGTGAAGATTCGGCTTGTGCACCAGGCTAAACACGGCACTTCAGACGGAAGGCTTTGCACAGTCTGTGGTACAGCCAGCTCAGGGCAAGGCTGCTTCCAGTTTCTAATTTCTCCCCGAGCCAGCAGCTTTAGGAGGTTTGTGCCACTGTTTGTGAGTGCTCTGTGCTGGTTAAATTAGCCCAGGAAACCATGGCACTGAGGGGAGTTTTTGAAGGGAATTTAAACATAAATTTAATATTAAATTTATGTTTGAGCAAGCCAAGCGTTTGCTGGAGCGATTACATAGGATGCACTCAGCAGACAGTCTTTGTGCAGCTTGTGGCTGATCCTCTTCCCAACCCGGGGGATGAAGCAGCAGTGCCTTTGTGGGAGAGCATAGTTTATTACCCAGTAGGTGCAATTTAAAAAGATCTGAGGGAGAGATGGCAGATGTGTGGAGAACTTATGTCCAAGTAAGGTCAGTTCTATTTACATGCCCTGGTATATTTGTGTTTTGAAATGTCTTTTTAAGAAGTAGCAGTCTTAAAAGGAAGAGCAAAGCCTTGCCAAACAGTGTGCTGTTTGATTTTACATCAAACCTTTAAGACAGGATAATATTCACTCCAGGGAGAAAGAATAGCTAAAGAAACATGTAGAAACAGTAAAAGGTACTGAAGTTTGGAGTAGTCAGTGTGCAGTGTCCACTGATGTCTACTAAAATGTACTCAAACAGCTCTGTGAATTTAATTTGTGGAATTTAACGTATGCTGTAATTACGGGGTTTTGCAGAGGCCATTGCCTCTGACAGGTTTATATCAAAGTTTGTTGAGCCTGTGGAGTTTTTTTTCAGTGACCTATGACTCTGCCCTTTCTAAGTCATCAGTCTTAACCCACAGCCAAAATTGCCAGACATTTTCAGCAAGTCCCTCGAGTCTTTCCCTTCTCCACTGCTTTGATGACCTAAACTGAGCACTTATGTAACTACATGATGTGGTCTTCTGTGCCTTCTCCCTCTGGCATCTTCACCTATTACCTTTGCTTCTTAAGTAGAGTAGCAGCTCCTTGAGAGGGCACCAGAGTGTCTCTGTGGCTGTGCAAGACTGAGCCTGGTGGACTTCTGGTCATGGTCAGGGCCTGTGAGCTGTGATTTATTTTTTTAAGAACGTGCTTTATTCACTAATGAAATAACTAATAGGAAAAAAAAACCTGATGAAATGAAAACAGGTGGCAAAGAATTAGAAAAATATTGCTAGGAGAACAACAGATGATCCTTCTGTGTTCTTCCTTGCCAATTTAATGTTTCATGGTAGACATGGTTTTTCCCCATAATGCGAAATTCTTGGCAGCCCTATAATGAAGTGTTAATTTTTAATGGTGGTGTTTGTTGGCTTTTTTGGTTTTTGTTTTGTTTTGTTTTGTTTTAAATTTTAATGTAGGGTTAGCCTGTTTGGCTGTTTGTTGTGTGTTGGTGGTTTTTTTTCTAATTCTTATGCAACCTAACTTATGCTATGAGGGAATCCCAAATTTAAAGAACCTTCTCCTCCTATCTCATCACTGGTATATCCTTGTTTACTGCCTTAGGTCTCTGGCTTAGAAGCTTTGCTTCTCTCCCATCGTCCATCTGATCAGTGCTCCTCTCTGCCAGTCTGAGGGAAGGCCTGGTGTGCTTGAGCAAAGCTTTCCATCTTTTCTGGTATTAGCTACCGGTAGGGATCCGACACCCTTCTATTCTCCCTGCACCCCCTATGTCCAACTAATTTTCTGCTGGGTCTGTGTTCAGTTTTATTTACCACACAGTGCTGCTGCTGCTGCTTCTTTCTAGTAATGGAGACAAGTTTGGGCCACCCTCCAGAATTGTCGCATGACCTCCTGGGAAGCCCCTGGTGTGGTGTTTATGATTCCACACCATGCTTTTCCCATGTGTTAAGAGCAGAGCAATTCATAGGAGGTGAACAGGACAGAGGGAAGTGTAAGAAGGAGGCTGTTTCAGGGCTTAATGACCTACTGTGGTTTGACTCCTTTGTATTGGTTATTCCAATTTTTGTGATATTTAATCAGAAACCTATGGTACTGCTTCCCTGAAACCTTTGGCTCCTGGAGGCACAGGATTATATGAGAAGCTTGTCTTGGTTTTTTGAATTCATGTGTGAGTTGTTTGCCTGATTCTGTTAGTGGAGCCAGAATCCTTGGTCCTTAGAAAAAAACTTAAATGTCAGCCTATAAGGTTCTAAACCCAAAGGGAAGATTAAAAAACTAATGTACTATTTCTGTATAAAACACACAACAAGGAAAAAAATCCCACTGCAACTCTTTTAAGCTGTTTGTGAACAGTCTGGGCTATGGTGCACTCTGGGAGGTGAGTGTGGAGAAGATCCTGAAGATTTCTATCTTGTGTTGCTTTACCCCTTTTCTGAAAAGAAACAGGATGAGGGAGAAATAACAAAGAAGTCTTTGAGGGGGAATTGTTCTTGAGGAGGGTACTGTGGATATCTTAAAAAGAACAATCCTCTGCAAACAGCTGCTGCTCCTCTTTTTATTTTTAAGTAGCTTTAAAATCAGGAGCTTGATAGTGGGGAGGGTGGAATCTTTGCCTACTTCTAGCTCAGAAACAAATATTTAGTCATGTAGAAAGGGTTTATGAAAGCAGATTCCCTTTACGAAGATGATTGTCACAGTAGCTTAAATTGTCTGCCAAGCATCGTAATGGAGTTTTACTACTGTAGGAAAAGGTAAGCTTACCTCAGTGAAACAAAAGAGAACAAAGGAGGGAGAATAGCAAAGAGCCTTGCTGCTGACAGGAGAGCACAGTGATTTCCCTGCAAGTAACAACTCAAATTAGGTTAATACACTGAACAGTCTCAGAGGCTATAACAGGGCTAAGATAGTGCAGTAACAAGTGTGGGCAAACAGGTTTGTGGGCTCCAGAGCAAAGCCACCCTCCTGTTCTCCAAGGAGTGGCTCTAAGGAGCATCATCTAAGGCCACGTGCCCATCCAGAAATTTTGTTGAGCAGAGCAGGAAAGAAATTCCCAAGTGGGAGGAATCATGAAGCGATGCGGACATGGCCGAAAACAATTGCTGACGATTTCTTGCCATCTTTGTTCCTCTGGTGGAACACTTGGCTAATTTTGACCTTCCCCTCTTTTCAGTTGTACTAAAGGCATGACTTGGGCCAAAGGATGATTTGAGAGATGGTGCTTGGGTAAGGCAGTGGGAAATATTTGCCTTTGAGTTAAGCAGTTATGAGGCACTGGCACTGTCAGGAAGCAAGAGCTCACTACCAGTCTTAAAATGTCATGTGATGCCTAGCCCTTGCAGTCTCTATGGCTTCCTATTTTGCTTGCATTCCTGAAATGGTTTATAAATATTCATTTTTGAATGTGAAATGAAGGCGTGAATATCAACCAGGTGAATAGTTCCTAGGACTGTAAGACATACTGTCTACTGGGATGTGGCAAGCAATCTCAGTTCCCAGTAACTCAGCTCTGATTTAGACATTTAGGCTTCCTGTAATGAGTATTTGTGTGTCTAGACTTAAACATAAGACATGAATCTGCGTGTTGCACTATTACGCTGAAATATGGAAAGACTTGCCAGGACTGTACTGCTGTTATTCATGAAACACCCCGAGAGCTTCACTTGCCCTATGAAAGTGGAAAAAAATATATGGTACAAAGCCATAAAAGCCTAAAAACAGCTTGACCATGCTACTTCTCCTCTTTAAATGTTGTGGTTTTGGTGGGGGCTTTTTTTTTGCTTTACTTTTACATTTGCAAACTATGTGTTGAAAGTAACTACTAGCAGAATGGCAAGTGTGTGACACATGTTCACCCCAAGCTCTCCTGCCCCATGGAGTCAGTGGTGATGCTGCAGGTAGGGGGATTGGATGGTTGGACTTTGTGTTTAGACTCGTATAATTAATTTATCTCTTTCCTTGAAAATGGATCCCTAACATGCACTCCAGTGCCATCATGGTAAGCCTGCTGATTCTGCCCTTTGCCATACTTCAGTTACCATGTCTTGCTAGTATTTTGACAGTACATCAAATTTGCTCGACAGTAGGTTAATATCCATTGGAGATAAAGGAGAGGCAATTTTTACAGATCTTGACATCAGTGTTTTGCTGTGGATCGGTGTCTTGCTTGGGTGTTGGATGCAAACCTGGCTAGATAATGGTCGTGAGAGTGATGAGAGGTTACTTATTGGTTGGGTTTTTTTCAGAAATGTAGGGGATAATGTACTGAACGTGGCTTGGAAAAGGTCTGTCCTGGCACCAATTCAGTTCTTCTGTTTTCGTAATGACTCAGCTGATACAGAAGGGAGTGTCCTTATTAAGCTTGCAGATGATGTGAAGCTGGGCTGGGCTGTAAATACACCACATAAATAATCTTAAAAAAAATAGATGTGATTCACTGAAGACAAATGTAGAACAATTGCTTGGATTTGTGCAGAAGGCTTGCAGAAAAAGATCTGGAGCTGTGGTGTGTCAAAGCTGAACATGAGTCAGCAGTGGCATTGCTGCGAGAGCACTTTCCACAGAAATCAAAACTCCTTGTTGTGAGAAACAGCCATCATGTCACGTTGGCTGTGCTGCCTGTAGGTTACCTGGTGTCGTCCTTCTGCTTTGTGCTGTTCCTGAGACCCTTGGGAATTCTCTGTGTCTGGTTTGGGGCGCTGAGCTTCAAGGGTAAAGGTGGAGTAACTGAGTGAACTTGACTTGAGGCTAGTTACCCTGAAGAAGGTTGCCCGGAGGTGCAATAGTAGGCTTTAAGAGAGAAATCTGTTCTCTCTATTCCTGGTGCAAGAAACTTAAATTTAATCAAGTGGAAAAGCTAAACAGTAAGGCTGGGAGGATTTGGGAAAACAGTTTGAGAGGCCGTGGGGTCTGTTTGACAGCCTTTAGCAAGAGGCAGGTTAGATGTCTGTTAGGTTTATGGAGAGCTTTGGTGCCTTGTTTCCTATGGATTAGAGTGGCTGTTCCAGCCGTGCTGAATGTTCGCCTTTCTGAGAAGGAAAGGCACCAGTAGCAGCTCTGGCTGTGTTGTGAACCCCAGACAAGTGTTCACTTAGCCTGGGGAGCTCAAGGAGGATGCTGCAATCGTGGGACAGACTGAGACGAGGGGGAATGTGCTCTATTTATCTCTATCCATACATCTGTACAGTCCCAATACCAACAGTTGTGTTGAAAGGCTTTGTACAATCCCCGTGTCTGTTCGATCCTGCCGTTGCACATATCCAGGGATGTCATGGTGAGTCTGTGCTGCGGGTTGTATTTACATCTGTGGTTTCTGTAAGGGTCACCTTTTGTCTTGAGAACTTGTCATGGCTGGGATTGGTGCTACGAAGCTGTAGGAGGCTCTTCTCCATGCAGGAAATAACAAGAGGAAATGCAGACAGGAGTCAATCACATACCTGCCTCAGAGCATGGTTTGCAGCATTTCTGGTATGGGGGCAGTGCATGTTCCTTCTGCTGCTGCCTCCTCTTCCCTTGTGTTAGCACCACTTCAGGCACCTCATGATGTTTACAGGCCCCCGTAGTGACTCCAGTCAATGAAAGGAGCTAAACTAAGCATAACCATTAGAGAAAACTGTTACTTTGCTGAAGACTTTTTCTGGCTTAAGTGTGGTTCCCCACTTGAACCCACAGACAGCTGCACCAGCCCAAGTAGGTTTTTTGAGCAAGGAGAGGAATGAATGGAATGGGAGTGCTTGGAGAATGCCTGAACTTTTACTTGTGCCAGGAAAGCATGCCTTGCTACAGCCCAAAGGCTCCCACACCCAGNTCAAATCCAACTGCTTTGGAATCTGTGGACTTGAGATGTGCCCCAGAGGCTGTGTGTGCCATGCAGGTACACAGGTAGCATCTGTCAAGTAGCAAGCATGTTAATTTGTATTCTGTCACCTATGTAAGCATTAAATTACATGCTGTTATAGCTTTGAAGGAAGATATTTAAAGCCATCTAAACTTTAATAGAAACAAGATTTTCAATTATTCTTGTCATGATAAGGATGAAAGTTTTCTAGTTTATCTAGAAAAAGCCCTGTTCTTTAATGAACCTCCGTAATTAGAAATGCACTAGTCTATAACTGAATTTCTAATGAATAATCTATAGATTTTGCAGCTTCTGTCTTTTTTCCCCTTGTCATTAATAAAAAATTCCCAGTAAGCTACATATTTCCCACTGTGCACTCATAGAGCATGCTACTGTCTTGCCATATGGTTACTTTCCTCTAGCAATTAATAGGACTGCAAAGGCCCCATAATCTTTGGGGACTGTATATTTGCTTGTGGTCTTGTCAGAACACACAGCATTTCGAAAGGCAATTTCTCACATTTATGTCCACTGAATAACAAGTTGCCTGAAAGACAGCATAGTAGAACTTAAACAGAGAAATTTGGTTTATACAATAAAAAAAACCCAAGACCAGAGTGGCTGTATCATTTGAAGTTTCTTAGGTCATGTTCAAGAACTAGTTTTTATGGCTGGATGCATGTTGCATGGATGCATGTAATCAGTTTCTTGGCAAATGTATTTACAAGGACATTGTTTACAGTCATTTTCCCCCTGCATTATTTAAAAATTAATATGACCCCAAACAGGTAAATGTGAAGAAACCAACTAACATTTGTAGAGATGTAGTAAGGGATGGAGGAGAAAGATTATGGAAACAATAGTCAAAGGTCCCTATTTAAAAAAGGGAAAAGGGGATTGCACAGCATTGTGTTGATGTTGCTGTTGCTGTTGCTGTGGCACCTTTAACCCAGCTACATGAGCACTGAAGCATCTGAAGAATATCTTAGATTCTTTCCACACAGGTTTTTCTTCAGAGATAAAAACTATAGGCACCTTTTAAGACCAATCTTTGTCTGAATTATCTCTTCCTTGTGCTTCTGGAGCCTACTTATATGACATTTGAAAGTGGCTATGCATGATTTCCCCTTCCTCATCGCTCTCATTGTGCATCATGGCAGGAGCAGTTCTGCTCTGAGAGTCCCACAGCATTCAGGGTTGGAACTGCTCTGTGGCAGAGTATCAATGCAATACCCAGTTCACTGGAATTTTGTTTTGTAGGGATATCCAGGAAGTGTCTGACAGGTGAATCTGACCAAGGCATAATGAGAGAAGTCTTGTGTTCTTGTGCAGTGTGGGCTGCTCTTGAGGAAGAAGGTGTCTCAAGGGTGAAAATACAGCTCAATTGCTTTAATGGAAATTTAAGAACCTGGGCTTGTTCATGGCTTTTGGGCAACTCTGAATAAGCCTCTTGCTTTAGAACTATTTAGACTGTAAACTTCTGGAAGGTGGAACACATTCCCTTCTGCAGATATTACAGTGCTTAATGAAAAGGGACCCTTTTCTGCATGTCTCTAGGATAATATTAAGGATATCTTTTTGGGTGGAGTTTAGTCCTGCCAGGGGATGTAGGATGTGGGAAAGATGTATTGCATCTTCTGCACAGGAATCTGTACGGCACTGGGGGACACCGTGGGTTAACAAAGCTGACGCTCTGAGGAAGTCAAGAGGTGTTTTAGTGCACCAATATTATGGTGATTTGAGGGCTTGTTTACCTGCCCGCCTTTCAGGAGGTTGTTCAAAACCTCGGGTTTTTTTTCAGTATATCGGGAAAGGGAGGCAGAGAGAGGATGACGACAACTAATCCTCTTGTGGTGCTGGAGATGATGACTTTATTAAATCTGTTAGGTTTCAGTGGGTCTGCCTGGAAACTGGCTTAGGGCAAGGGATTACAGAGCTTGAACCAACTATTAGATGCAGAGTTGCAGTGCTCTGCCAGTGGGTCTCACCTCAACTGCTGCTTAAGGTCAAGGCAGTGTGTCTGCTTCTTGTGCAAGCCTTGATTCCAGGATACCGCCTGAGCACCTTGGGGAAAAGTTCTCCCCATACCTCCAGCTTATCTTTGAAAGGTCAGCATCTGTATATTTTCCCTTCTTCCTCTGCTGCCCCTGCACTCTGGAATGGAAACTAGAGTGTGCCACATTCAGCTGTGCCCTGTGAACTTCATGCAGTTTTGAGCAGATGCAAAGGATGCCAGGTAAATTTATCTCGGCAAACCTGTTGAATCTACATCAGAAAATTTGGCCAGGCGTTTTAGTACAGCAAATATAACTGTCGCTCTGTTGTTGCTGTTAAAGATGCTTATATGATCTGACAATGTTAATGAGTGGGTAACATCAGCTAAGTCTAAAAAGCTCTTGCACAGGAAGAATCCATTAAATTTCATGGTTATGGACACACTTTGCTTTTTAGCTACCCTGATGAGGAAAGAAAGTGATTTATTGTGGAGTAACCCAAATGAATTTGGAGCAGTTGATCAGTTGATCCTTTCACATTAAATGTCTTCAGGTAATACCTGGGCTGGAAGTAGCTGGAATGCTGTGATGCATTCCACTGATGCAGAAAAGTTGATGTGTGTATAATCATATCTGGTGGAAGAATATCAAACAGCAAGGAAGTGAATAGGAGCTGTACTTTTATTTTGGGCTTTCTGGCACGTGAGTGGTGGGGAGGTGTCAGCCCCCTTCTGTAGTGGCTAATTACATTTCCCACATGACATTTCTCTCTCCTTGACATATCCCATCATTCACATCAGTGATGATTGTCACCAGCCCCGCTGGCATCTCCTGTGCTTGCTTGAAATATGAAGCCATTTGTTTAGGGAAAAAAAATCCCAGTGTTTTTTTTTCCACTGCCCTAATTTTCTCGCCAGCTTAGTTGAGATATTCTGTGAGAGTTTTATTCTGGTAAACAAGCTTATTCTCCAGACAGGCTTTTTACAGATGTCCCAGCCCAGTTAGGTACCTTGGTTTCCATGTGTTTGTTACCTGCAAGAGGAGTGTGTTTGACATGGTATTTTTGTAAATAGAAAAACATATTTATATTCCATACTTAATAGAATACAGCTGTTCTGTGTATTGAGTCTGAGCTGGTGAAGCTTTTTTAAAGTAGGCATTCTCTGCATGTCTTGAGTGTCCAAACAGAAATATTCTGTGTACATAATGTATTAAAAAATGACACCAGCTTCTTGTCTTCTGGAGGACAAGAAGGCTTTTACCATTTTAAAGGCCACTTAAGGAAATGAAACAATACAGTTGTAGTGATTTATTTATGTGGCTGCTGTTGTACCAGTATCCCATTTAAATGGTTTTATTCCAGAACAAGAATCCACATTGGAGGTAACAGTAATTGCAATAGCTATTCCAGGAGCTGTTGTAACATAAATGAATGCAGTGCAGCTTCTTGGGAAGATGCTGAGCTTTTTGTCTGGTACAGGGTAGCCCTTCTGCCTAGTGTTCAAATAAAATCTCATAGGAATGGGATCAGCACTTGTTGCAGTGAGGTTCTCAGCAACCTTCTGGAGACAGGTGGACCCGTGGAAAGAATCAGGGAATACTCTTTTCATAGGTGTTCCAGGAGATCTTTATTTTCCAGCTGCATGGCTGGAAGCCAGCACACAGACTGAAGAAGTCACGGGACAACCACCAGTTCCCGGGGCAGGGGAGCACACAATCACCAGTAGGAACATGGAACTGGGGTGCATGTGACCTGGGGCAGGGAGACCCTGTGCCAAGCCATGCTGCCACCCCAGGGCCCCCCTCCCGCCAGGGGAATGGGTGGGGAACCTCAACAAGCACTGTGACTTGGAGGAGAGTGCTGCCTACTTTCTGTGACTTCAGCATGAACATTGCTAAAAGCTGCTCAGAATCTCTGACTTTGTTGTTATTAATGAAAAGAATTTCCCTATGATGTTGCCAAACTATGTTGAAAAGTTGTTTCTCCTTTACTAGGCACTGCTGTGCCAACAGATGTCCAGTTTCTGCCTCTCTAATTTCCTTTTAAACTCTTCCCCATTAACTAACTCCCACCTTCTTAAATACTCCAGGATATGTGAATCTTCATGGGGTTTTTTACCTCAGAAGTCAGGACCGAAACCTGGCCAAGCAATGGAACATTAGATTTAGATCTGGGAAAGGGTTTCCTGTGCTCCTTACAAAAATGTGTTTAATGTTTATGTGTGAGCTGAAAAAGGGGACAGGAAACATTGCAGAGTTATTTAGGTTGAGATTGAGGAACAGTGGAAGTGGAGTCAGGGATACCTGGGAGGGAGGGCAGAAAGGTGGTGGGTGCAGTACAGGGCACTCAGCACAGGAGGAATTAGACCCAAGGTTGAACCTTGCTGACTCCTGAATTAGCAGGAGTCTCATGGGGACACGAGATTTGGACATTAAGGTGATCTGCTCAGTCCAACGTGGCAGTGAATTCTTGATGACAACTATTGATTCAGGTGTCAGAAACTGGCATATATATTGGATTTTAGAGGTGATGTGTTGGGCTATCAGAGAGGAGTTTTGGCTCTCCCCCTGACAAGTGGATTCAGTCATAAGACCAGTGTTGCCTTTTCCTGGGCTTAGAATTGACAGCCAAACATGGTTAGAGGGGAAAAAAGGGTTTTACCTCGGTGTTTATTTAAGGATCCTCAGGTGTACCACATCCAGGTAGAATGCATCGAAATGCACCCCAGGATGCACACTGAAAATGCACCCCCTGAAAATGCACACACACGATGATTCACGTATACAGTTATAGACCTTGCAAATTAGCAAATCTATCAAAGATTCCCCAATGAGAGGCTCAAGAGAAGCCCCCGTCCTGAGGAACCTTCCCCCTGGATGGGCCTATCTTGGTTTACAGAATGTGTTCTGGAGAGGGGCTTTCTGACCCCCAACTGCGAGGCTTCCAAGATGTTTAGTCTCTTGGTTTAATGGAACTTTGGGTCTAAGTTAGTTATTAGATTTAGTGAATTACAAGTATGTGGGCTAAAAGCAATAAGGATACATAAAAGTTGTATAAAAGGGTATATGAAAGGCTATATAAGAGGGGTATATATAAAAAGCAAAAAATCATCATGGCATCACCAGCAGTTGCAAGACATTAAGCTTGAATGGATTTAACTGGCTGGGGCAATTAGGGTGGTGCTCTTTTGGAGGGTCTGTTTGTCTAAATAGGGAAAAACTCTTTGGAAGTTAGAAAAGGAAAAAAAAAAGCAGAACTTAAAACCATTCAAGTCTTTGTCCTTTGCCAAAGGCACTGCGGAAAAATACAGTAAAGGGAGATGAGGGAATGTCTCATATATGTGTGTACGCATATATATATATGTATAAAATACTTATAAGTATTTTTATTTAGGGTATGGCAGAGGGAATTTGAAAAGTTGTTACTTGTGGACGCACATAGCACATCTCATTTCTTGAACTGGTAAACTGATACCAGGTGAGCTCCCATATATCTCTGAAGGTCTTGCTCCTGAAAAAGTCTGTCAACCTTCTGATCTTGTACTGAGGTGTGAGATACGTGACATGCTGCATAGCCCTCTTAATCTTTTTTATTCTTAGTTAAACAAAAGTGTTCCAAATGTGCTCTTATTTTGCCTGACCTTGGGCTCATGTTCCCAAAGGATCTGTGCAGCTAATCAAAACTGTGCTGGACCTACAGGGTGGTAAGTGCCTGATACGGTATCAGGGCATACTTTGAACACATTCTGAAAGTGAGTTACAGTTCACCTGGAACATTGCAAGCAGGTACCAGTGTTGCCCTGGCTGTGATAAATTGGTGGCCTCAGAGACTCAAGATTTAGTTAATGGAAAACTCTGTTGTTGCCCTCTACTGTTTCCTCAACTGGCATTGAATGCAAAATCCTTCAAGATTTTTGAAGAGGAGCCTGGGAAATCAGGTAGGTGGAAAGGTAGAAGGACTGGAGGTATGGAAGGAACCCCAGCTGCACTTGTAGTCTGTGACATTTTACATAATAAGAAGGCACAGCACTGAAATACTATTCAACTGTAATGCAGTAAACTTTAACTGAGGTATAACAATGCTTTGGGGAAATCTGCTCTTTATTGGTCTAAGTCTGTAGATTCAGTTGGGATTATTCAGTTTCAAAATTGTGCAGTTTAGAAAAAACTATGGTCTGGTCCTCTGTTTCTTTAGAGCTTTGCTTATCGGAGCACTTGGGATAAACCACGTCCTTGTTGAAGTCAGTGGCAAAGCTCAGGCTTCTTTTGATTGGTGTCAGGTTTTATCCATCACAAATTGTTGAACATTATAGAATTCAGTCAGATGTAATCAAAATACAAATGCAAATTGGTATCATCTCATAATGTAGCAAATATAGGGGGAGTATCTTTCTCGTGGTGGTGTGAAAGACACATCTGTGCATATTTTCAATGCACCTATGCTGTGATGAACAGATTTAGATACTATGTCATTATGATCACAGGGGAGAGACATTTGCACTGTCATTGACTGATTGCTTCTGCTCAGTTCTCATTCTTTCATCATAAGGAGTCTAGGGGTTATGATGGACAAGGCAGAAAAAATTATGTAGCTGTTTGCTGTGGTTTCAGATGCTGGTGACCTTCTCTCCATTACTGGGATGTCAGATGCACAGTGAATGGTGAGAGGCAGTGGGGTTTCATTCCTTGAGAGGAGGGAGAAAAAGTACCTGTGCATTATCTGGGAGTTAACTCTGATGATAAAATTAGTGAGTGCTGAATTCAGAGTCCTGTGTGGATCTCTTTAAATCACTGTTATGCTGGATAGGGTTTTGAGACAGTTTCTCAAAATATTTGAGGTAATTTCTTAAAATATAAGAAATACTTTTCAGAAGCTTAATCTGATTTTCCACAATGCTTTCCAGAGAAAAACTTCTCAGAACATGATGTGCTGATGGTGGGATTTAGGTTTTTTACTTGGTACAATCAGTCAATTCACTAATTAAACTCTTCTTGAACCTTTAAGAAAATCATAAGTTAAACAGAACTGCTATTTTAAAATTTGGCCTTTAAAAACATTGAGGGGGAAGACTACCTCTTCCAAGTTATCTGAGTCAGCGTGGGAAGCTTTGTTATCCAGCGTGATTCATTTTAGGGAATGCAACTTGTGAATCAGAAATGGGGCTAGGGTGTTGAAGCAGGGGGAAGTATCCTATTTTATCTTCCTAGCAAGAATTTTAACTTGAAAGCCAGCTCTTTTCTCTGCTTCCCTGCTAATATAATCGGACATAGCAGTGGAGGAGAAGTACGAAAAAGCTAGTTGGCAGAGCTGTAGGCAAGTTGGACAGTGATGAGATAGTTTTGGAAATGGTTGTGTGAAGTTGCATTACTGTCAAGTATTGTAAGAAAATGGGACCAGCCTGTTCCTTCAGCACGAACCAGTGTGCCTGGATGGGTTCTGAGGAGGAGCGCAGGTGGGGTGTGCAGGCACTTTGGGATAAAATGAGCTATATATTTGTGGTCTGTTATTTAGGAAGCTTTGATTAACAGCTCTCTGTGAGGTTTCACAGTCTGCTCAGCGTTTCTGTCACCAAGTATTGTGGGAATGAGGAGAATGTTCCTGCTGTTAAGGCAGTCATAAAAGAATGTGTAAAGTAAGTATTTCTGGTAGCATGGTGAGTCTCCTCACCTATGGTTTTGAATTAAAATTTCTCCATAAACCTGTACGGTGGTCAAAGGAGAGAAATCTGTAAGACTTTTGAGAAAAAGCTAATACATCCTGTTGACACCTGTTACAGTGTGACATGAGATTCCTTTTATGCTATATCACCATGACTAGAGGTGTTCCCTTCCTTTGTAGTGGCATCTGGAAGCTAACCAGGAGAAAGGAGCTTATGTCTCATGTCTGTAATGTAAATTCCAAGTGCTGCTGGAGGGCTTTTAATAGTTAACTGCTTCCATGTCAACTTATTAAGCTGCAGGGTGTCCCTTAGGTAAATGCAAATTATCCTAATAATAAATTTTAAAAATATTTCATAGGAATGTACCTACACCAGCAGGATGGAGAGTGGGGAGGAGGAGGAAAAGGAAGGCAGTGGGGTTTTGGCTGGGGTTCTAATAAAACTTGTATAATTCAATATGTACTAAATAAGAGCAGTCTCTAATGAGAGTAGATGAGCAGAATCACAGATGAGGCTGTGTACTTCAAGCTTAAAACCAGCGATAAGGGCAGTAAACATACCTGGTATTAGGTAGCCAGATAACAGAGAGTTTAAGACTTAATAAAAATGAGTAATGTTCTTTCTTCAGGAACACAAAAAAGATTCCTATAGCATTGTATCATGTCCTTTCTTTGTCCTTAATCAGCTGCAGCAGGGGCTTGGAGTTCAATACATATTGACTTAAAGCATATGCTGAAGTCTGAACTACTTGGGTTTCAAAACTTCGATTGTCAGGAGCAGCATACCAATCTGAGTTAAGCTATCTGTTCTTTTAAAGTTAATTCTGCAGTGTAGTCACACTTTCAATTCTAACATATTAAACTTTGAGCTGTTTAAAAATCCATGCATCCCCTACCACTGAGCAGCTTTTTGGAAGGGCAAGCATGTAACTTATTACAGAGCTCTGATTGCCTTGATAGCAGCATTGCCTGTGTCCATTAATCTCAGTAACATTATATACACATAATATATTGATAAAATGTTAATGACCTAACTTAATGCCAATAAAAGCTGGAAATGAGGGTGTAGGAGTTCAAAGTGTAGCACTCTTTAGCCTCCAGTCATTCTGGTTGGTTTATTTGTTTGCTTACTGATTAGGTTTTTAAAATCTCTCCCTTCCCCCCTTCATTGCCACCAGACTGTCCACAAAAGCAGACATTGTGCCCAGATTCTAAACTAGCTATTCACACATTAGAGGATGAGAAATGTCCTCAGACTGGCCACTGCACAAATGTTTTGATATTCCGCTCTCCTTTGCCAATTTGTGCAATTCTTTAGGCGCCTTCTGTGCACGGTGCTCGTTGCACCAGTGCCTCAGCCAAGAGCTGGTGCCTGCCCAGTCCCAGCTGGCACTCGAGATTGAGCTGTCTCCTGACACGCCAATCACAGTCCTGAGTTTAAAGGCAGCTGGTGGAGTAACAGGTCTGCCCCTGTGAGGAGGAGCACACCAAGTGGAATGGTCTGATTTGGAGCCTTTCAGAATATCTGTGGTGATGATTAGTAAAACCAGCAGCAAGCGCGTCTCAGTTGCCGCTAAGGCAAGCTTTGCTGCTGCTGCCTCCACGGCACTGGGAAACCTGATGGATTTCTGTAGCTGGAACGCTGAGAAAAATGCAGCCTGGGTAAGGTATTAAGGCTTCCAAGTATTTCAAATAAAACTTAAATCTGAACTCTGCAACGCATCAAATGAACAGAGGAGAAACAGAGCAACAAAAATCAATATCAAAAATAGTTCATGCTAATGACAATTAACAGCCCTGCCCTGCAGTGTGTGCTCATCTGGGGAGGAGGCTAGTGTGTTGGCTATTGAAATCTTACGTAATGTGTGCTGGAGGGCATTAATATAAATCTCGTAATATATTTTAAATTCTTCCCCTCCTGATAAAACCAAATGAAGCTTATGGTGATCCTCATAAGATGTTTCTTGAGAAGAGGGAAAAATGAACTGAGTCTAGATTCTGTATATTGAAGGTTAATTTTAATAAATCAAAAAGCAAAGATCTTGTAATAGGAGAGTATTTTCTGCACTCACCCAATTAAATGTTAGAAGCTGGATAATGGAATAATTGTAGTCAATTGCTACAAAGTCATAATAGCTTCAGTACAACTAAGACTCCAAGGCAGTAAAATGCCAGTGGTAAAATAATAAAACCATTATTTCAATAATAATCTCAAGTTAATTAGAATAAGGCAGTGCAATGTATTTTTAATACTAGACAAAAACAATTAGCATAGTACTTAGTAACAACAATATCCTTATTATCTGAAAGACAAAATAGGATTAATACAGCAGTAAAGCATTGAAACCATATGTCAACAGAAGAACACAGAGGGAAAAAGACTTTGTAAATAGCCTGAGCCCCAGCACAAGCAATGGAAACTTCCACATCCAAGGAAAGGAAAATTTGGTTGTAGCAGATGTATGGATGAGTTTCTTAATATGAGTATGGTCTTTTCCCTGTGCCAAGTGTTTATCTGTGTGACTTCTTCACGAAATGTCTTGAGTATGTTCTGATTATTCCTCCCTCTTTTTTTTTTCCTGACAAGATTGAGACATGATGTATTCCCACATGCCTGCCTAAGTACAAAATAACTGAAAGTTAAGTCTATAGGGATTATTTAAATTACTGTTTGACCTCCTGCAAAGCACAGACTACAGAATTCTGCCCTGATACTCGTATCCATGTTATCAGGCTGACATTTGAAGCAGATGTATGTCGTAGGTGCCACAAGGTTCAGGACTGTTTTACAGCTTGTGTCAGTCAGTACTGTGACCCTGTCACTTCTTAATAGGGTGAAAAACTGCAGTAAATTTTGTTGCAGTTGCCCTGGGTGAGATCTGGAAGGCTAAGAAAACACTGAGCATTCAAATCAAGCCTCATCCTACAGCTGTAGCCAGCCTTTACAGGGACAGGTGAACACAGGCTTTCTACTTGCAGGGAATAGTCAGGAACAACATGCTGATTTTTGTTCTTAAAATCTTGATAGTCGTTTTCAAGATGATCCTCTGAATGTTGTGGCACTTTCACTTCAGGGCTTTTGGATTGTCATTATATGTTCAGGTTTTGAGGTGGAGCAAACGCTCCTGCTCAGCCTTACCTGCACTGTTATTCCTGAGGAAAACAAGGTAGTCCTTCTCCAAGAGGGAAAAACTAGTTTCAGTCCTCTAAGCTTCACTGTCTTGCTGCCTCTGGGCTGCAGAGGCAGGGACCAGAGCTGAGATGGAAATGGTGACCTAAATGGGGAAAGCCTTGCAGAGCTGTGGTGTAGAGGAGGGATGGGGAAGGGGCTTAGGGAAAGTGAGAACATGGAGTTCTTGAAGCCTCCTCACTATGCAGTAGAACAGGAGTGATGAATGTCTGTGAGCTAGCAACAGTTCTTTGGAAAATAAGTTCTTCCTTGAAAACCTTGATATTTTTGCTTTTTGTGCGTGTTTTACTCAGAAATACATATGCTCGCATTCTGGCAGACTCCTCATTAGTACTGGTGGAAGAAAGGCTCTTTTTTTTTGAGAAATTTGGCTGTTCAGAGCAATACCAAGAATTCCTGCACAGCTACCAATATCTGCATTATAATATCTGCCACATTTCAATAATATTTTGTAATTTAAGCCCAAGGACATAAATTCAAAAACTGCAGTATAGTCAATAAACTAAAAAATAGTTTGGTGTGGATAATTATGGCACTGATCTTGCATTACATTTTAACCTACATAAGACCCTGCTGACTTGACAATGTTAGTTACTTCCTTTTCTTATAATGCATGTTAAGCTGCTTTGGTCTAGCATAGTGGCCGAAAAAAGGGCTATAGATCTGTTCCACTGTGTCTAGTCCTGTTTTACAGTGCAGATGCTTGATAACCACTCTATTTTACAGTACAGCTATTTGATAACCACTAACTAGTTTGTATTCCTGGAAAAATCCAGGAGATGCACTGTAGGAAGAAATGCTCTCAAAGCATGACTTCAGTTTGTTAGAATTGGCTGCTAGCATTTTATTCCTTTTTGTTATCAGTTAAATTTTTGCTGTGAGTTGTGTATTCCCCTTGGTTTTTATCACTGGGAATAATGCCTGACGTTTTGTTGGGGAGAACAGGGTGGTGGAGAAGGTTAAGAAACGTCCCTGTTTTCTGTTGTGACAGCTTCCAGTTTAATCTTGATAAAATAAGAATCCTAATGAGATGTGTCCTATGATTAATTTGTAGCATTTTGCCTCCTGTTAATTATAACCTGCTGTCTGGGGAATAGGTAAGAGAGGGCAAAGTCTTGCACAGAATCAAGCATTTGAAAGAATTAAAATATATCAGCTAATTTCCTCAAACCTATCTCAAAGAGAGAGGCATCTCCCAAAGCCCCTTTACATGATGGGAAAGCTCCTATTTTCTGCAACATCCTAATGTCTGTATGTTGTTTGAGATTTTCATGATGCTGTCAGCTGCTGCAGACATATTGCTCCAATTGATTTGTCCTGACAGTAACAGTTACCAGCACTCATTTCTCCACACTAAGAATGAGGTACATCTGTTATAAATTTGTTGACTGTCAAGGACCAGTAAAGACCTATCTGAAGAACATTCGTTTTTGTCTTGTACTTCTCCCACCCTCTCCGCCCCATCTGAAGCGTAGTTGTGGCCTGCTGTCCAAGACTGGCTGTTTAAAGGTCATTTCCATGGAATGGTGTGTATCATGAGCATTGATTTTTATCAAGAATATATTGCTGTGAATAAATAATTCTGAAGCACACTTGCTCATTTTATTCTGGGAATCCTTAACTGTTCAGAAAGGGTTTTGGAGTCTGGTTTGGTTTCTACTCAGTGATTTTGCCCCTTAGTGCAAAGGCTATAAGTGATTATTTTAGGCTATAGGTCATTATCTTAGTGTGTACTTTTGTCTTTGAATGCCTAAACGGTTTGTTTTATTTTGAGTCTGGGCTAGAAGATTCCTGCAAACTATAGTGGGGCCTAATAGAAGTGAGAAAAGAACATAATCTTTTGCAATATGGCAAATAGACATAGAAATGCTTCTCCAGGATAAGGTTATCCCTCTGCCACCCAAACCCCTTTGTTTCGTGTACATCTTCTGTGGGTCTCTCCTGTGACTGAATGCCTGGGTGCCCCTTCTGACTAGTGCAGTCTGTGAACTTCTTTTATCACCTTGTGTTGAACTTTGAAGGACAAATTGGTGCAACTCCCTTGATGGAATATTCCACTGGCACTCAGGTCTGATCCTGCATTTTAATTCTGGTTTGACTGATGGCCATCACATGATACCAGGTAATGATTTGTCTTCTCTGCACCTCTGTGTTTCCAGTGCTGACTGTCTCTGCAAAATGCTGTGGTATCTCATATGCTGCAGGACTGTGTACGAGCAGTTTTACCCAGCTGTGAGAACCCCAGGACGTGGTGGGAGCAGGGGAATGGGACTTTCCACTGTAGGCTCCAGTGTGTTCCTGTTGCTCTCATTCCCCAGAATCAGAAAATGTAAATAACTAACAGGTATGGGGAGTTTATCTCTGTTGGCACTGCGGGCAAGACATTCCTACCTTCCAGGTGGAAAGGTGAGAAGGATGGACATGCACTGCAGATATTTTGCTTTTTCTCTGACACAACTCATTTGAGGATGATTTCTGCTCCTTTACTCTGCCCTTCACCTGCCCTAGGGGTGGCTGCAGTAACACAGAGCAGCAGCACCTACTTGTTACCCTCCCCTTCAGCAGGAGGAATGTGCACGTTGACTTAGGACCTTTACCCTTAGACTATGCAAAGATGCAAGTTTTGGCTTTACAGGTACATATGAGGCTTAATGAAGTTTAATTTTGACTTTTCTTTGAGATTGTATAAAAATGATAAAGTTTCCTTTCCTGCTTCTCATTCAATAGCACAAGCTGGGATTCATAACACTGCAAGGAAAAAATTAATTTAAAAGAAAAATCCTTTTCCTCCATTTTAAATTAAATTTTAAATGAAGAAAGACGTCTCTATTCCTGCCATGATAATCTTTCTTTTGTTTTTAGTACAACGTATTATAATGTCACAAATAGAAATGTAATCTTATTAAAAGACATGCAGCAAGTGCTACTTTATTAGAAACTTTTTAAAAAGAATAATTTACCAAGTTGAAACACTAATGTAGCTGGCTGGAAATTGCAGATTTTTACTCGGGCATAGTTATTCTTTTAAAAATCAAATTAAAGTAGATATATTTTCAAGAAGTCAAATTTCCAGGTATGCCAGCTTCTTATTAGCATATTCTGGCACCACTATATATTTTTTTTTTCTTAAAGCATTAATGTTTATTCAAATGTAAAGTTAAAAAAATTCTTTTCTGCCTCCTATTCCCCCTGTATTCTGCATTGTCTGTAAGTGGAGTACAAGCAAAATTGTCTTAAACCTCAATTCGAGTGTCACTTGGCTTTTGTATAGTACAAATAAACTTACATCAACCCAGGGCGCTTGCCTGTGAATGACATAATGTGTGTGTAACACCTTCTCACTTACCTAATTCTAAGGGGCAGAAATGCAGAGTCTGCTGAACAGTAAAGCAGCCTCAGACCTCAGTGGCAATTAAGAACTTGCAGCTCTTTCAAGAATTTCTTCCCTCCTGACTTGATATATTCCTTACTGTGACCTGAGAAGCACCTTTTTCCTTTCCTTACCTGTACTGAAAATAATGAATAGTTATTGATTACATGTTGCATAATGGGCTCTAACAAATTTACATTTAAAATAAAATTCTCCAATGGAGTGCTTCCAGCTAAATCAGGGCCTAGTTCCTTTGCATTAGCACCACTCTGCTGCAGCAGAGTGGCTAAAAATTGCAAAAGCAGCCTCTTGCTCTGTGGCATTTTTTGTTCTTGTAGCGCTTAGACTTAGAGAGTGGGTTCCTGATAAGAAATAATGGCCATTGCAAGTCATGACTGGTCCCTGGCCCCCTGTGCACCAGCCCATGTGATGTTTCTGTTGCTGCTTGGTTTGCTCTGTGTTTGGGTGCTCTCTTCCTCGCCCTGTCCCCAGCGTGCCCTGGCAGAGCTGCTCTGCAGTCCTGGATCCCTTCACTGCCCTTCTGCTCCAGCTGCCTGGAGCCAGGAGAGGCTGTTGTGTTCCTGTCCCAAAACATTTTATTTTTGTGAGCATTGCTGAGAGCAGTGCCTGCTGACCTGTCAGACCTGCCACCTGAATGTGGTCTGCAAGCCAGACCAGACTGTATCTGAGTATTTTGTGTTCTTTCTGTGTAGCATCCCTCAGGAATGGTCCTGCTGCTCCAGTAACCCACCACACAGCTCCCAGGGTTCTGTCCCTGAGCAGGATCTTCCCTGGTCTTGTGTCTGTTCAGAAAGCTGCTGGGATGATTTCTTTTCTTGAAATCTCTTGTCTCTTTGAGTTTGGGACTGGTTTTCTCTGTTGCACCAAGCTCCTTCACCTTCCCTGTGGCTCAGTCTTGTCCCTGAGGCTGGCTCTGGCCCCTTGCTGCTGTTCAGTTTGGAAGCCTCAGCCTCTGTGTGCCTCTTTTCTGTGTATGCTGTGTTTCTTTGGGGTGAAAATGAAGATTGTTTTCTGGGGTTTTTTTGGGTTTTTTGGGGTTATTTGGTGATTGTTTCGGACTTCCAAAATCCTGGCAAGTCCTAGTATCCATCTTAATAGGATGAGGAATAGGACTTGAGCCATCTCAATTGGAAGCTCAGCTTCTTGCAGTTTCTTGGTATTTCAGCAGATCTGCTTAAACTAACTTCTTATCTCATGTTTGTATCTTTTATTTCCTATCAGAGCAGTGCAGTAAACAGAGGGACACAGTCCCTGTGAGCAAAGAAGATCTCTGTATATGCTGTGTTAAGATGGATCATATCAGTTGCCAAATGTGCTCTACATCAGTCTTTATATTCCTGCAGCTTTAAATCTAATCACTTACAGTAGATGATACTTTCTAATCATTGTTACTTTTTTTAACAGCTATTTCAAGTCCTGTGTTCAAATCGGATTTGGTTGTCAGTTGGCAAGTAGCTTGGGTATATGGATGCTTCTTTGTAATACATCAGTTTGTTCATCAGGGAAAATTACAATGTCAAGAGTCCTCTTCCTCCCCCGCCCTGAAATTTTGATGCATGTTTTGCAGAAGTCATGAAAGGATTTAAATCCAAAGCTGAAAAGCCTGACTGGAACTGATTGCTTTGAGCTTCTTGTTTACAAAATATGAATTGGGGGTTAAAAAAAGAAAGACAACAAGAGGTTTTCTTATGAATAGACTTACTTCTGATTTCTCTAGCAAAGACTGTAATGTGTTTGGAGAATGTAAAAAAGAATAGCAATAAAAGCATATTTAATGGCGAGCAGCTTTTTTTGAGGAAAACTCATTTTTTGATCCTGTGTGTGGTATTGATAGAAGTTCTTTATAGTTGTAAGATGCAGCTTTGCTGATCCCTGTCATGGATAGGAGGAGGAATGTTTTCACAGAGCAAACACTGATATGCTGTCAATATTTAATACTTTTTTATTTAAAAAGTAATTTCCTTATTTTAATGTATTTTTAAATTGCTTAGAGTAAGAGAGGATATCTGTTTTGATATTAATATCTCCTTTTTGTTATAACACAGAATATCGCCATGAAGAAATCTTTTTAAATTTTGCATAAAAGGGTGAATCTGTTTTTCAACACTGACACCAGCTGTATGGGAGATGGAATATTCTTACAGTTCACAGTGAAAGCATAAAAGAAGCAGCATAAAATACAGAAATAACAACTGTGGAACACACGCCCGGGGGAGTTATTTTCTTGAGTAATTAAACTTTCTGTGGGTATTGAGGACCATTCTGGGGCTTTCTGAGTCAAGTGGGGACTAACTACAAAGCTGTATTGTAATTAAATAGCCAAGCAATCTGCTTGGGAAGTGAGAAACCTGCAGCAGTCAACAACCTTGTTTCCTGCAGGTGGGCTGAAGTCGTCAAGAGGATTCTTACGATCCTTATGAAAACAATTATATTTGTCAGACTGCGGGCTGTACACCAGATTTGTCCAGCCTTTCAAGACACCATGCCTTTGTTGTGTTTTTTAGTAATTTAAGTGCTTGTAATAACTGTAGGATTAGTAGCACTGGAAATGGGAGTGTTGCAGAGTGGTTGAGACTGCAGTGGGAAAGGGAGCAAGGTTCTGTGACTGAGCCTTCCTGGGAAGAGGCGCTCTGGGGGAAGCCGAAGCTTGGACATGGAGTGTGCAGCTCTTGGCTGTGTTCCACCCATGCCAGAACTGAGTTCTCTGCTATTGGCCTGGCAGTATGGGACCTGCCCAGGTGGATCGGGAATACTGTGTGCCTGTTCCTGCTGATGTCGTATGCTCCACTCTGCTCTCAGACAGAGCTGATCTGCAGTGACACTCAAGCAAAGTGTGTGTTGTTTCCAGCACTTGTGTGCTCCTCCTCTCAAACTTGCCCCTTGCTCAAATCATGGTGTTCATTTGAGCTTGCCCTGGGCATGGCACAAGGTAAAAGCATCCCTTTGTTCTTTACAGAGCTCTTCATCTCCTCCTCCTCTCACACTTGTGCTGTGAGAGCACTTCTTGCCTGAAGATCAACATTTCTGAGTGCTCTAAAATCTAGCTCTTTATGAGGCTTGTTATGAAAATTTATGTACGAACCAGGGAGGTAGAGGATGGAGTGGGGTGTTGGAAACTGGAGAGGGTGAGGATGAGCACACCAAGGCACAGCCAGGCAGGGCTGAGCAGCCTGGGTTGAGGCTGCCCCAGCCAGCACAGAACAGCGGGGCACAAGGTTGGTCTTAAAGGTGCTTTGATTCTTGCCGTGTGTTATCGCCTGTAGTCCCTCCCTCCCCTGCCCCAAGTCTTAGATTTTTTGCTAAAAATGAATTTTACTTTTTTTTGAGTAATAGGCCTTGAACAGCACGTGCACTGCAGTGACAGCCTTGCCAAAATCTGTCTAAAACTGAGTTACTGCTTCCAGTATCTCTGTGCATGAGCCCCAGGATAGCAATTGTCTTTTTCTGCAGTGATATTGCAGCATGAACTTTCGTATCCACCCTAATACTCAAGTCTAATTAATTATCCACCCTAATACTCAAGTCTTTCTGCATTACTGCTTTCTAAACAGCACTCTCTCACTTCAATCCTGCACTGACTATTATTTCTCCCCCACTGCATAGCCTTACATTTATCTTCAGTGAAATGTCTCACTTACATCAGCCCATTTTGCTCAGCTTGCCAGGCAGCTGAATATTTTTGAGGCATTCTTGCTCGCTTCTCCTCCTCTTGGTTTAGCATCATTTACATTTATGGAGTGTGGGGTTAGCTTTGTCCCACAGATGATTCAGTTGGTTGGATAGGAAAGAACAGTGACCCCGTGCCCTTTCAGCCTGTGCTGCATACCACCACTGCATCATTACAAAGTGAGCACCACTGCTGGTTATTTTTGTCTATTTACTTCACCTGAGCTGTTACTGCCTTTTTTTTTCTCTTTTTGTTCTTGCTGCCAAAGGCCTTAATGCTCTTGCTCTTAGTAGTATGAGGTTCTATGTCAAGATCTTTATTGAATTCTCTGCAGACAAATGACCAATGAACCAAGTATTAGTTCGGGATTCTAAACAGCACCAGACCTTCCTGCTGGGAAATTTCCAGAAAAAAAGTCTTACCTGGGTGGAAAAACTAATGGGGAACTGAAAAGCCAAGATGGAAGTTTGATTCAGTTTACAGATCAGCTCTGTAGTACTTATAGCGTCTTCTCCCTTTGAACAGTGCAACTTATTTGGAAAGAAAGGAGAGAGTTCTCAGAGCGGTGGGTCATGGTTTTGGGGCATATATCCCAGACTAACAACTTGTTCAGTCAGCACAAAAAAAGTCTGTATTTATGTCATTTTCCACTTTAGCTTTCTATTTCAGGAAATAAATGTGGATGAAACCCTTTGCTACAAAATCTGTATGTAATGCAAGCTGTCAGCATAAAAAAAAAGATGAAAAAACCTTGTTTCATAGATCATAAGCCAAATTAAATACATTTTTACACAAATAAAAATGAATGCTTGCTTGGTTCTACTCAGCTTTTAAGTTTGATTCCAAAATAATTTTTGTGGATCTGTCTGGAATTGCTGTCACATGCTGGATGCACTAAATCTGGCTACCTGGGCACTACTGATCTGTTTCTGCACAGATTGATACAAATCTGAAGTTATTTCTGCTCAGTCCAGGGGAGCATGCACATTTATGCTCTTCCATCTTTCCTGCAGGAGATTGTGCAGTTATAGGTGGCGAGACCTGACTGCAAACTGAGAGGAAGATATCTCACAGTGGGACTAGAGCATTTCTCCTTTCTTTTCTTAAAAAGTTCTTTATTGAGCTTTCCACCTTCAGCATTAATTTGAGAGCCTGAACCAAATAACTAGGAAGAGATTGATGTAGCCTCACTTTATTTCCCACAGTCGATAAATTGTTAAATGGGCCAAAGGACACAGGTTAAAAAAATAATTTTGTATAAAGAATGAGGGATTTTTATTGGATGATGATCCCCTGTCTGTGAAGACTTGATAATGGGACATGTTTGATGTCATATCATGCAGCGGGAGCAGCTCTGTTGGCTTCATAAAGAGCTTTGGTGTTGTCCGTGGGACTGAAATCAGCACTGTGCCCTGCATTTTCTGCTGGATGAATGCTGGGTGTGCTGCTCCTTCAGAATTAGAGGAGGGTGAGTTAGGAGGGGTGCCTTGGAGGGCGCCGTGTGCTCTCGGAGCAGGGAGTGTGGAGGGGAAGCTCTTGCACAAGAACAGTTGTCCTCTGGGGACTCTGCACAAGTTTAGCAAAGACCCTGGTTTGTAGATAGGTATTTGTCTCTACTGATGGAATGCAAAGGAGGTTTTAATGGGATGATGGGATGAGAAATGAAATTACAGGCTGCCTACAGGGAGGTAGGAATACGTCTGGAAAGATGGCAGTGGGTGGACAGAAGTCATGCATAAAAGCAGGTCTGTGTCCCATGGTTCTTGCTATGGTTCTTTGGATGAGTCTAATAATTTTTTTACCATGATACTTCATGTATTTAGGGGAATCCACTTTGAAAATGTAATAAGGCTGTACTACCACAAATGCTGGCACTGGATACAAGCAAATTATTTCTAGAGCAGAGAGGTGGAACTGCTGATTTTGCATAAGTTTGTGTGTTTTTGTGAGTACTACTGGATTTAGTGAAATGATAATGGTATGATTCTGCATTAAGCAAGACATTGGAAGTATAAAATACTCCATTAAGGTCACGTTTATTTGCTGTTCAGAAGGTGCTCTTTTAATACCATGCGTCCTGCAGCACCTGATTATGTGAGAATAAGAGTGAGATGGGTGGTTCTGGCCATGGCATTTTCTGTTGCAAACCCCTTAAAGTTTGGGTACTTGCAAAAGGCAAGAAGTGAAATAAAGCTCCCTCTTGCCATTGTTAATCCATTGTACAAACTCCATTATACGTGTATGGTGTATACATTTTCCAGATAAACCATGCCATGAATGAAGAGACCAAAGCAGCCCCTTCTCAGAGTGCCTGGGCTGATGGACTCAAGTCTCTTCTGCACAAATATACTGCGCTGCCTCTGGATTCCAGCTTGTTCCAAGTTTGGCTTCAAGCTTGTCCTTGGGAAAACAGTGCAGAGATGATGGAGCTGGCTGTGTGAGCAGTGATTTTGCCCCCATATCTGGGTTTTCATTGCCTCGGCTCACTCTGATCAGGCTACCCAAGATACTGGAGAATTGAGTTTTATCTGTTTTCTCCTAAGTACCTGCTGTGATTCTGTCAGTACTGGCTTAGAGAGCATCAGCTTCTTTGTGGAGGTCAGCCTTGCATATGAACCTCTGCTCTGAAGTTTTATTTCTGTGTTTGCATCACTCATTGCTATGAATAAAATTCAGAGGTGACAGGACCCTTGTGAAGTGCAGTGGGGAGAGATGATGAACAAGGATGAGGAGTCTTCCTTTTAAGAAATGCAGATAATGATGGTTAACAGAAGTCTGAGGGCCTGTGAAGGGTGCACAGACCAAGCGTTTTCAAGTTTACAAAGTTTTCAGGTGCTCCCAATTATTTTTCTGTCTGGCTACCAAAATCAGAAGACTTTAAAAGGACTCCAGTTTTTAGAATGTAATGTGTGTTAGTCTTCTTTAAGGTATCTCATCTTAAATGCCTATAATACCAGTCTGTTTGAAAACTTTGTCTTAAAGGTAAATGGAGTGTATTTCTGCATGCAGGGAAGTGTCAGAGACCAGTTTGGTGGAATAAGGGGTTTACACACAGCTGGTTTTGATGTGGCTGCAGTTCCCAGAGTTGGAGGATGAGTGTTTCTGAGTCTTTCTGGGATCTCAGACTTCATTTCTTCAGCTGTTGCAGTGTGACATGAACAGCAGCCCCTCCTCCCTGGAGGAATGGTGCAGTTGTCTGGGCTGTTTTTTCTGTATTTTCTTCAGGGGAAAAATACCGGGCTGGTTTTTTTGGTTCTTTTTTCATTACATGAAGCTCACACATGGTGAGATGGGAGCTCATGTACCAGTCTGAGAACCCTTAGTCTCAGGGTATTCTGCAAGTTCTCTGGCAGAAGCTTTGCTGCAGGGCAGTATCCTCTTGGAAGGGGCAATGTTGCAGTTGGTTTATTTTGTGTGGTTTTATCTTGAGGTGGAAGTTGTTGGCACTGTTTGTTATCTGGCTGACTGCTTATTCTGAGCACAAAGTGCTGCAGGTGATGCTAGTTGACATCAGTGGTCCAAATTTACCAGCTATGTCACATCTTGCACAGCTGATGCCAGCAAAGTGTAAGCCATGAAAATGCAAAATCAAGCCCTTTCTAATCATCCAGCAGCATCTGTCTCTTCCTGGCTTCCCAAGCTTCTTTTTCTGAGTTCCCTTAATGGAGCATCGTTAATGCAACTTGAAGTTGCCTTACTGTCTTGCTAATGAGCTTTGCTCATCTCACTCATAAAGCCAGGCAGGCTGAGAGCAGGAGCCATGGGAACTCGTGGCTAAAGAGACTGGTTTGCTTTTCCTTGGGAGGGCATCTGCTCTGGGGGAGAGTGGCTGATGGCACTGGGCATCCCAGTACAGTGCCTGCCCAAGGTCTGGTTTGGCATCAGTCTGGCTCTGATGGAGGAGGCTTTCTTGTCGCCATTAAACTCCATCCCGTATAATATAAGAAAAAGACTGTGCTGAAAATCTCTTTTCCATTGCTTGGCCACATCAGCTCTGCTGCTCTGGGACTTGCATTGTGTTGATAAGTTGGAGTATTACAAAATTGCACTGCACTTAACTCATGGCTTCCAACACAACAGGTTAGCAAGGGTCACATCTAGTGACTGCTGTATTCATGTTTGGGATAAGGGCTTTTAATTCTGCTAGTTAATTTAATCCCCACAGTTTGACAGCATGTTCCTTGGACTATTTTTCATCTTCAAAATGCATTCTGCTGGTTAGTTCCTGTAGAGGCCTGCTGTGCTCTGCATTTATGTTCTTGTTCTTAGGATTTGTGCTGTTACCACATCGTCTATCAGACACTTGAACAAGAGAGAATGAATGGTGTGAAAAGTCTCCATGTCAGTTTTACGAGTAGACCTGTGGATTCCACTTGCACAATTAAGGGGCTGTCTGGGTGACTATCATCTGGGAAAGGGATACATGTCTCTTGGTAGATGTACCATCTGGGTACCTGTTATTTCACTAAAGTTGCAAGAAAGTTGTCATTTTTAACTCCCATATTTCATTAATGGAAAGCTGTGAAAATTGACTGTGTGTTCATAGGAGAATAGATTTTGGCTTTTATCTGATAATCAGAAGAAATCTCTGCAGCATTATCAAAGGATGAAGTCTCATTCAGAATATAATTTGTTGATGCTGTCTGACCATCACATGTTGTTGTAACTTCCATCCCTCTTTGGCAAGATATAAAATAATCTACAAAATACGGAGATCCATGTCTGAAGAGTCTGTTTGAAAGTAATGCATTATCAAAATAGATTAGCTGTGCCTGAAATATTTCTAGATTTATTTGCTGTCAAAGGGTGGTAAAATATTTAAGGCAAATAGCCTAGTTGTGTTTATGAATTGGACCATGAAAGAGCCTAGGGAGATAAATTTAAGTATTATTTGTACTGATTGTGTAAAATATTTTAATTGTCCAATATTATAAATTTATTATCTATCAGTCCCGTTCCTCCCCCCCCGCTCCTTCTTTCCTTCTGGCTCATTTGGTAACATTTATTCTAAGAAATTGCCCAGAAGCCTGAACTTGTTTCAGCAGGGCATGTGTTGCCGTGAATAGCATTGCAATGTCTCCAGCTTACCTTCTTCTCTTTAGCACACTCCAATTAAAATACAGTGAAGGCACCTAGATAAAGATGCTGCTTTTTTCTGGTGAGGCTTGCATGAAGCTTTAGGCTTGCAGATGGGCGTCTTGGATCATTTATACCATCTCTTTATCTCCATTTAAGAGATGGTATAAAAGCCCTTCAAGTAATGTCTCTGTGCTTTCCTCCCTTTTTAAATGCAGTGCTCTACAGTCTTCAAGAAAATAATGGTTTTCGTTGTTTTGAAAAGTTGCTTTTCTGCAGGCATTGATTTGATGGAGAACGAATTGCTAGAATTCCTTATGATTTAGTGCTTTTTTTGTTACACACTAACAAGATCTTTTCTTTAGCTCCCATGCTGTAAGTGTTCTCATAGTGTGACACTACTCCTGACTCCAATAGTCAAGGCTGTGTCTCCAAAGGCTGGCTTGTAGCTCCATGTTGAACTACTCAGTTAAGAAATTCGTACACATTAGGGACTAGGAATAAAACTGATTCAGCTGCTACTATAGTCCACGGTGGCAAATCAGAATGATTATGAGGTGGGCAATGTGTGTACCTTTGAATTTGTCCCACTTTAATCACAGCAGCTGAAAACAGATTTGGGTGCAACCCTTGTCTTCAAAGAAGGCTTAAAAGAATGTGAGTGTGGCACACAATCTAGTTAATCTACCATTAAAACTAATAATTTCATCATTCAGACATAACATATCGATCTTAAAGGATTTTTCTTACATAGCTGATGGCTTGATACCTTTTAAACACTAATGCCGAGGGTATAATCTCTCTGAATAGTGTAATAGCTTTATATTTAAGGTAGAGTGGGGATAAAATTTTGTGTTTTCATGTGAGCTATGAATACCAGTAAGGTACTCAGGCAGGAATTACCTTATATACCTTTGAGGGCACTTATCAAATAATTTTCATTGGAAAGTTAATACATTGAGACAGAGTGAATGGAAAGCTGCTCAGGATGCTGTGTACCCAGCATTGCATTGCTTTTGCCATCTGCAGATCTGCGGCCTGGGCTGATTCATTTACCACATCATCGAAAATCGTGTAGCGTTCAGTACCACTTAAAATTATATGAAATTATGTGTAAGAGATTTCTCCACGTTGGCTTTGAAGGATCCTGTCCTCCTCGCAGAAGCAGGTGTGTAGTGCCCAGCACAGCTCCACAGGCTGCGGGTGTTCTGCTCGCCAGGCGCCGCCGATACTGCACCAGCAGTCAGGGGAGTTGCTCAGGATTTAATTTCACGCTTGTGTACCTGAGTGTGCAATCTCTCCCTTTCTCCTTTAATCATGTATCTGCAAGCCTCAGACCATGTATTATGGTGTTTGTTTCTCCTCTGCCATCAGCACTGGCATGATGGATCAAAGGAAACCTTGCAAGGCAAGGGCTTCAGGTGTGCCTTCTCTTCATCTCTCCCTCTGTGTGCCTCTATTCCACCCCTCTAATTTGGCTGCTTCATGTTGAGCCTTCCTGGAGCATGTTCTGCCCTTCCTATTGTCCCGATTTCCACTTCCCCAACTTTTGCAAGGTTCCCAGAAGAGAGGAGCCTCCCCTGTTTGCTCCCTGTTGGACCAGCCTGCCTAATTGCTGGCTTTTCTCCAGCATCCAGCTCTGCAGGAGTGGAGCAGGGGTGGCTGCTCCCTGTTCTGGAACTGTTAACTGTCTCCCAGCTGAAAAAAGATTTTTGGAATTCTTTAGTGATGGGTGCTAATATGACTAATATTTTCTTGAAAACTTAAACTTTCATTGGTGTTGTCAGGTTGTTTTGGTCAGAAGGTACATCCAAATCTGAAAAAGTAGTGATTCTACCTGAAACATAAGGTTGTTTTGCTGTATGAAGCACTTCCTTTTTTGAAAGAACTTGATGTGAATGCTTTGGCTCTTCCAGACTTTTATCTGAAAAGCCACTGTATGCTCTGCTCTGTACCTTGCACTTCTTGAAAATGAGATTCCACTGACCCGAGTTAACACCAAAGAACAAAACGCCCATGAGACTGAGTCTGGTTTTATGATGACTTTACCCGTATCAGATATTGCCAACAATAGCTGTTTGTTCACAAACACAACAATAGTTGTGTTTTCTTGGAGTGTTTTTGTGGCTTCATGAAGAAATGGCTGGTTGTACTGTGAATGGGCTGAGGAAGGGAGCCAGGTGAGGGAGGAAGGTGATGTTGTGTCATGATTTTTGCAAGAGCCAGCCCATTATCTTTTCAGTTCACAGCATGGCTAGAGATCCTGAGCTATCATCCTTTTCCCAGAGTTTCTGCAGCTACCTAATAAGTGTATTTCTTCTCTAAATTGCTGATGACTAACTGCTGAATTATTGCATGTTTGTAAAGAGATTATTGACTTTAATGTTGGTCTGTGTAGCAGCGATGCAGGATTTTACTTAGAATAGGATGTGCCAATTTGTTTCTTTTTCAGTCCTACAGAAGCTATTTAGCAACCAGCAAGTCCCTTCCCATAGTTCTCTTGCAAAGTACTTGAGCTCCCTCCTGCTTTGTAACATCCTTTCTGATGGAAATAAATTTGTGTACAGCATGTCTCTTCACCTTTTATAAATACGTATAAGTGCACAAATCTATTAAGTATCTATGCAGAAAACTAAAACAGCATATTTTCCTAAGAATGTCAGGTTTATAATTGCATAAATAAGATGCTGACTGAAGCAAATGTTCAATTTCACATTAAAGTTAGGCATTCATAAAGGCTTGGATTAGCATAATTTAATTTTCTGCACAGAGGACACTGAAAATCAGTGGTATGATTCATGGCCATACTATGGTTACCATGAGGCTTTTTGATGGTTCCAGCTACAAGTACAAAGGTGTTTACAACCCGAAATGTTTTTCACTGACTCAGAGCCCCCCTGTACCTTCAACAAATATAGATTATTTAGACTCAGTGCCTTTCTCTGGATGTAATGGCACACAGGAGGCCTCGCTGAGCAGATACCTGCAGGAGCACCTTGTTCTTTGCAGGAGGCAGTGTCCAGTCTTCCTCCTGCCTGAAGGGTTCAGACTTTTTCAGCCACAAAAATCCCACAATTACTTGCCTTCTCTTTAGATGATGCTCAGGAGAAAGCTTTCAGAAATGAAAGCTGTCTTTCATTTTGTAACGAGGAGAGGCTTTAGGTGTATTTCTAAGCACATGTGATTTTTAAGTGAGTAAGTGGGCCATTTTTTCCTGATAGCCCTTCCAGCCATCTGCCTAGGCTATTTCATTGTTCCCTTCCTTGCGATTTTCATGGTCTCTTATCTTTGCTCAGTTTTGGGGTTTTTTGCCAAGAATGTTTGGGTCTCCACATCCCATACCTGTTCTTTCCTGTTGAAATGAGTGCCTGTTGCCTCCCAAGCACGTAGACATATAAAAGTAAATAAAAAGGAAAAAAAAGAGAGACTAAAGTAAGATGTTTAATTTAGTATTTTTAGAGTGGAACACAAGGCATGTGAGGTCATGTTGCCTACAAATCCTGGTAGCATGATGTGTTCCAGTGTTTCTAGTTCGCAGCCTGGAGTGAATTAACATTTAGAAGGTTGCCAGGGAATCTGGAAAACTCATTCAAATGGCACAATTAGTACCTTTGCTTGCACAAGAGAAGATTTGGCAGGGCCAAACCTGTACTGCCTTTCCTGAAATTTCATGACCTTTCCTACCACTTCAGGATTCCAAAACCTGCAGAAATCCACGTTGCAGAGGGAAGGTTGTCCACAGAGCTGTGCAGCACTCATGGATAACCTCGGGCTCTCTGCGACTGTGGTGCAAGGGCGGCACCTCCCAGAAGCTTTTCCAAAGGGAAAGAAAGTCGAATTCTGAATTACTGGTGCATGATGTCCAATAAAGTCCTGTTACAGGCTTCTTTCCAGCCCAGCTGTAATTGGGCTGGGAATAGAAGGGAATGCAGCGCTTGGTGACTGCATACGGGTAGCAGTGATTTACGTGGTTTTCTGAAGCTTTAATTTGAATTATTCAGCTAGTTCCTTACTGATCAAATAAGTGGTTTGGGAGAAGTTGGGCTTACATTTCCATAAAGCCAGTTGGTGCATACTCGTTCCTCACATTCCACGTCTGTGGATCTAAGGAGTTTTTTGTTTGTATGCATTTATTATAGTGCTCTGAGAAATGTAGTTGAATTTATTACAGACTTTCTACTGACATTTGTGAATTTACACACCTCCACTTTGGTTCAGTCAGATGCATAGAAACAATAAGCAAAATGGGCACATAAAAAGCCCAAATACCCCACATCCTCATGGAAGCAATTAATTCCTTTACAAAAGAAAAATAAAAATTATTGGAGGTATACAAGAAAAATCCTGGGATGAAATGTAGGATGTGGGGTTTTTTCTGGTTTACTTGAATTTAATACCTTCTAGCTTGTGGAGTTTTGCAAAGATTTCTCCATTCCTGTCCTTTCCCTTTCATACTTGGTAAGTCATTGGTATTTCACACTGGGTGTTTTGCCTGACATAGTTTGGTAGTCACTGGCAAAGTAAACTTATCTTCTGGGTCTAAACAGAGAAAGTTTGGTCATATGTCAAGGCTCATATTGTTTGTTTGTGTACATCAGAATTTCCTTATGGAAATTACTGGAGTTGCACAGGCATCCAGACCAGAATAATGGCATCCTGACGTCTGACTTCTCCTTTGGATGGGGGGAGGTTTCAGGAACATGCCTGTTAAATTCTTTTAAGCAATACCCAATTTGTAGTCTCTGCTCAGCAAAGATTTAAGCCTCACTGTGTAAACTCCAGGGAGCCAATACTACTTTCTTAACGATTCCTGCTCCTTTTCTTCCCAGCTCTGACCGAAGGTTATGTGGGCTCTCTGCATGAGAACAGACATGGGAGTTCTGTGCAGATCCGAAGGAGGAAGGCTTCAGGGGATCCTTACTGGGCATACTCGGGTGAGTGACTTGTCTTCTTCAGAGCCCTAAAACTTGAAATGTCTCCAGAATCAAATTGTTTAGTTGCTTTTTATTACTACTACTAAATTAGTTGTACAGTGTATTTTCTTCTTCTGCCTTCCTTGCAAGTTCCCCCTGTACACATGCCCTCCTTTCTTGCATTTCTGCCATTTACCTGCTGGATTTGCCTTATTATTCTGCTCCTCCTCTCTGTCCTGTTTTAGTTTCTTGACATACACTTGATCAGGCATACTCCCAAACTTCTCTTTGCTCTTCTGGTCCAATCAGTACATTCCCAAGCTCACTATTTGCTTACCATTTTGGGCCTTCTAGGAAGACTGTAAGCATCCATATATATATATCCAGATTTTAAAAAACCCAACAACAACAACAAAACAAACAAACAAACAAAACCTCAACACCAACACTCCAGAAGTTTTGCAATTATTTCTTTCTGTGCATGTATTTTTGTGGTAGTGTATACTGACAACAATGATGCACTTGTCAGTGCATCAAGCCAGGATGTGTGATGCTGAAAAGATAGGATACTGGAGGAGTATTTTATTGTTTGTTCCACTGCTTTCATAAAGTCTTACGGAAGAGCTTATGTACCTCCACAATTTTGAAATACCACAAATGAAAATACACTTCAGAATGATGCCTTTGATTTGCTGGTTGCTGTGTTCTAGAAATGGTTTTAATAGCTATGCTGACTCTATGGAAGATATCTAATATCTAAAAAGTTTTAATGAGATTTCAAGCATTGTATTGAACTTGTATGTGCTTTTCTGGAAGGTCTGAGATATGTTTCAGCCATCTGTTGCTTGTCCAAGAGGGTTGTTGTGCAGGGCTACTTTTAGCTGAAGGAAAAATACTACTTTCTAAGAAGTCTGAATGCTGATACCAGATAAATATTCAACTGTTACTTTTTGACTGCCAGCACCCCTCTTTTATCCAGACCATTTATTTCATTTGGAATGAATGATTATAGGTAAGTGTAGAGGTTTTTTCCATCAATATACACAAGTTATCTCTATTAGATCTCAAAATACAAGCTATCTCATTTGCAAATGGAGTCAGGCAAGTAAAATAAATCTAAACATTTTAGTAATGTAGGACAAATGACCACTTTTGATTTTCAGCCAGTTCAGGCCTCTCTTATCTGATGCCATTTTGTCCATATTTGCTCACTGAGGGGACCAGAGGTAATGAAAATGCTGAGCTTCTGTGTTTAGGGTTGAAAGTGGGAATAAATGGTGGGTGGCAGTGCCCAGATGCCAGACAGATGTTTGTTTCCAGCTGAGCACTGTGAGGAAGATGATCATATTATCTGTTCCTTTCTCCTTGCTTCCTCATCCCCCAGAATATTTCCCAGGAACCCTGAGCAGGGCTTGCCTAAGCAGTTTATGTACTAACGTTTGTCCTGTGGGTAAGGTTTTGGACATGACTAGGAAGTTTACATCAAACGAGCCTACAGAGAGGGGAAATTTCACTTTGCAGTAAGCAATTAGCCTGTGTCAGTAGTTTCCAAGCTCTTTTACAGACATTATCTGGTAGGCTGCTTCCCTTCCCAATCCTCAGATGGTCATGCCAGCTCCCCTCCAGTTATTTGTACAACAGCTGCTGGCCCAGCCCCAGCAATTATGGGCAAGGGAAGGAGGCTCTGCTGGGCTGAGGGCTGGTGAGTCTGGAGTTCTGTCTAAGGGAATTTGCCAACGGGAGTAAACAAGACCAGGATAGCTCCCGACAGCTGTCAGTGGACAGTCTCTGCTGAGCCCCAGCAAAGACCATGTGTTTTAGACTGAGCCATGGCTTTATATTGATTTCAGCTGAGCAGAACTGATTTACAGCAGCACAGGCCTCTCTCTGTTTATGGCTGTGCCTGCCTGCTTGCAGAGCTTTTGTATTTTTGGGCTTAAGAGTTCTGTAATAAATCCTGAGGTGGGGGTGGAGAGGTCCAAAAGCTGTGGTTTTCCTGCTTGGGGGTAGAAAAAGGGCACAGCCGTGTTGCAGAGAGCCCTCAAATATCCATCTTCCACAGGATATATCTTTTCTATACTGTGCTTTTAGATGAATTCCTCGGTAGCCTGTAGGAAATCCTTCTGCTGCTCTGAGCTCTTGCAGAGGGTGAATGGTCCAGGAGCTGGTTTAAACTCTGGAGATCAGGAATTTTCCTGGTTTCATGAGTGATCTATAAAATTACCCTGTGTTGCCTGGTCATAGTGATCCTCTCAGGCACAAGAGCTTAGAAAGGAGAAACTTCAGTCATTGATCAGGTGTTGAATAACCCTTGGACCTGTAACATTTGTATAAGGCACCCACATCCCTAAAGGTGCCTGCAACAGGAACCTGTGAACTCCAGTGCCCTCTGCTCATAATGCATGTTCCCTACACAAAGCTGCACCACACTTCTCCTTTCACGAGCTGGAAAGCAAAGGATTTTTAAGCCTTGTAAAATAACCCTGTTGTCTACAGACACAATTCTGACTATAATATTTATTCTAGTTCAGGAATAAAACTTGTAGAATGAAGACTAGATAATTAAATGAAGAATCCCCTTTTTGAATGGGTTCTGTCAAAAAGACAGCAGGAAACACAATCAGCCCTTTAGAGGAAACTTCATTAACTCTATGCTAGCAGCTCTTTAAACCAAATTCAGAAGAGAGCAAATGCTGAAAACAGAAGACTATCTTGTCTTTAAGTAGGAATGGCAAGACTGAACAGAGACTGAGATTTCCTAGATGTTCTTTTTAGGATTTTTAAGAAGCTCAAACATTTCTAGGGGGAATTCTCTGTGCATGTGTATTCATGCATGTTCTGGCAAAGTATTTATTCCATGGCTGTGTCTTACAGTTTGCCAAAGACTTCCTAAACTGGGACTGGCCACATTACTTGTAGTGCAAAAGAAATGTGGAATAGGCACAGCACAGTCACAAGAAGTAGGTGTGGATCCTGAATGTGTTTCACTGCAGTCTTTGCTTTTCCAAGTCATCTTTTCTGTAAGGCTAACCACTGAATGGACAGGTTTGAAATGATTTTTAGCACATCTTTATAATTGCCTCTGAACTCAATATGTTTCTAGAACCCATCATAGTGACAGGTAATAGTAGTTCAGGTGCTTTTTCATCAGTGTGGACATATTTTTGTAAACATGTAAACTGGTTTTTAAACAAAAAACCAAAACCTTGAAACAAAGGCCTACAGAAATATGCAATTGAAACATCTACTAGATCCAGGGCTTTCTGACGGACCTTCCCTCATGTAATGTACACTTCTTCCCGGAGCATAATGTTCCAGACATTTACAGATGCCTCTCGGTGTCAAGTGTTGCATCTGTCAGTGCTCAGAACACTTTGCTGGTGATCTGAGCAGACCCCAGTTTGCCTTGCAGTAGACCAAAAAATGACGAGCTCAAGGGTCAGGGCCTTAGGAGGAGATTACAGTGTGAGATGCAGATGCTTGTACCTTAAGTGATGGGAGCTCTAGCGGACCTGTATCTATTCATACTTGTTCTTCTGAAAAGCTGTTGTGTAAAATTAATGTGACAATCATTGCATGAGATTGTGGAAAACCAGAAGTAGCAACGAGCTTACCCAAATCAGGAAACTCCTATTTGAGTCTTCAGGTAAAAGACATGATGTCTAATTATTCCCAGTGTTAATTTGTGTGATTAATGGTATGGAATGGGTCTGCACTGTTCTGGGGCAGGATGTTGTAAACGATGGTGCTTTTGTCACTGGAGTTTCCCAGTTGAGCTGGCATGCTGGAACTGGCGGGGCTGGTGTGCCCGCCTCCCCTGATGACTGTTCTGCTGATTCTGATGACTGTTCTGTTCTGTGAGCTGACTCTTTCAAGAAATACTCTTTTAAGTAATCAAAACCATTTAGGCTTCTCAGAGAGAACAAAAAACAGATGTAGGCCAAGGATGTAGATGTGGGGTTTTTAGGTGTTTATCTAACTGTGGCTTTGTAAAGAGAATCCTGTGTAAAAATCTCATACAGTTGTTTTTTCCCTTTAATCTTATGGTGCCTTCAAGGCATCTCTTTCCTCTTTGTACCTTTAGTCTCTCATATTCTATGTGAAATTATTAGCACTTCTTATGATGCTTCTGTTCTTTGTGCATGTCCTTACTGATGTTTTATCTGTCTAAAATGTTGAATCCTTTCTCTCCAAGATTCTGTGCAACTGCCACGAACATTAGGAGAAGTTAATAGAAGAAAAATAGGCTTTACAGTGGTAGAGATGACACCGTGAGTGGGGAAAAGTGTCCATTAAGAACAGGAACTTTGGCCGTGCTGTCAAGCTAGTGGACACTATCAGTGTCTGAATGCTTTGTCCTACAACACTTAGGCAGTTACTGCTGTCCTTTAAGATGCTATTATTTAAAATGTAACCGGTGGTGAATGTAAGAACTGAGTGTTCTTCTCAAAAGCAATTGCTGGCATTAAAAGAGAAATGATGGGTAATGGTTATTTCCTCAAAGAACAGCAAATGGTGTTAACTGTGATGGAATGTAACTTGGTGATATCCTTTGTAAATGTGTGAATTTCTCTCTTTGCTTAGATTGTTCTCATTAAATAAGCTGCTAATGTGAATTGGACAGGAAATAATCAGCACATAGTAAGGAAAGCATCAAGACTTATTGAACTGAGAGGTAACTAATGGGCTATTTGCCTTGGTCAGTATTTCACTCTTTCAGTCTCTCAGAATAATAAATCTTGATATTGACCAAAACTCTGGCACACCATGTGCTCAGTTATCATTCCCCTGTAAAAGTACTCATCTCCCTTAAATGCAGATTCTGGCTCTCTTGCTTTCTCACTCTTTTCAGCTGACTTTCTAAAGAGAAGCTAAGGCTGAGAGAAGTAGGAAAAATATTGCCATTAATATCTGATCTGATCAGTAAACTGAGCTTTGAATATTTTTATCTGCATTCATCAGAGATGAATGGTAGTCTTCAGTGAACCCTGCTGGAACCAGCTGCAAGGCATTCGTTTCCATATGCATCTTATTAGAGGAACAGTTGTTCCAGAAATCAATGCTACACTCTTTCATAAGGAGAACACAGGAAACTGTAGCTTGAGAGTTTGCTGCTACTGTCTGAGCATGAACCCCGATTTTTAATGTGCACAGCTAAAGCAACTGCTGTGTGTTTTCTCAAATAAACAGGAATTACCATCTGTATATTTTGATTGTTTGTATTCTGACGGTACTGGGTCATGAGTCTTCATGTCCATGAGCAAGACACTGTACAGATGTGCACAAAACACATCTGTGTCTGCAGAATCTGCATCTAAATGTACACTCAGAGGATGTCAAGGAGAATGCTTTTTATCTTTCCTTAGCTATTCTGCCCCTGTGAAGGAACTAGTACAAAAAAAAAAAATCCTTTGTTTCTGTTCTGAGTATGAAGAAAGGAGTTTTTTCATCCCTATCCCAGAGAACAGGATATATCTTCCTAACCATAAGCTAGCATGAATAAGGAATTCACAATCACACTTGTGTTGAGTATTTACCATTATCAGTTCCCTGAGGGGAGCCAGTCTTGCCAGAAGCAGCCCAAGTAGTCTGTATCATTTTTACTAAGCTGTGTTGCTGGGGAACACAGCTCTCTGATTGAGAGTCTTGTCATTTACTTTGTTTGTCTATTGGCAAGTTTCTAAATAATCTGCTAAGGAAACCTCAGATAGTAATTTAGTTTCTACTTAGACACAGACATGATTTCGTTATTGAATACCATTAATACTGTTTACTTTCTCTTCTTGCCATCTTTTCTTGTGTGCCACGCTAACAGTTTATTCCAAGTACTGTCATAGTCAATCCTGGTATCCAGTCTATACTGAAATGCTTGACTGGATTTTTAAAAGTTGGATGCAGATATGGTGAAACTCCCTTTTTTCTTTTTTTTTGGCAAGGTTCTCACTAGAATTTGACTGGTTTTCGTGTTTAAGTACATTAAAGCAAATCTCTGATTTTTGAGTGTTCGGAATTTTTTCTTTACTGTTTCTGACCAGATAGGCCATTGGCAGATGAACAGCTTTGAGAGGCTGAAATATAAGATGTGCGAGGAACCAGTCCCCTCAACTTCCACTCTTTCATGAAATTTTTTGCCTAGCACAGCACAGAAATATAAAATAAAAGCAGCAGATGCTAGATGAAATCTTCAGCGCTTCAGATACAGTTGTTCCAATAGTGCATCAAAAGTGTTTTTACTTTGCACTGCTGCAATCACAGCTGTGGAGATCTCCCCTCACATGAGGGAGCACAAAGAGCTGCTTTAGCTGGGGAGGGAAGACCTCTCACTTCTTTAAATGCACTGTGCTTTTTGTTGCATTTTCTTTCAGTGTGAACACTGGGACATTTGTGGAAAACCTCTGAAATTACAACAACCAGAGCACTGTTTCAAAAGACTGAGAACGTCCTGAAGTGCAGCAAAAAGTTGTCAATTTAGTTGATCTCTAGGCATTGAAATAAGCAACAGGATAAAATATTTGAAGTTCTTTAGACATAAGAACACATGAAATACCTATTTTTTAAGCATGCAAAAGAAAGATGGAGTATTTGGGTAGCAGCTGTGATACAAGCTCAGCAAATGGACGGGAGAAAACTCAGAAGGTTGGAATCTGCTGGTTTTGAGGTTCTTGAATTATTACAGTGATACACTGAATCCAATCTTGATTTCATATGTAACTGAACACATATAGGAGGATAAACAGTGAGAAAAAAAGTATGTGAACAGCAAGGATACTAAAGTGAGAAACAAAGCAAGCAGGGAAGCTCTTGTAGGAATAGTCTTGTAGTGTGTGGATTTAAAAAAAAATAGTTTGGCACAAACATTATTGCAATAGTCCAAGCATGAAATAATCAAGAATCAGAATTCTAGTTGCAGGATACAAGTGGAGTCTTTGTATGAAATGGCTGAGCCAGGCCAGTACTGCAGTTGATGCAGTAGACGTAGAATTATTTCCATTATTTTTGTTATGTCAGACGGCTTCTTTGTATCTTTCCTGACACTGCTCAGAAGATAATCTTTATTTCAGTATCTCTGCCCCAGGAATTGCCCCATCTCTCCCCCTTCCCAAACAGTGTCTTCATCTTGCAGAATGTGGCATCGCAGATTTACAGTTTTTAATCATTATGATCCTTGAAAAGCAGCCCCTGCCTGCACGAGTAGCAGATCTGTCACTCTGGAATCCCGTGCAGGGGGAGGAGTGAGTGGGGCAGGGCTGGGCATTCCCCCAGCCTGGGCAGCTGCTGGCAGGCAGGTCTGCCATGGGACAGAGGTGCCATGTGTTTGTTCTGTGTCAAATGTCTACTCATGTCTACTCATTCACATGTCTGCTGGAGAAAGGAAGAGTCAAAGAGTCTCATCCAGATCCTTTGGTACTGCAGAATGAGTGCTTAGCAGCTGAAGGAATTCTAATTCTTACGGTGTCTCTGAGGTGGTTGTGTTTGCATGGTGGGGCCCAAAGGGAAGGGCAATGTCAGTAACTCTTGGATACACGCCAGGCCATGCACAACAGAGTGGGAAATTCAGTCTGAGTCCCAGTGCTGTGCTCTGTCTCTGAGGCCACACATCTCACCTTATCAGATGCTAACTGAAGAGACCTTGGTTGCCTTGGAGACTACCTTCTTTGGGGGAGACCATGTTGGTAGCACAGGTGTTGTGAGGCTCCTGAGCTAACAGAAGGTCTTCAGGAGGTGATCAGGCTTTGGAACTTAATTCTTCCTTCATCAGCAAACTGGATTTCTCCCTGTGCTGGTGATTTGTTGAAGCTCTTAGTCTGTGTGATGCTTTCAGTTTTTTCCAGTGGGTTTGAGGAAGATCACATTCTTTTCCTATTCAATACACAGAACAGGCTTTAAGTTACAAAGTTTTTTTTAAAGACTGCATGTGCCCAAAGAATTGGACGGGCACACTTTTAACTTGTCAAATTAAATAAATATGAAATCCTGCAATGGAGTGCAGAGCTGTGCATATAAATTACATCTTTAAACAGCACTTGAGTGATTTTGTGGAAATGTTTTCAACTCTCCTCTAAACTTTTAAGGGTCATCTCTGTAGCCTTTCTGTCTGAGGCAGGCTATTGGCACTGGAATGATTTATTGAAGAGGTTTGTTGCTCTGGAGTGTAAAAATAATGTCAAGCCTTACTGAGAACCTGAGTATCAAGCTTCTGTTTTTGTAAAGCTGGGAAAGCAAGTGGGTTTAATTCAACTGAACCCTGAATGAATGTTTCCTAAGAGTGTGTTCCCACCCATTCCCATCTATTTACACTGCCCAGTTGTGAGATGAGTGGGACTGTTGGTCACTAATATTTTCAGGATAATTAGTGAGATGAGCAGTTTCATTTGTGAAGAATTAGGAACCCTTTGTCCCTGTTGCAGAGATGTAAAGATTGGAACTTGAGCTGCCATAATAAGGGCTGGTGGGTATTGCTGACCCTTGGAGCCCTTGTGGTTGAACCCTCAGCAGGGTGAGATACTTTTGAAACAAGTAACTCCTTTATCTAAGACTTGACCAGCAAGCAACTCGTCCACCAAAGGAGTCTTTGCTGCCATGAGTATTAGGCCTTCTATCTTCCTCCATCTCCATCCTGCCTGTTTTCTTCCAAGTAGTACTTGCTGAGTTTAACCTAAGCCAGTCTGTTCCAGCCATGGCTGAAGTAAACCCTCTCCCCTACATTCCTGTTTGAACACAGTCTCACTCCATGCACATTTTCTCCACACTGCTGTAGGATTATAGCCTTGCAGGCACGTACGCAGATGCAGATCTCTCCTTAGCACAGCTGCTGTGAGGTAGGCTCATGCTGTGATCACAGCTGTAAAGACCAGGAGGGCACAGGGAGGCTGGGTGCCATGTCTCACATCACCCCAGTGTGGCTGAACTGAGGTCTCTGAAGCTTGCCCATGCTGCTTTTTTTTACCTTGATGTAAATTAAAGCATTCAGGCCAACATCTAAGTTGTGCAGCTGGCGGAAAGTTCAGGAGGAGCTGTTCCACATGGGATTCTTGATTTCTGACTCTCTTGCAAGGTTTTTTCAACTGTCTTGGTGTATAAATTTCCTCAGAAATGAACAAAAGAGGAAAAGTCCCTGCAGTTGAATGCCTGAAGGCGATGAGTATTGGTATGTGACTGCAGTTTCTGTTGCTTTCCTTATGTGGAATAGGGAAACGAATGTTTCCTGTCTCTGTCCCAACTCCCCATAACACACTCACAGCTAGAGCTGAGGTGACAGAGGTTCCTTAAATGTTGATCATTTGCTTTTGCACTGTTGTGGCTTGCGACCTCACAGGGCCCCTGTGCTGTATTTCACATCACCTGGTCCTTGAGCACTGGGACCCATCCCGTGTGTCAAACTCTTGTATGAACAACCCCTAAGTGGACGCGCTCAGAATGAAGAATTGAATGTTATGTGATTTGCTTTGTGTTTGTGTGAACATATTTCCTAAGTACAGAAATAAGATTTACCCTGAGGTAGCACAGCAGTGAAGTCATGGAGAGTTTAGATCACTTCATGTTCAGTTTTACATGCTGTCTTTTGCTCCTGAGGTGTGGTGGTGTGTCTCAGGCTGCTGAGCTCAGGCTGCTGCTGGAACCTTCTGGCCCCTTGGGGTATGAAAAGCCACTTTACATGCCAGATGCTAGTCTGCTCCTAACCAGAGGTGACGTGAACTTTCCAGATAGATTCCAACTTCGAAGCTTCTGTGGCACTTCAGATCATGTTTTTAATTTATATTTCTGTTGCTGGAGATGTGAAATTGAGACACTTACCTTCATGATACACTACTAGCATATGCTGATCTCTGAGGAAGGGGATTTGCTGTGTGAAGGTGTTTGCAGAGAATTGAATGTGACTTCTGTAAAGAAGGGTTCAGTGTATGTAGTTCAGTTACTGCTTGTATTGCACAAGGGCTCTCCAGATGCCTGCAGGACATAATTGCTCTCAGTGCAAACATAGAAAAGTTACCGCTACCTTAAATTTGTGCAAGTCATCTGAGAGGTGGCTTGGTGTTAAACACATCGATGGCTGAAGCAGGGTGTAATAAGGTGACGGCTATGAGCTGGAGAAGGTACTAAGAGCTTCCTTTTCTCTGCTGCTAAAACACCAGAGCCATGCAGCTCTATGAACAGTTAAGTGCTTAATATTCCTGTGAAAACTCACCAGTGCCTAAAAAGCTCTGAGCTTATTTCCTGGCCTCCAGTTGTGCTCTGTGCCACTGTTCCCTGTGTTGATACTTGTGCATCACTAAACCAGTGGCTGTGCTGTCTGTATCTGTAAGGTCACCCCCTTCTCTCAGATTGGGTCAGAGTTACTCAGCAAGTTTGAAAGTTGTAGTGGGAGGGAAGGGGAGTTGGTAGCCCAGATGCAGTAGAAGGCTCAAATATGTAAGCCTATTTCCTTAGGAAATTAGGTTAATCCATGAAGGGCCCCTATTCAAAATGGCAATTGCTCACAAGTAGCTTTTCAGAACATGTGCCAGTAAAGTTCTGCTTCTGTGAGGAAACCCCTGTGAGTTCAGCAGATGGGTTCTGAAGGCTGAAAAATGTCTGGGTGGTTCAAGTCATCAAAATATTAGTCATAATTCTATCCTGTTGTGCTAAGTGAAGTATAACTGTTCAAAGGAAATGGTCCAAGTCCAGCCTTTCCATTTGATGCCATCCACATTCCTGATCATACGTGCCAATGGAGGAGGTCTGCACAGGAGCCCTTGGAAGAGAGAGTTGTAGGCAACCATCTGTTTGGCATTAGCAGAAGACCTTAAATGAGGGAAGGTGTTGTGGTGTGGCACCTGAACACATCATTCAACATCACATCTTATGATTTCAGTAAGGAGGGCAAAGTATGGTAAACATTCTCAGCTTTTTTCCCCCAAAGTACTATTGGAAACTGTAATAAAAAGTAACTGCTGGGAAAGTAGTTTTGCTGAGTTATGCTATTTCTGAAAGTGTATAATGCTCCATAGGCTTTTAAGTGATAGTGGGCATATTTAACATTCTTTGATGTTAATTTCCTGGCATATGGACATCTTGACTTATTAAAATAAATAAGTACTTTCAAATTTAATGAAATGATGGAGGAAATGGCCTTTTTTCACATTTACGGCCGCTTCGCTGGATAATTTAATGTTTTAAAATGTAAGTTCATATTAAAGTTTAAAATTCAAGTATTGGTTTTTGAAATTCTGTAATAAAAAGGTTTTGCTGTGGGAGAGCTGTATGAATTACTGAGCATGATAACACGATTAGCAAAATCTAGCTGGTGATTTCTTTGGTACAAAATGCGAGCTGTAAATCCTTCCACTAGGACCTACAGCACTGGTCTGCTCGTGGGAACTTCTGGACTGTTCCACTCCTGGGGCATTACTCTGTAGCCTGGCAGACTTGCCAGTTGCCTGCATTCCAGAGTGAAGGTACAGCTGTGGAAAAGGTCTCCTACATCACTGACCTTTCCCCCTCCCCCCCGCATTTTGCTCACTCTTGGAGCCAGCACTTTAGGCTTCTTGGGGCTGAGATAAGCATTTGTTAACATTGGCTCCCAAAAATATCTTTCTGTTTTCTTTTATACTAAACATGTATATTCGCTTCCAAGGTCTTTGCATCTAGTGGGAAGGATTTTCTTTATAGGTGTTACTGTGTTATTTATGAGTACAGGAAATGCACTTTGGTCCTCTCTTCTGTGCTACGGGAGAGCAAGAATTCCCTGGAGAATAAGTAATGTTCAATGTAATTGACTGGATACAAATATTTGAGTCCTAAATATTTAATGGTAGTCACTGTGTTTGAATGTAGCGATGTGCAGATGATGGAAATTTGCTCTGTGTCTTGCATGTCTTGAGAGACTGCTCACATGCTGTGTTGAAGCCAAGGATGGCTTTATTTCATTTTAAGGCAGACTAGAAACTGAAGAATTTATTTTCAGGGAGAAAAATGGCAAGGGACCCAAATGAAAAACCTACTGAGCTGAAGCAGAGGTGACAAAGTTCACTGTGATTATATTGATTTTAAATTACTGTGTAGAGCTGGGACTAGCCTATGTCTAGTCCTGCTCATGATGAGAAGAAAGGAAAAAGGCATGAATACTCTCCCCTCTGCTTCCAAATATTTTGTTACCAGTATGAAAGTCTGACATGAGCCTTGTTCTTCTGACATTCCCAACGGCAAAATAAAGGCATTCCAGCATCCTCGGTGGAGCTGAAAGGGGATAAGAGGCACAGTGAGATCGATACCTGTTTTTATCCCTTGGCAACCTACCCCTGTGCCCTGGCTCCTGAACGGAGGAGCACACAGTGCCCTGTTCAGTGTGTGACAGATGCCTTCAGTCTTTGTGTGCCCTCAGCTCTGCCAGGGATGACATTAACAGGAAGCAGAGCATGTCTTGAGTTTGATGCATTTTTGGTGAAAAGTACTGCAACTGCCTATACCACAAATTAAAACTAAGCTAGAGTTAATAGCAATATACAGCGTCTATATTCATCTGCTACAAGTTTGATACAAGAGTCATTACTGTTTATGTAGTTTGCATCTGTTTCACTGTCAGTGAGAAAATTATCCAGTCATTTAGAGTTAACCATTTATTTTTGACCCAGTCGTGTGTTTTAGTATCTAATGTGTCTTTTGGGGAACAAGAATTTAGGGGAAATAAAGCCAATTGTGGTAAAAAATTGATATATTATTATCGATGGTATATATATTATTGTAATGAAACTCTTAGTTGCCACATGACTGAAAGAGCATGGGGGGCTGTTTGTACCTGCAGTAAATCCAGTGAAATTTTGATGGGAGATGTTGAACATCTTTGTTTGGTGTGACGGAGAGAACGCTTGAGGCATTTGGGTAGGGAAGATGACTATTTCTGTTTCATCCCCATGGTTTTTCAGCAGTCTGACATAGTGTGCATTCTTGGGCCCATGCCAAGCAGAGATGCAGCCTCCAAGTGAGATTCTGCTATTACAGTCGTAGATGATTAATTTTGTACCAAACCATATGGGTCTGATTAACCCAGAACATAGCAATAATGCTGTTTTAAAGATCTTCAGTGCATCCATTACTTCTGTTTCTAGTCTGCTTTTTCACTAGAAAAAAACCCTCGTTTGTTACCATTGAATTTTGAAGTAGGGTCTGGGCCATAAAAATCACACTGAGCTGACAGTGACTTGTTATGTTTAACTTTGTCCTCATTGAGGGAATCTCCAAGATGTCCTTATTTGTAGCACCTTTGTAAGGCCAGAGGGTATTGCTCCCTCTACACTGTAAGGGAGAAAAGAAAGCCATTATCTGTCCCGAGCCATCCAGGAGCCTCAGGAAGCAGAGACTACGGTCCAAACCAGGTTTGTAGATGTGCTTCATCCCTTTCAAGACACAGTCCACCCTGTGTGTAGTAGCCACGCAGGGCCGCAGGTGTGTTATTTTCTCACTGGGAAGGCTCCAGCTCTCTGAAGCAGGTTATTCTTGCAGTGCAGGAGGGTGCTACCTGCCTGTGAGTGTTGGGTCTGTGCAATTTGGAAGAGTTGGGCTGGTTCTGCAGGCAAGGATGCTTTTGCATTCACAACTCTCTTAGCTTTTTTAGTAAGATGTTTCAGTATCTTTGGGTGTGTTTGTTGGTTTTGTATGTGTACTAGTTTGAAGGCAAACCAGTGAGAGATTTCACGTCAGAACTACAATTGAAGAGGAAAATTAAAATAAATGCAATAGTACAGAAACACTGACAGAGTCAGAATACAACCTGACACCCTGCTGGTCAGGGTGGTGGTAGCAGTCCAATTAAATGGTGGCCGAAGTCCTTGCTGGAGTGATGGATGTGATATTGGCAAAGTGGTGATCCTGTAGAAAGATCTAGTCCTTCTCCAGTGGTGGTTGTCAAGCTCTTATCCTCTGGGAATCCAGCAGTACATGCTCCTCTGGTGTTCCGGGACTCAGATCACATCCAGGTAGGAATGCTTCGTTCCTCCCCCTGGGCGGAGCATTTCACAATGGGATGATGTAATTTTATGAGTCAGGCAGTGAGACCTTGATGGCCCATTAGCAGAGATGGCCCCCAGAGGGAGTTATCAGGGATGAGTCATGGAGAAGATAAAGAACACTGCCACGCTTATCTTTCATAGATGGTAATAGAATACATACTTTTTGGTTACATCTTATATTGTAACCTAAGACATTATATATGTTTTCAATTTTAAGCTCAAAAATACTTCGTAGCTCCACTGTAGAAGTGCATGTTAAATAATCTAGCCATATTTTGCAAATCACTGAACTTTAATACCTTTATCTAAAAGTATTTTTGGGGCACTGCTTAGAAACCTGCTGTTTGTTAAATCACTCTTTAGGTTTTGTATAGTTCAGGCCTTTAAAAAATAAAAATACAAATCTTCTATTGTTCCTGGAAAAGCCTTCTACCCATATCAACATCCTCCAGCTTGTCTGGGGAAAGCAAATACACCCTCTCATGCCAATGGCCATGTATGGACACAGCCTTGTATTATTTCTGTGGGATTGTGACTTCTGTGACCTCTTGCTGGTGGAGTATTTGCCTGAATAAATCCTATTATAATGTGCTGCTGGCAGAACTTAGCCATACTGGGGGAGCAGGGAGCACCCATTCAAGCTCTTGCACTTGATAAAAGAAGCATTTTTTGCCAAACTTGGAAGAAAAACAGTGTTTGTGGGAATCAATCTGTTTCCCTACTGTGGCAGCTCTGCTTTCTGCTTCTCTTCAGCCCAGATCAGTGCAGCTGAAGCTGGAGGTGACAGACTTTGGTCTCATTACCTCTTCTCGTCAGTCCTCAATTTTCTTGCTTTCACACATCTTTCTTCCTTGAACATCCATAACAGGACAGAGATTTCCAGCCAGTTACACTGTTCAGTCTCTCCCACAAACACTTTTTGAATAATTGTGCCCTGTCTCCACAGGACTTGCTCTCACAAAGGAATCTATTGCTGACTTTTTTAGATTCTAGATTGCATTATCTTGATGCATACACGTTGTCTCCCTAAATGAAAGGGAAATTATTTTTAGTCAGTGAAAATAGAAATGCCATTCCTGTATGGTTTTAAACTCAAAGTGCTGGAAACAATCTGACCATGTCCTGCCAGCCAGTGCCTCTGAGAGGTGTTTCTCAAGCAAGCTGCGTGCCCGGGGGCTGACAGGAAAAGCTTGCTTCTTAAAATAAGCCAGTTTGAAAAAGTCAGGTTTTGCCTCCCTGGAAGCCCATATTTTTGCAGCCACCTGTCCTGACTGCTTCCTGGTGTGATTTAAACCTGTGCAATCTGCCACTGTATGCTGATAGAGATTGTTTTACGGTAGGCTGGGCTGTGGGACCGTGTCAGGATATGCTCTAGAAGTATTTCACTGACACCTCTGCGTGGAGGTAGGCAAAACCCCAAACCCCTAAGCTGAAACTCCACATGCTTTGTACAAAACTGTTAAGGCTGTAGACTTAAATGGCACAGAGATTGAACTGTCAGAAACTGGGTCCATCTTCTCTTACAAAAAGGACAGATAAAGGAAAAAGCACCTTCTGCAGGAAACTTCTGTAAGGGGAATTTTATTACATGCAGACCTCCAGGACAATCAGAGAAGGATTTTGATTCATGAGATAATGGTTACCTTTAAAATAGTGAAGGATGGATTCAGGAGAAGGTTGCTGTTAGATTAACTAGGGTTGATAGAATTGACATAGGTATAAGGTAGCATTGCTGCAGTGGATGGAAGTCACCAGGTGGAGAGCCAGTGGAAGCACACTGGGTTAGTTGTGTGCTCACATTACCTCTTGTGGTACAGGTGACTTATGAACAAACCTGTGTGAATGCGAAATGAGGTTTTCTGTGTTTAATGCTCTGATCAAGAACTAAACACCTGGTTTTTTATATACCTAGGAAATGCGTTATCAGTTAATTTAAATGAAGTTCTTCCTTTGATAGTTGGTTTCTCTCCTCATATTCAGTCATCCCTGTTGGGATTTTTTTGCTAAATATGTATCTTAAGGCAAAAGCCTTAGATACATATTCAAAAGAAGGCAAAAAGAAGAATATATATTCCACAGCATTAAAATAGATTGAGAGTTTTGTCTTCAATGGCTTAAGGAGGCACTTTCAAGACCTTGCAGTGTAAATAAATTCTGCAGACTTAAAGCTTTTTTTCGCTTGTTCAATTCAAAGTGATACCAGTATCTCCTACAGAAATTGATAATACAGAGAAAATGGACTTCATTTTCAGGGAGATGAATTAGTATGAAAAAATGCTACTGGAAGGGGGAATTTGGGAGAAATCTTAATAGAAATCTCCAATTAGTTGAATGGCTGGTTATCTGTGACAAGACATAATATTTACTAGACACTGCAAGCTGCATGAATACTTACAAAGTAAAATGTAAAATAATATTCAAGTTTCTTTGCTGTGTGTTGTAAAATATGGGTGATCTTTACAAGGTTTTATGGCTTAAATAAGTTTTTGAGAAAATACTGGGAGAAACGTATTAGTGGAGTATAAGACTATGAAAATGACTGTATTTGGGTACCTTGTTAAAATCTTTGTCAAACATCCATTTTATTGAACTTGGCTCTAATTTCATACACAAGGCCAGCAGAATGAGGATCTTCTATTTTTGTCAGTAAAGGCAGTTCTATAAAATAAGGAGGAAGAAAATCTATCCCTTTCAGCACATAAATAAAAAGAGGAACTAACTGAAGGCTAGATGGTAAGTGGTATGAAGTGTGAACCCCTAAACTCCTTTCATCAAATACTTTAAGTTAAAAAAAAAAATAGAAATCCCACTGGAAGTAATTTTATGAAAATTAGAAATCCTATTCTTAGTCCTTGAGATGGTTTCAATCTTGCATTGATTACTCATAGGTGTGAGGATCAGGTGAAGTATCATTAGCTTGTTTGTAATTGCAGAGAGAATTTTATAAAGTAAAATGTCTATATGAGACTGAAAATGTAGAAGAGAAAAACAAGATAACTCTTGAAACTGAGTGGTACATGTGAAGTATGCTGCTTTGTCCATATCTGACAGTTTTCCAGGTAATCTGCAAATCAAGTGCCGGTTTTCAGCAACATTTCCTCCTGTCCACATTGTAGTGCAATATTAATTTGGGGCTTAGTGTGTTTCTACATCTTGGGTTTTGTTTTTCAGTAGAGGTGGAGCCCCATGGTGGCTTCCATTCTACTGTCTTGATGATAATGTTTTCACCTGGTGAAAATGGAGGACATCTAGGTCTTTGAACTGATGTGGAGTAAAACTGGGGGATGGAAATAAACCCAAGCTGCATATTCTTTTACCTGAGGTTTATTTCTCTGCTCAATTTTCAATGTGCCTACTTCCCACAGCAGTTGGGAGGTGAGTGTCCTGGAAGGTGCTCCTGCAAAGGCCTCATGTGCACACTGCCTGAATCATTGCATCAGCTGTACAAACCCAGAGATGGAGGAGAAAGGGGCGAGAATTATTTTGTGGGGTTTTTTTTTTCCAGTCAGAGAAGAAAATAAGAGGCCGTTGACATGGTGGCCAATGACTAAGTATCACCTGTTGCTCCCACAAGAGCTGAGCAGGGGATTAGCATTTCCTGTGCTCCCCCTGCTACTCCTGCCCTCAATTGGAATTTTTTTCAAACCGTGTTTCAGATGAAAATGCAACAGTCTGGCATGAATGAACACCGATATAGATCTGTCTAAGCTCCTTTCTCACTTCAAACTCAGTGATAGTTAAGACGGGATTATAAAGAAGCAAGAAAATTCAGCTCAGAAGTCTTGAAATCAAAGCAGTTCAGTAAAACGAAGGTATTCTCAAACCTTTGTGCCAATTAACACTGCACTGTGACAGCAGTCTCTTTTACCTCATAAAAATTCTAACTTGTGCTTATTTGGGTGGGTGGATTTAAGCAGGGGGAACCTATAAGGCTTACTTTTGATTAGCTTTCCCCAGGTACTGGGTCAGATCAAGCAATGCTTGACAGTTGGGTTTTTATCACTTCAAAGAAGAAAATATTTAGCATGATACAGAGATTAGATGTCCATGCTGATGCTGTTGGCTGTGCTGAGGACACCATTTTTTTCAGCCAAATATGTGTCCCAGAGGAGACGTTTCTTGCTGCTGATCAGAAACATTTCAATTGGGAAAAATTTCTCCAGATTTCGGTTCAAATCCTACTTACAGGGAATAAATTCCAGAGCTCAATTTTTGCAGTCACTTAAACAATCATGAAATTTGGTTCATATCAGTTATTCTGTAAAACTATACCTGGTGATTATGAATTACACTGCATATATGCTCTTAATAATGTCAGGGCACTGACATCCAACTGCGCATGAAATAAATAAGTATAAGTACTGTTGTAATCTTCAAGCTTGTTTAAATATTACTGATTCAACCCAAGTAACATCATTACTGATACAGCATGTGTTTTTATAGTGGACCTTTTCCATTTTAAAATTCAATTAATCATGGCATGGTGTAATAAATTGTTTTTATTGTATTCATTCCAGGGAGAGAAATAATTGGCTGCTTTTGCAAAATGTAGTTGCTTTAAAGAAAAAAAAAACAAATTAGAACATTTTCCACATACCTAGGATCCCCTGAGAGTAATGTTGCAACAATATACAGAGTTCACTCCATGCACAGCTGAAATGTGGTCAGCCAACTCCACAGTGAAATGAAAGAACGATTTAACAGCTTAAGAACAGCACACAACAGATCAGTACATGGAGTGAAGAACATTAAACTTCACTAAAAGTTTTAGGTGCACAGAATGTCATTACTAAAATTGAAATTGTCAGGCTCCTGGGATTAATACCTCTGTACTTACAAAAATTGCTGTAATGTCAATGACACGTAGTCACAACCTTGGTTCTACTAGGAGGGCTTTTAAAGGTTTCCCATTGACCTTAAAACTTAATTCCCAACATCTTAGGTAAGCCCATTATTGCAAACACAGAAGGAACACAGAAGGATCCATACTGGAGCAATGATTAGGTGCCTGAGTTCAGTGTTACTGTCCAGCTGTGGCTAGTGGTTTGTGCTTGTGAATTTTTTATGAAATAGAAGCAGTTGCTACCTGGCTGCAAATCCCCTCTGTGTGCTACTGCTTTGTGCAGTGCTCAGGCTGCCAGTGGAGTTTGCAGAGAGAAGGAGCTGTTGCCATGGGAATTTTGAAAGCTGTCTTTGTTTCCCCCTCTGCCAGCAATTGTGGAGAAACAGGACTCACTGGAGCAAATTCTTCCTGGGGCGTAACTGCTCAGCCGTGCCGAGATGCCTGGCAGATATGGAGGCTGGGACAGATGCAGAGGTGAACAAGAAGGGGGAGGCTTCCTTCTCCCTGCCCAAACCACTAGCAGAGCTTGCAAGTAACAGGGCAGATTTGGAAATTCATGAGTACTGGGGTGATTGGGCAGTCGTGTTCTTTTCCCAGGGCTTGTGCTTCTCCAGCAGTCTCCAGGAAGAGGTTTTCAAAGGAGTTCTCTATTGCTATAGAAATAGGAAAATGTGAAAATCAAAACTCTTTTGTAAAGGTCAGCCCGAGCAGCGTGCTAGGTTGACATTTATGTCTTTCAGAAGTTCCTCTGAGTTGTTGCTTTGTTACACATGATGAAGAAAACTTAGAGGGCACTAGGCAATTTTGGTTTATTGTTTTGTTTACTTAGCTTTTTTTTTTGTTCTAGCACCTGTTCAATACCTCTCTGGGCAATACTATTATAGGCAGCTGCTCTTGTGGTGCAATCTCAGATTTTCCTGGCAAAATTCTCTTTCAGTCTGACACTTCACAAGCTTTTTCCAAGCCAGAGATGAATGAATACTCTTGGAAAGTCTGCTAAGATTCTTTAGCCTGCTATTTTCTATGCTGTCTAAGAATTTAATCCAATAACCATTTCTAGTGGCTGTGTCAGGCTTTTGGATCAGACCCAAAGCGTGCCAAAAAAAAAAAATTTAGATGTGTATGAGAAACATTCTTCCTTGGCAGTAGGGCATTGGAGCTATGTTTGGGTGTATCCTCCCAATTTCTTGTGTTTCTTACGTATGCTCAGGTAAGTCTGGGTCTGTTGCCCTAATTTCTTGTGTGCCCCTTAGCTCAAAAGAGATGGAAAGAGAACACTACTTTTTCTCCCTTGCCTGTCACCTTTGATCTCCTAAGAAAGTCATAGTTCGACTTCTTCCTTTGTACTCCCACTTTTCACTTTTTTCCCATTTTACTTTTTTTTCCAGTTTGCTCACTGGCACTAAATAGATAATGTAGTGAGGCATGGAGGTGATTCCCCAGTATTTTTATTTAAAGCCTGAAAACTTCTTGCAGGTCTTTATGAACCTGTTTATCAGGCTGCAAATAGATGTCATCACCAAGCAGTTAGCTAGATGGTTGATACCTAGAGCTTGTCCCATTTTCTGTGACTTTGTGGCTGGATGGAAGCTTGTTGTCAACACATCCTATAGCTGAATTCAGAAACCAAAAAGAAATCTGTACCTGTGTTTCCTTATGCTGCTGCCTCTTTCTTATCTACAGAGTATTTGTGGCAATGAAATAAAGCAGATGAAGAGCCTTATCTTGCATTAAAATCCATGAGAAAAGGCAGAACTCTGCTTATGAAAACTTTTACTCCACTCACACGTGCCTTAGTGAAGAAATCAGTGCTTGATCTGCTAATTTTATTCATGTACTTATTTGCCCATTTACTTTCCCCCAAGCGAAGGATGACTTCTTCATTGAGCGTTGTTTTTCCTAAGTTATCAGAGCACAAAATAAAGCAGCTGTTTATACCAATTTCTTTTACACTGTAAGGATAATTTAGTATGCAGGAGACCAAAAACTTCACATGCACCACAAGAAATCATGTGAGTCTAATTATGCTGTTTAACAGACAGTGTTTTTCTTGGCATAAATTAAGACTCCTGAGAAAAAGGTTAGAAAAATTGGAAGAAGCCGTGTTGTCTGAGGATGATGAAACAAAGGAGTGGATTGAGGAAGATGGTTTTTTGGTTTTAAGAGCTGATAAATCTTCAGCTGAGTAAGAAATTTATGTTGCCATACACTGAAGTTCAAGAATTGCTGTTTTCTCAGCTGAGATGAAGTTCCTTTGTTTATGGAGAGGCATTAAGTAGAAGAGGATTTTTTTAGTCTAGATTCCTATAATTCTAGGGCATTGATTTTGACTCTTGAGAGAAGATACTGCAGAGGAAGCAGTGTCTCAATTAAAATGGCTTTTCAGAAAGTAGGTAGGAAGAATTCATATTTCTAATAGAGACATGCTAAATATATGCTAAAAAGGTTGATTAAAGTGGCTACCCACATAAACGTGACAGCTAGAGCTCTGTTGTGCCTAGAGCCTGAATTCTTAAAGGGAAATCCCTTTCTTGAGTTCATGTTCTCTATTTTTATAGGTATAATTGACTGATGTTTCCATTGGTTTTGGTTCCCTACTTCACTGGGCTGTCTAGGATTTCAAGAGGTTTCCCACTGCTGTCATACGCAGCACCTTCTTTACAAGACAATCCTCAAAATCTCTTTTCTTAGGCTGTCATTCAGAGCAAAGTTAGACTGATTGACTGACTTGTTTTTAGTAGTAACATCCCAGAATCCCATCCCCTATCCTTCTGGCATCAATAGCTCTCTGTTAACCAGGGGGTGCTGTTACTTTCAGCATGTCTTCAGAACTTGTAAAAAGATAATTGTTAACCTAAATGCCAATAGGACTTTACAAAGGCTTGTTTAGAGCTCAAAGGTTTCAGCAGTAATCGATTTGATAAATAATGGCTTCTGTTCCCATGTGGAGACACTTCTGTCTTTTCAGGCACTGTTTATTGAATGGAGAGAAATGGTGATCAGATCTATGGTCAGTAGAGGCTGCAGAAAGCAGTTGTGGCTTGTTCCCTATAATTTGCATCTTTGAATCCTTTTCGGTCTGGAAGTGAAACAGAAGCAAAAATTTTGTGTAAATCTCTCAGTACTGCTCCAGTGCTCATCAGAGCATTCTATGCCACATGTTTCAATTCAATCCAAGAGCATACAATTTTATTCTATTTTTTAACTAAGGTTTCACTGTTTAAACTCTTGACAGATGTAGGTGCTGGCTGTATTCAGCATGTTTTAAAACCTGGCAAAAAGTGTCTCTAATTGACATCTAAATGTTGGTGCACACCTCCTGCGTAGCCTGTTACGGATGTCTCCACACTGCTGTGACAGCCTGCTGCTATAATACAATTATCTGCAGTGGCCTGCACAGGTAGGAGGGCTTGGGAAGCCAAGGGGATGTGTATCTGTATTTAAGTGCTCTATTGTCAGATCCCCTGTATTAAGTGGTGATGCTGCTGCTCCTTTCCCCTTTAACCCTCATGTTACAGGCAGTGAAGCTGAACACTTCCCTGCTGCTCTTTGCAAGCAGTTGGTATTGCTCCGGGGGAGCTCTGACGTTGGTTTGGCTTTTTCATTTTAAATTCATGTGTTGTAGTTCAGAAAGATAAAATATCCAGTTCTAGCTAACTGCCAAAAGAGTGTATCACTTTCTGTAAGAAATCACTTCTCTGCCTATTAATTTGCCCTAGGTGAGAAGTGAGAATATTGAGATACATTACCAGGTTGGGGACTTGCTAGAAGATTTGAGGGAAGCAAACTGAGGGAGAAGGCTTTTCTGAGCTCCTTGTTCGTACCTCAGATTGCCAGTAATGTGCTGGGAAAAAGTTTCATTTAACCTTTCCCTTTTGCGCTCTTCTTAATCAAGTTTGTTCTTTTGTTTGGGACTTGCTCCTGAGAACAGGAGTATCCACACATTAGAAGCTTTTCAGTGACGAGGAGTGAATGGTGATGGAGCCCATATTTCTGTGTTGGGCAGCACAGCTGAGCTTTCTGACCCACAATCAGGGATCAGAAGGAGGAAGGAAGTACAGGAACCAGTCACTTGCTTGACACTTCTCTCTGCTTGACTACTCAGGGTCAAGCTGTGACCATAGGCTACAGAGTCCTTCCAGATTTTTAATAGCACAAACACGTTTTTATGAATTCTACTAATACATCATAGTTTGTTTTGACTAAAACATTGTCAGGAAAATTTACCATCATGGTGTCTATTTCTGTGATGTGACAGAGAAGAGTTTAATAGTTTGAAAATGAATGAATTTAAAATTGGATAGTTGAAGGTCAGAACTTACAGTGATAACTCAGCTAATGTAATATTCATACCTTGGTCTAAAATAGTGCTGTATATCAATATGTTGTCCCTGTCTGCCATGATTATCTAGGGTAGAAATACATTTGTGTGCTGACAAATACCTAAGGGAGAAAGAGACAGGGTATTATACCAACAATGTACAGGAAAATTTAGGACCAAGTGAGGCACCTGGAAGAATTCATAGGCCACAAACCATTTGTCTCTTCTGACTAAAGCAAACTGTATTAAGCACTAACCACTGTCAATACTTGCCACAGTAGAATTACCTGGACCATCCTTCAGCTGGTTCTATGCTCCAGATTAATGACTTGTTTTTTTAAAAATGCACTAAACTGAGAAGGGGGAAAATACTTGATGTGTTTCTAGCTGGCTTAGTTATCAAATCAAAAGTGTGGCCTAAGAACTGAAAATTATTCCTGCCTCTCCAATATGGATGGATGAAATCAAACAGGAGGCATGAGATATGGATACACTAACACCAAACACCAGACTAATACAGGTCAGCATTTGATCTGTCCCATGTCTGAGAAGCAAAAATTCATGCAGCGATGTCTTTTTTAATTTTTGACATTTTCAGGTTTTGCAAGGTTTGTGCTGGCAAGGATTTCTTGGACACTGCTTCATTGGCTGCTATCTCTCACTGTCACCTCAGAGCTGTATTGCCTGCCTAGGGAATTTTTCAGTGTGTTCAAAATCTTGGTTATCCTTTGTCATCCTAAAGTAAAAGATGTGATGTATTTCATGAATTGTTACCCATTGTGTAATCTGCCTCCTTGATTTTAAGAAAAGGGGCATGCCTTGCCCTAAAGAGGCATAAGATGAGACTACAAGACAGGGTCAGTTTGGATCCCATGGTTTCCAGACAAAGAATGAGGAGGGACTGCATTTACTTGGAGAAGAATATAAAAAAATCAGCAGTTATCTACAAACTCCAGTGAATTGCTGACCAAGTAGACTTAGCCCCTGAATTAATGCTAAACACTTAGCCTGCAGCTGGCCAGATGGACCTTCTGTGTGCATTTATACTGTCCTGCTCCAAAAAGAGCACATGGTCCTTTATTTGGTATCACAAGCAAAGGTCTGAACTGCAGAGTTGAAATCTCTTGGGAGAGAAATGTAGTGTTTTGCTGAGTTGGATATGGTGGGATCAGGTTTGATATCCCTCTCTTGGTGTGCTTCTAAATATTCAGGGCAAAAGTTGATCTTGTGCTAAAGGTTTTCTTTGTTGGGTGTTGGATGTTTGGGTTTCTGTTTGTTTTTAGTGAACTTGAGATGACTTGAGGTTCCTTTAAAATCCCATGTCTCTGTATACCATTCTTACAGGTGTATTGCCAGCCACATTAGTGAGGCCATTGCCAGGCTGGAAACATGACACCTCTCTGCCATCTTGACAAAAAAGGGTAGTTTGTAAGAGCTAATCCACTGCCTGAATATGAGATGATTTATATTTCCAGGCTTTTGAAAGAACACTTTTTACATGAACATATGCCAGAGGATCTTCTGCAAAGGAGAAGAAGCAGTTATATGCAAAATGAGAGCTGAAAAAAAAATCTTCAAACATGTTAGACAAACTAATTTATAAATACAAGTGTTCTTCCTCTGTTCCTGTTACCAGATTTCTGAAAAGTCAAGAAAATTAATCAAAAGTAAGCATCCTTAAGAGGATATCTAAATAGATATTGATTTTTTTTTTTAATGCACTTTGTATTTTGCACAGTTTTGCAGTTTATAAGCCCTTTTAACTCATGAAATGGGAGAAAACTCATTGTGATACTTGACAGGTGGTTGCAATAATGATCAAATGCCTGTCACTTGTGATTGTGCAGCAGTAAAAGGGCAGGGGGGCGGGGGGGAGGCTATCTTTCATGCCATTACTGAGACTACTATGGACTATTTGTATGAATATTTTGTAAAAAATGTTTTAATATCCTGTATTTTAGGTACAACTAGATGGTCTAAGGTCCATCCTCCAGTGGGATCTGTGTGATGTGGCCATGTTGGATGGAGTTCAGTAGTGTCCTCTGTGTGTGACCAGCCTAGGGCTGCTCTCCCAGAGCTTCTCTGGTGGTCCAGAGGTGATCTCCACAGTGCTGGAGACTCATTGTCCCACTGGTACAGGACCATGTCCCACCCACCATGGCACTTTTCACATCCCAAACGCCATCCCCTTCCTGCAGCGGAGGCTGAGTGTCCTGGCCCTGTAACTGGGCTGCTGTACCTGGGGGGGCAGCTGTGAACTCCCCCAGGCTGACACTGTGTGTAATATGTTAAAAACATCCTGTACGGCTGATGCTTTTCCTCTCTGTCACCAACACAGGAATGAATAAATAAATAAGCAACTCAAAAACAATTTTGTGAATTTATTGTTGTCAGTTGCATTTAAGGAGAGTGTAGCAAAGTGGTAGATAATACTTTTAAGCTCCTAATGGATTTTTAGAAAAGTTCTTTCTGGTTTTTTAACCGCAGGCTGCAAAGTCGCTGCTGCAAAATGCATTTGAGAAGCATGAGAGAGAACAGATAATTTTCTTTCACATAAAGCTTTAATGTTTTCTTTTTCCTAAAGTAAATAACACCTTGCTGAGCCATCTTTAAGTATGCCAATTTCTCTCTGGAAAGGAGACTGCAAAGGTGTTAATTACAGTGAGCAAACTAGTTATTAATGGTATTTTTACATTCTTGTCACCTATTGGTGGCTAAAGGAGGATGGGGGAAGAGATGCTACATTTGTAATACAGGTTACTTTCTACCAGCGGGAAAAGGGTCGTGAGAACAGAGAGGAGTTTAAATTATTCTCTAAGGATTAAAGGAGCTGACATTTGAGCATGGATGGCTGGTTAATAGAAGTTCTGAAGAGTTTGCCTTTACTGCCTTTCACTTTAGTGATCTGTGAACTAAAGTGTCCCCAAGTAGGATATGACACAACAACCTGTGACTTGTTCATTAAAGGCTCCCATTAAGGCCTGTCTGGGAACTCTCTAATGCCAGATCACCGAGACCATGGACTGGAACAGCACCTTTGGAGCTCCTGCCATCCTTAATGGCAATGCCTCGATATCTGGCTCCTGGGCAGAATCTGCAGCAGTGCTGTCCTGTGGGGCTCCTAAACACTGCTCTTGGAGCCCCTTTAAGATGGATATGATTGATACAATGGGCTTAAGTTGGTTAATGTTCTTTTTACCATAAATAATCATCAGATGGCAATAGACCGATAAGCTGATAGGTGTTATTGTACCATAGTAATGCTGTATTAAAATGATAATCTCCTGACAGTGAGGTATGGCCAAACTAGGAGTTCTCTGAAGGGCTTATCTGTATGTTTACTTTACATTGCTGTATTGTTCGATACATAGAACCTTGGTTTTCCTGAATCTTGAGTGCTCTGTGCAGTTCCGGTATTTGCACCTCAAGAAAGGCATGGCACTAACTAAAAGAACCCACCTGTGAACAAGTGTTAAAGGGGATGCACCTTTTAACATTCCTCACTCACTTTTGTGCACTTCCTGAACAGGTCCTTAAGCTGCTGCTGCAGGATAGACAAGAGTAGGCTGGCTGGGCATCTCTCTGACCCACCAGGACACCCCCTCTGTCCCCACAGCCCATTAAACAGTGTTGTGCTGGAACCCAGTCAGGTAAAATTTGACCAAAGCCAAATGAGACCAAACAGCAGGGAGTAACTTATATTTGAACATTAGGCTGCTTTGATCATCTATGTCATCTCAGTAATTTTGAAGATATAGTTGTACGGTCAGCAGATGTGTCCAGCAGTGTCATTTAATCCTGATGGAGCATAGAATACAGGCTGATTCTACTGAGAGGCCTTTTTTGGTGAAGAGATGTGACAGAATGTGGGTACAATCAGTTATTCAGCTTAGAACAAATATATATGTCACTGTCTCTAATAAAAAATGGTTCTGTGGAGAGATGTGTTGTAAGGAATTCTATTATATTACAGAGAGATTAAATGTGAATATACATATATTTTGAGGGGATTGTTTGGGGTTATTTTGGGGTGGTTTTGTGTGTGTGGCTGTTTTCCTAGTAGTATGGATTGTAGCATTTACGTGTTAGTAGGAGCAAGGAGAATCACTTAAATGCAAATGTAAAGCTGCAATTGCATTACATCTATGCTGCAGGTGTATGTAAACTAGCCTGTGTATGTGTAAGGAAAAACTCCAAATTGCTGCATATTCAGCAGCTCCTCAGGCCACAGTTAGTTGCTGGTAGTGAAGTAACAGCAAAGCTCAAAGCTGTTGTTGCAAGATGAGTACTGGGAGTGTTGAACCTGCCTTGGACAAGTCCTGGGTGAGCCCCTGGAGCAATGGGCTGTGGGGGGCACAGGCAGTGATGCTGCTTAGGCTAAAGCCCTACAAGGATATGGACATGTCTGTGAACTATGAGGGCTGGTACTCTTACTGGCATAAGTTTGATAGGTGGAAAGTAACTTGGGGACTTAAAATATGTATAAAAGGGCATTTTGAAGACTGTGGCCCTTAGTCTTGATTTCCTGGTTTGAAAGAGAAACATAATGAAGATGTATGTTGTACTTCAGTATTTGATGAATTTTTGTTGCTTCAGGATCAGGGTTAGCCATTTTACTCTTTTTTCTTGCCCCCCCTAGTCCCTCAGAATTTTGATGTTTTCTCAGTATATTGTATTTCCTTCTCACTTGCAGCTATTCTGGTTTGGCCCTGTCTGTATGCCTTAGCATGTGTATTGCTTATTGCTGTGCTGCTGTTATTGAATGGTCATTGGTTTTGATCCCTCTTATTTTCTTAAAGATAGTTATTGCTTTCATAGTTATTGTTTGGTGTTAGTTAGTTACAGGTTGCTTAGCTTTAGGTCTTCCTCAGAGACTGTCGGTCAAACCCTTAGCTGGGTAAAATCAATGTAATCAATAGAGCACTGCTGATGCACATCAGCACAGATAAGCCCTTGTGTAACATCAGCTCAGCAGAATTCTACTCGAACCTTTGCTTTATTTCCTAGTTCAGCGTTTGGAAGGCATTTATGATCACGAAACACTTGTTTTCTTTCTGCAAATCCTGTGGTTTTCAAAGCATAGAGCAAACAGAACTCAATTAAGAATGATAGCTTTCCATTAGGCATGTCAGAAATGTACTCTTTCTTCTGTACAAATAAATTGAACCTTGGAATATTTAAGAGGAAGAATTGTAATCTTTTCCCCACTGACTGAATGTATTAGTTCACAATTCCCATATTTCAGGTGTTATCCATTTGCCATATCATGACACTTTCAAAAAACAGTATATCTCTTTATGCAGAGGATAATTAGGAAAATATCTGATGCCCTTTTGCCTTTCCCTTGGCAGTAAATCCCACATATATGTGTGGGAACAAAGAGAGCCAGCAGCACTTGGCCAGCCAATTTCTCAGGACATCAACCAGCAAATGTTCCTTCTGCAATTGGTGTTCCACTGACCAGAATTTAAAACCACAGGTTTAAATACCTGAGCCAGCCACCACTAAAGGGGCAGCAGAACGGTGCCAGTGGAGCCCCAGCAGTGGTGACTTTCTGTCTCCTTCTCTAACCTTTATATATGCTGCCTCTGTGTGTCAAGAGACAGTAATACATCTTCCTAAAATAGATGGCTGCAGGATGTGCTGGTACATTTCGTTGACTGACAACATGAGCAAAATCATCAAGAGATACATGGTTGTAAGCAGTATCCTGCACCCTGTCCTGGAGCATTCGCATGGGCAATTAAGACTCTGGCAGTCTTCAGTGAATTTGAGAGATGTAGCTTCTTTTTAAAAATGTCCATTGTCTGCAAAGGAAGCTGTTAGGGTAGAAAGGGAGGATCTTTCAAAATATGGCAGTAATTATGATTTGTTCTTGATGAAAAGCCTCTCCACTGCTGGGTGGTAACCTGCATGGTTCCTATGCATAGCACACCCACTACCTGTCCCTGTTTCAAAATAGGAAAGGCTTAAAACAAAGAAGGGAAAAGCACTGATTGCCAGGAAATTGCAGCACAAAATGAAGGAATAGCAGAAGAAAGTTCGGTTACAAACAGGGCTCCCTTCCTGACCTGAGCTGCAGAGAGTTACAGGTCACAGCACAGAATCCAGTCCTTCGTCTGTGGATGCTGCTGGGGCAGGCTGGAGGGGAGTTTAGCAGGTTTGTTCTGATGGAGGTCATATACCAGATGAGGTAGCACAAAAGAAGCAAAAACCTAGGTTTGAGATGTGAAAGATAGAGAGACAACATCATATTAAATATTTGTTTTGCTTTAGTAAACTCTGAGTTTCCACCTTTGCAATATCCTCCAAAGTCTGGGCCATTATTTTCCCACAGCACTTGTGCCTTTGAGCACATCTTCATACGCTTTTCACATGCAGATGACAATCTGGGCAAAAAAGTTGCTACTCTTTTACATGTCATCCCCTTGGCCTCTTGTCAAGTTTCCACAACATTTTTTACAAATCCTGCACTTTCTCTTGGTTTTATCATGGTCATGGCTATGCTGTCACCAGTGAAAGAGCACTGTTACACCATTTACTTTATAGCTTGAGAAATGAGAATAGGCTCATGATTTATAGAAAGCAGCCCAGTAGTTGCACAGAACTCAATGCAACATTTTCTTGAATGTTTAAGAAGATGTATTCGTTGGAGGCAGTTGGTAGCTCCTTCCCAGGCTCTGAAATCTAAGTCCATTTTGTATTTGAACAACAAATATGTAAATAAGAATTAAATGTTTAAATACCTTCATGAATGTAGCTGGTGTTTTTCCTGTTTTGGAACATTTTCCTTTTCCTTGGGTCACCTCTGGGCTTTGGTTTTAAGTGGTGCCACATTAAAGAAATTTTTCAGATTTAGAGGAACCACATCTTGCAATCTGAAAAACAGTATCCTAGTTTGTATTTCAGATCTATCTTTGAAGATATCCTTGATGTAATTCATCAGTATCTTTAAGGAAATAGAAAGGAGACTGCTCTCAGTTAATTACAGAAAAAATATCATTACCTAATCATAAACACATAGGAAAATTTCAGAACATTCAGTGTGATTAATCATATAATGTGTAATACTTGGCAATTAGTCTAGACTGACTTTAGGAGTTCTATTTCACAAATCTTAGGCACCCCCCCCCCCCTCCCCCCACTGTATTTTAGATGTCTAATACCTTAAAAAATAGATTTGTTTACTTCCTTTAAAATACTCTTTAGAGCTCTTTTGAGTGCCTGAGTGTGCATTACAGACCTGCCAAGGTTCTTCCTGCAGTTACACATTCACTTGGTAATGACTTTGTCTTAATCAATTCTTTCTCAAATGGAGATGTTCAGATATTTCAAGAGTCACCTTAAAAGACCTCTGGCGGATAAATAATTAAACGACCTGCTGGCTGCCTTCCTGCATGCAGAGAACTTCTGGTAGAAACCTAATTGTTTGATTTCAAAAATCAAAACCTGCCAACCCCTTGAAAAAAGGCAGTTTTAGCTGTTTGAAGAATCTCAGTGCTTGTAACAGGTCATTGTAGTGATGAGTTGCAGAGTGAAAGAAGAGATACTTCCGTTCATTAAATTTTGTAGCTTGCAGGAGAGAAGTGGAACTAAGGGGGAAATGTTGAAAACTAGTACATAAAATCTCATCTTGTCAGGTTGCTAACTAAGAGCTTGATCCTGGAGTTGCTCAAGTGTCTTGTACAACTTGCTGGTGTCAGTTGTGCTGAGAGCATTATGCATGTGCACATGTGTTTGAAAAACGAGACACAGGAAATCTGAATCCGTTTCCTTTATTGCTGACATTAACTTCATTAAGTTCAGTGGTAATAGGGGAGTGTGAGTGTTGGGGCTGGTTGTCTCTCGCCTTTGTATTCTTCTGACCAGTGGAGCCTCTGCTGTGACCATTTTGAGCTTGACAGAAATAGCTTTGACATGGTGGCAGGATGTGTGCTAATCTGCACAAAGTGCAATATTAATTTGGTAATAAAACAAGTTAGTATTTGTCATTGCTGCTTATTAGATTGATGTATTATCTATCTAGACAGTACCCTACATCTTTTGGAGGCAATGCTCGAGGATGACAGCTTCCAGCACAGAGAAAGAGTGGAAAGTGGGGTCTCAACCTCCTTATCTTTAGGAAAAAACACTAGCCAGAACCAGTCTGTTAGTAGCCTTTCTGCATTCACTACGTCCTGTTTGTAAATCATTGCAGGCTTCAGTAGATGGGCTTAGACACCCCAGAGGGTAGACTGGGAATTTAATTATGTTATGCATATTGGATTAAATATGAAAGTGAACTGTTGGATTGTTTAGAAAATGTGGTGGCTGGTTCCTGGAGGAAGGGAGATGTGCAAATCCAGATTATTAGTTTTTAAGCAACATCTGATATACTTTTGACTTGAAAATTATGCGAATAAAGTTTCCTGCTGCTTTGAGACTGTTCTGAATGCCAAAGGGCTCTGCTGCCACAGCCAGGGACCTGTGTAAACTGGGGACATCTCTCACCTCTGTGTACCTCATGTAGGTGACAGATCTTTAGTGCCATGGCCGAACCCTTCCCACGAGTGAGGCTGGTAGGAAGTCAGGTAATTGGCCTTGCTGGGATGCAAATAAGCCATGTTTACGATTCACTGGTGAACTGTGGCAAAAGGATGCTATGGAATTCAGTGGGATCAGCACAGCTACGCTTAGCTTGATGAAGAGGGGAGGGCCAGTGGATATAAGTATGTGTTAGAGAGCATCCTTTGTGCAGATTAAGTTTTAAATTTGGTTACCTCTTTTTAGCTTCTTCATTCCTGTGTGTTTGTATCACTTCTAATGCAGTACAAATATTGACTTTGCTTTACACTGAAGATCAAAATAAAAGTGTCTCAAGGAATTAAAAGAATTTAGCATAATATCTGGAAATAAGGAATTCAACAATCTGTTAAGGGGAAAAAAGTAATATAAAGGATTATACACATAAAGGATTATATCATGCTGAGTTTTCAGGGTCATTGTAGTTCATGAGTGAAGTCTTTTTAAGATCATCAAGGTCTTAAAATTAGGAAGAATTCAACTCTTTTTGTATTTTTGGATCATAAGTCATGTATTATAATATATACAGTGTGTGGTCCTCCTCCTCTGATCTATACCCTTTCCTGTCTACCTCAAAAATGGTGTGAGGATGCTTTTTCTGTTCAGCTTCCAAGTACTAAGTTTCTCAGATAAACTGTGTTTTTATTTAACTAGTCCAGAGCTTGATGTGCTTAGGCTCCCTGCAGTTATCAGGAGAGCCTCTTGGGTTTAGCAGCTCAATATGTACCTTGTTATTTATAAACTTGAGGAGGTTGGAAAACCTGAAGTCCAGCCATGCTCAGCATCTTCTTTAAAGCTCTTTTTTTTCAAGTATTTTTGCCATTAGCAAGAAAGCAGTTACATCAGACCTTTCCTTCTTCCCTGGTCAAGATAATTCTGTTTCAGACAAAGTTGAAACTTGAACAGGGAAAAAGCTTTTGAAGTCTCCTGTCCACTTCTCTGCAGCAGTTTGGTTCTGTGGAAAAGCTCCCAGATCCTACAGTGATGAGCTGCAATAGCAAAGTTCATGGCAGGGATAGGTTAATAAATGTTACTTTATTCTGCCTCTTTTGACAAAGAGGAATGGCACTTAATGTTTAAATCACAAAGGTTCACTTTGTATGAGCTTGGTTTTGAATCCTGCCTTCTGTGTTATACAGAAATGTACTTGCTGTTCAGTGAGAACAGTTTTGCATGTACAAGTTGCATTCTACGCACCCTCCAAAGCTTCCCACCGCATTTTGTTTGCTCAAAATTCAGCAAATAATGCTTACAAGATTGCCCCCCAAACATGCCTTAGGGAGCTTCATACTTAAAGCTGATGTCAGGGTTGTTTCACACCCTTTGAATCTGACATTTGATACTCATGACATACTTGTCACTTGACAACTGCTTGTCATTGCTTGTAGGAGGAAATGTTTTCTGTCAGGACATGGCTGAAGCACTGAACTTTGTCCCACTTCCCTTTGTGATGGGCCTGCAGATGAGTATTTTTCCCTAAACCTTGGAACTCTGCCCTCACAGATGCTCACTTTGAGGCTGCAGTGTGGTCTTCTGGAGGACCAGTCAAAGCAGAGGCACAATGAGCCCTCACTCTGTTTCCTAAGTGACCTTCACTGCTGCTTGGGACAAAGTCTCTTGGATTCTCCTGAGACAATTTAGATAGCATTGGAGTCTCCTGCCCTGTCTTTGTCTGTTCCCTTAGGTACTCATGGAAATAGAGGGATCTTTGCAGACCTGCTAATCCCATAATGAAGGTGGTAGATGCCTGAAAACTTTCCCTCCTCCTTCTGGTACCTTGCTCATCTCTCCAGTGAGGCTGGAAGTATTCAGATTCAGGCAGTCCTCTCAGCCCTAATCCTTGAAAAGCCCAGTCTGTCAGGAGATTGGTATTAAAACCCACACTGTTGAGAGGAAGGAAGAAAAATAATCCTCTGCTTTTTTCTTTTGGGTTGTGACACTGACCACGCAGCTGCCCGGAGGCTGAGCAGCGTCCTTACCTGCCAGAGGTGTACTGAGCAGCAAAAGGAGACGAGCAGCAGCTGGGCAGACACTGCAGGCTCCCTGCGAGGAGCAGACTGCAGGTCGGTAACAAAGTAGTGAAGGGCGAGGCAAAGGAGGAGAGGGAGACTCTCCGCTTGGTTTCCAGCCCTTTACTCCCAGTCGGAGGGTCAGAGGCAGAAGAGCACAGAAAAGTGGTTACAGCTCCTCTCATATGGGGGCGGGGAAAGGAGGTACAAAGGGTAACAACCCAGAGGGTGAGGACACCTAAGGGATAACAACCAATGAGACTGTCTCAGGGGAGGGTTGAGTTGAATTAACCTATGGGGTATCAAATACAGGAGACTTTTCCAGAACATATGAATAGGCAATAAGGTACACACATAAACATGAAGGATTACACAACCTGGGGAGGGGAAAACTTGAACCAATAGCAACACCATATGTAAATTAAGGAACTGGGGGATTTTGGGAGTTTGGAACAAACTCACCCTAACTGCGATATTACACGTTGGTGCTTTGGTGTTCCTTGGACCCAGCATCCTGTGGTCTGAGCGGCTCTGGGCATCTGCACCATGATGGGGTTGTTTTCTAGTGCTTTTTGGGTGACATGTATTTAGCTCTTCTGTGAAATCTAGAATGATTGACTTTTATTTTGCCTGTCTGTTTTCTGACTGGAAGTTGGTAAGATTGTCCTGTAACCATAAGACTGCAGATGCAGGCACATATATGGCAACTGAATTTCCAAAATGTGGGAGGCATTATTTTCTGACATTTCATTTGACTGTTACAAGCTTGAAGAGGAATTACCAAAAGTCTGCTTGTCTTCTAAAGTGGTCAGTGTGTGGCCGTGGCTGCTGTCTTGCACATGGTGCCCTCAGAAGGAATCTTCTGGGGAAGTTCCACTGTGCAATCCTCTTGGTCAGCTCCTCCATGGATGCAGCCCCAGGGGGGAGAGGGTCAGTGCCGTGTGAACTGAGGGCTGGGGTGAGCTGTCAGTCTGCTCTATTTCCACCTCCATGGCTGCAGGAGTCTGGCTGGACCTGTGTGTGCTCTGCAGGTCATGATGTCCAGTGATGCTCCAGATAAAATAGTCAGGTCTAGCAGGCTCTGGCTGTGTGGTTTTCTGCTCGATGCCCCGCTCAGGGGTAGACATTCAGGGCATTTTGCCTCTTTCTAAGCATATTTTATTCTTTCTTTGGAAGCCTTCCAGGAGAAAATGCAAATAGAATAGTGATGGAGCGCATGTAACACTGATTAGTTTTATTCTGGAAATGCCATACACATGATCTCAGCTAATCATGCTATATATATTTATAAAAAAAATTATGCTGTTTGTCAGTAGGGAGAAGGGGTTCTTCCTCTAGAAAATCAATTTTTAATTCCTTATCTTTACTGAAAAGGTGTCATACAGTCACAGATTTAATTAAAGGTATAGGAGGCTTTGTCAACCAAGGGAAGCAGAATTATACTTTGGTTACGTTCCAAAATGGCAGAGGCTTAAAAGCAAAACTAAAAAGCCTTCCCCATAATGTGTTAACACATTTTGACCATTATTACAGCTCACACTTGTTGTTGTTTTGCTTGTGCTGATAAGAGAATATCATTATACAGAAAATCAGATCTAACAGTTTCTAGTCATTGCTGGCTTGGAGCTTTATATCTTTCTCTGCTTCTCTGTGTAGTTTTAATTAAGCATTAGGTCAATCTTGGAGGGAGCAAAGCCTTTCAGAAAGTAATATTTAGGGAATGGTATAATAATATTTCTTTCATTTCAGCAGAGGTTTCATTTGTTGTCAGTGCAAGAGATGCATAAAACGAATTGCAAGACTGCAAGGAAGAACATATCTTCTTGTTATGATAATGGAGCTTTGTTTACCTGACCTTCCAATTAGTCAAATGTTGGTTCTTGTTTGTATCCTGACTACCTGATCTCTGTGGGTTCAGCTGGTTCAGGTACAGATGCACTTCAAAAAAAAAGAGCAAGCCACTCAAAGCTGATTTCCTTCATTTCCCACCCCAGCTTGTAGAAACAAGTAAGATTTCAGCGTGATATTAATGAATAGTAACGGAGTCAGAATAATTGGTACCCTCCTGGTTGTGATTAGGATTCAGGGGAGTTACTTAACAACGACTGTTTCTTAAATATGAATTCTGATTAATAACAGAGATCTTTTTCTCTCATCTACTGTGCCTATAACTAACACACTTTGCAGCTGCAATACTTTGAAATTATGTATTTCATTTTATGCACTACTATGTCTTGAATTGTAATAATCTCAGTGGGGAGTTTTGAGCAGCATATGTCTCTCTGACCCTTGATTTTTATTTTTTGTAAAATATTTTCATTTATTTATTTACTTTTGTCTTTATGATTGAGGATCATACTGATACTGTTTAAATCCATTGCTTCTTGTAAGAGGTACTGAGATAAAGGTTCTTGGTTACCTCTGGCAATAAACATGCTTTGAGAGTGGCTGTTATGTAAACACATGGATGCTGTAAGTGATTTCACTGTACCCACTGAGTCATTAGACATGAACTGTTAATGTCACAAAAGTATCTTAGGAAATAAACTTTATTGTGGGAGAGGGTTTGTGTTTGTTTGTTTTAGTTTTATGGAGGCCTTGTAGCTCAGGAAGAGCGTTGGAGCTTTGGCAGCAGCCGTGGCCATGTGTGCTGCATTAATCCCAAGCTGGCTGCCACATCCATCGCTCCCCTTGCTGTCATGGTTTGGTGCATGTCAGTCTTCATTAACTGACTATTTTAGGAATCTCCAGCCATTCCCAGGCTACAGCTCATTAAGAGTATTCTAGCGCGAGGAGTGCAGGAGGTCAGATGCTATTTTATGAAGTGCAGTTATGTGTTCAGCAGCCCTCCAGCTGCTGCTCTAACGTGTTGTGCTGCTCTGGAAATCTGCGTGGAGCAAGGGGAATGAAAGACACTGTCAGTCCGTTTCATCTGCCCTTTAATTCCTGGGATATCATGGAGTGCTGGACAGAGCAAGGAGCCATGAGACATTTGGCCGTTCATCAGACTTGTCAGCGGTCTGGAGGGCCAGAACTGTTCCTGTGTCTTGGGTTTTTAGAATTAGGTTTGAAAGTGTTTGAGAAAAAGTGCAGCATGGAAAATGGATGTTTCAGGGGTTTGCACCAGTATAGTAAAATTTGCTGTAAAAGGAGCAAAGCAGTGGATTTTTCATGCCTTTTGAACTTGCTAACAGGTTTTCGTATAAATTTTAAAATTTCCTCACTGATGTCAGCAACAGATATTTCAGAACTTACTAGACAGTTACAAGCAAGAAGCACTTACTTAATAATAATGTACTAATATTTGTGGGGATTGCATATTTATTCAGGGATCTCAAAATGTATTACAGATTAAATGAATTACTACATATACCACAGGCTGAGGAACAGAGAAGTTAAATCCAACACGAAGCATCCAGGCTTGGAGCTGGTGAGGTTCTTCAGGGAGTGCAGTAATTTTTATCCACAGCTTGAGCATTTGCAACTGCTTTGTAGAATCAGGTTTAGTGAGTCATTTGCAAGGCTGGGAATTGAGTGGTGCAGTCCTGTCTCCCCAGCCCATGCTTTAACCAGTAGACCATACTTCTGCACCTTACTTCATCAAACAGCAAATTCCACTCCAGATTCAACCAGGTTCTGTTAGGTAGTTTTTATTTCTAAAAAGGATTGGAAATGAAAGACTCACTCACCCAAACCATGTAGAGATGACTCAGATAGCAAACTTTTTAAATCCTCAGGCCTCTTTTTTTTCTTTAAAAAAAAAAAAAAGGGGAAAGAAATCTGTGAGCAAAGTCCAAAGGAGTATCAAGAGACTTGGGCTGAAAGGAAAGTGTGTGAGCCATTCAGAGTACCATTAAAAGCTGGTGTTATGCCAACTTGTGGTCCAGCACTGTTCTTCACTGTAATTTATTTTACTCCTAAAACAAACCAGCCCCACTAATGGCAAACAAAAAAGCTTCTTTCTTCCAAGTTTTGATTATTGAATGAAAGGATTTGGGAATAAGCAAACCTAACCCATATAAATTTCATGGCATGTACCTTCACCCAGGATTTTTTTGTGTCTCTGTTAACTTCTCCACTCTATGCTTGTGTTGCTGTAACTGTGTCATTCAGATCAGAGTAATAGCCCAGAACCTCATCCCAGTGTATTATCTGAGCCTCACCTGAGCATTCTGGCCATGGCTTGTCAAGTGGATAAACTGGCTCATCCTCAATGGTGTGAATAAATGAGTATTTATGGTGATTGTAAATCCCATTGAACTAAGGGGACTGCTAAGGTAAAACATGTATTTGGAAGGATTTCTCTGCATTGGGGCATGAAGGAATCGGTCCTCTCAGCTTTGCCCATGTAGAGAACTAAAAGCTGAGTTAAATGCATAGGTGTAATTCAATTAGGATTCACATCTAACAATTTATTTTAAAGCAGAACGTGACCAAGATGTTCAAGCTCTTGAAAATACAGACTTGTAAAAGAAGTGTGAAAGCTTGGAAACTTTGCTAGAGTGTTTAGACATTGGGTATGAAATTAGTATTTTGGAGTCTATAAACATCCTCCGGCTGTGCTGCCCAGCAATATTCTGAGAGATGATTGAACTGAAGTTTTCTAGAACACTTGTTCTTTTGATCCAGAAAATCATCAAAATTTGTATGGGTGTTTCAACTTCCCTCTTTTAGCAGAGATCTGAAAACCAACTAAATACATGCATTAAAGCATTTGTGCAGGAGAATGTCTACAGTTACTTTGAGGGAAAAAAAGAGGCCTGTTATGAGGAATTTTAAGGTTAAAGTAATTTCAAATTCTGCGTAAGTGCACTGCTTTCTATGTGTGCTGTTCACATTGTTTGGTCTTTTGTACACATGTAATTTGCTCCCACACAGAAGCCATTTACGCTGCTCTTTGCCCTTTGGGAGTGGTTTGAAATGATCTTAATGTAAGTGAGAGCCCTACCCTGAGGTCCAGGCTGCTGCCTGCATCCTACTGCCTGAGGTTACTGCAGTTATTGCAATCAGTGTGATTGCAGAGTGTGGGTCAGGGCTGCAGCTCTGACCCCTAAACTGCACCTCTGAGAGCTTTCCAAAAAGAAACTCTAAGAACAGCATCTCTTTACTTCCGCAAATAATTTTTTTAAGCAAGTGAAAGGAAGATCCTTTGTAGCCTCCAAGGAATCTTTGCAGGGTCCAATCAGACAAGAAACATAAATCAGGCATTTACAAGAAAGGAGACAGTCCACGTGAGAGACCCTGAATGCTGCTCTGCATTGTCTGAGTGCCATTAGGGCTGGGTCCAGAGATTTGTTTCTCTTAAATAATGAGGAGGAGTTTTTCACACTTCAGAAGTTTTTTGGTTTTGTTTTGTTTAACTTGTCTGTAGCTTTCAGGTGTCAAGGAGATTTGATGGTCTTTTTTTTTTTTGGACTCTTCAATTCTCCTGACAGGTAAAACATTTTCTGGCTGACCAGTCACATCAAAAATAATTTAGCCCCTGTGCTTGTTGCTTTTCCCATGATGTTCGTACAGCTTGATTTAAGAAAGGCAAGAGGGGAGACGCATTTCTAGAACAAGGAATAATTTGTGCTCTTACTGCAGTAGTATGTATGTCCTAGAAAATGCCATGTTTTGACTTTTCTTTCCAATGGCTGCAGAGCCAGGTTTCTACTGCTGTAGCAGTATACCTAATGTGTATGTTCTACATATAAATAGAAAATGTTTTATATAGCTATCAGAAGGTTTTGCAGTTGCACGTTGTTTTTCAAATTTCTGTATCATTTCCACATAGAAGTAGAAAAATATAAACCTATCAGAAAGTAAGCAGCTCTGGTTTTCTTTGTGTTAGGAATTTTTTTTATAGAGCTTGCTTTGCCTTTAGCTGCAAAGCCTGAAATTTAAATTGCTGCAGGCTTCCTTGATTTCCATGGTTGAAATAAATGCTCTGTATCATTTTGCTATTCATGTCATTACTCCCCGTAATCACCACACTCATCCCAGCACACTGTGTAGTGTACTCAGTTGAATATCTCTGACTTTCAGGAGGCTTCGTGGCTGGCTGTTGTTTGTTTCTGAAGCTGCACAATGACATACTCTATTGGGCTAATTTGATAGTTTGCATTCCAGTTGCTGTGAGTTACAACTTGTGTTTTCTGTTTGCCATGTAAATGAAGAATTGAAATTTGCAGGGAATTATATTGCTTCTGTGGTCTCTTCACCTGAATTTGCAGATTGTGATTAATGGTCCAAGTTTGGTGAAAGTTCAGAACTTTTACACTTTTCCCCTTCCTCCTCACCTCTGTAAAAGTTAATTGCTGCTGCTGCTGCATATTCAGCAGGGAGCTGGGCTGGAAATGCAGGAGAGTTAATTTCCGGCTGAATATGGGAGCATATCGCTGCTTGGACTCTCTTCCTGTGATCAGATTCATGCACTCAAGCGTTCATGTCCTTGCATTCATGGGGTAATCAGTTAATTTCCCGTGTGTGTGTGGCTGGAGCTGCTCCTCCTGAGCAGGGTGAGCTGTCCCTGGAAGGAAACAGCAGTGCAGGGCGGGGAGCCAGCAGAAGCTGCAGGATCAGACCCAGTGCTGCTTTAAGTACAAGCACTATTGTGAAACTGAACACATGCAACTAGGTATGCTGGTGAGGGAAAACAATTTCATCCCAAACACTTCTAAAAATCCTTTAGGTTTTTAGTATGGTTTGAAAAGAGTTACTGCCCACCAACCCCTTGACTCCTGCATTGCCACAAAAGGCTCAGATTGTGGCACAGACAGCAGAAGCTCAGCAAGGTGAAGTGTTCAGAGGTCAGTACAGCTGGTGGATTTGTAAATTAAATTGGTATAATTACAGGGGAGTCTCTCTCTTTGTGCCCCTGCAAGAGAGAGCAGGCAGAAGGCACTGCAGATGCTTTCCAGTGCTTGATGCTGGGGAAAGGTTGATAAGGAGAGAATGTATTTTAGTATATTAACCTTCTCTGGCTGTGATTTACTTCACAAATAAGATCTCAAAAGTCCCTTTACTTTGCTAGGAACAGTTGGGAAGTAGAATGTTTCTCAGTGTGATGGGAAGTCTCAGTCTTACATGGCTTTTGCAGTTGCTCATATTGTCAGAGTTAGGACGATCTGTGCATTGCCCATGTCAGAATGACTCAGCACCTGCTTACCAGGTTTGAACTAACAGTAAAGCCTTTCCCACTCAAAAGAAATTACATTTTATTTCAAAGATCAGTTAACCAGTGAAAACTGTACTGGCACAACCTGCCCTTCTGGAAGAGGTGGGAGGGAAAGAAAACTGCATGTGTATGCTGTTTGCTTGTTTGAAATGATTTTTAAGGCAATCTCTGAGAACTGACATCTTAGGAGTTTCCTGACCAGAGGCTGGCTGACTAATTACTGTTTCTATTACAATCCTGAGATCTACATTGTGAGTGATGAGAGAAGTAAAAATAAAAGCAAATATGCCACTTGGATCCTGTTTGTTTTCTAGTAGACGAGACAAATGACTTTGTGCTCTGCTTGCCATAACGAAACAAATGGTTTTAAAAATACACGTGTGGGTAGATACACACATGCACACATATATATCCATACTTGGGTTTATAGGTTTAATCCAGAGAGGTGGGGGGCTCTTTATCACAGAAGCCAATTTTAAATAATTATATTTAAAGAGTAACACAGGGGAAGTCATGCAAAGCCACGGGAGCAGAAAGGCTCAGTGTGTTCTGTAGCTCTGTAATAGCTATTATTTATCACAAATGTGCCGTCTGTTTGTTCACACAGAGTAATGAATGACCTTTCTGTTTCCACAGCTAGAGCTGTGCAGACTTCAGCTGATGGAGGTGTAGTGCAATAGGTATTTATCATGCTTCACTTACACTGATCACTAGTTTAAGCTGCACCACCAGGGAAATGTATTGGACTTACGTTATGGTTCAAAAAAGTATTTAGCTTTTATGGGGTTAACAGCTAAGAAAAGCAGCTACTTTATGTCCCTGGCTGCTATAATTCAAAATTGACTTTGCTGGAATTTGAATCAAATTACTGCCAATATTGTCATAAACAAATTTATCAGCCAAAGACTTGTTTACTGTGTCTTAGCAATGCAGGGCTTGATTTGATGTCCTTTTTTTTTTTTTGTATATGTGTGTGTGTGTGATTCCTTTGTAAAGCTTCAGTTTCTTACATTGATAGATGGGATAGAATATATGAATGAGAACAAGGTAGCTCAGGAGAGGTATATGCATATATATTTTAGCACAAAAAAGGTATATGAGGAAGTTACATTTTTAGCTCCTCATACTGTTCAGAAATTAATAATGTAAAGAGCAAAAAAGACTGTGTTTGGGAGGGCAGGGGAGGGTTTAGGATGGGGTGGGAGGGTGAAGTGACTGAACTGTTCTTAGGAACAATTAAGGTCTCCTATTTTGTTCTTGCAGATTGCTCCAATTAGTTATATTTTACTGACGTAATCCTTGGATGTCAGAAGTCCACCTTTTCCCATGTGGCACATTGAAGAGCAAAATGCATTATTAATGCTTGAGGTGGTACCTCTGCAACTGTGGTATAAAGCGTTAAATGACATTAATTTAGACAATAATACTATCATCACACTGCTTTACAAGCCAATAACCCAGCTCTTGTTCCCCCTTGTAGTTTATCTCAAGGAGGGAAGTGAATTATTGCTTTATAAAATAGGCACAATGGTGTAGGTGCTGTACTGCTGCTATTACTGCAAATGTTTCAGGAATACTGAACAAGAGAGGTAGCTGAACAAAAGTGGAGAGAGAAGGAAGACTGCAGCACTCACCATGTGATGTGAGCTGAAAACTTCAGAAAACATTCATGTGTGTAAAGCCACAGTTGGGAATGTCTTCTCCACTGTAGGAACGTGGCCCAGGAGTCACTCACACTTCTTTTAACACAGACCATTGGATTGGAGAGAGACTGAGAGAACTTTGGCCTCAAGGCCAGGCTTGCAATTGCAGCATCATGCTTGGTCTGGGCTGAATTTGTACACAGTTAGAACAGATGCTAACTTTGTCCTACCTGCCTATTGGCAAAGCTGTATCATCCAGCTTGTTCCTGATCAGCTTTTGTTATTCTAAATAACATTTACAGCCTTGGTCCACAAAATTCCAGACTGTGGGGTGTTTCTGAAGGACGATATGAGGCTGAGACCAGCAAATTCAGCATTTTTTTGTGATGCAGGGAGCCTTGGTTTTGACAATACAAAGGAAAGCTGGTGAGCTCTTACCCTTGGACCTTTTTCTGGGATTTGGGGAGCTGGGTAGGTGCTGCTGTAGCTCCTGCTGCTGAAGGGAGGACATGCATGGTAAATTCTCCAGAGGGAGGAATTCACTTTTTAAAGTACAAACCACTTTTCTGTTGACTGGCAGACAAGCACTATGTGGTTTGGCACAAAATACCTTGTGCCAAAGGTACTTGTAGCAGTGCTTTTCGCATATGAAATTAATGGTCTCTCTTCTCATTTGATCTTGAACCCCTTTTCAGTAAAAGCTTTTCAATAAAAACCTTTATAGTATTAAGTAAGATAAGTGGTAAGACAGCAGCAGTTGATTATTTAACCTTCCCTGTTATTTGGAACACGGTTATGTCCCCTGACATTGGTTAATTACTCTGACAATTACCTCAGTTCTCCAAAACCTCTACTCTACCCACACATCCTGTGTCTCTGTGACATTCACATACCCAAGGTTGTTCTGTATTAGCATAAATATCTGACCAGCTCCCAGAAACCAAAAAGGCAGATTTTGGCTCTCATTACATTTATGTGTATTTCTGCCAATCTCAACATGTCTGCTGCTTTATATTCATCCATTTAAACTGGTGGTTTTTGTATTATACTTAGAGCTATCCTGTGCTACACATTGCAGAAGATCATAGTATTACAATGTCCCCACCTGAATTTTTATCCCATCCACCAATGAGCCCTCTTTAATTTATTTGTCAAAAAACCCCCCGATTATTTTCCATTTACAATATTTAAAGTTAAATTGTATTACTGCTAATAGTGCAGAAATATCCAGGAAATCTAGATAAGAGAGAGAAACTTAAAAGTATTTGTTTTTTGGAGTGTATTTTAAATGTTCATCTTACTTTTCCTTTGAGTAAATGTTATTTGAAAATAATGTTTGCCTTGTTTTCCAGTAAAAGCATTGGATAAGGTTAGTAGTCTCTATTTGCAACATTGCTATGTCTGTGTTTTCAAAAACACTACAAAACCAGTTCAATGACATCTTGAATTGATGTCTAGGAAGTGTTTCTCTTATTACACCATTCCATTTAATTCTGAGTCAAAAGAAATAGGGAATTAAGAAGAAACAGGAATACACTGGTATTACTAGGTTTTGTCTCAGAAGTGTTGTACATGTTGCAGTTTATCAAAACATTACTCAGGGTATTTGAGGTGGTTTGCATGAAGCAAAATACTCTCTATTTTTTTAGGCCCCATCAGAAATTACTCAAGAGAAAGTAACATGCAAGATTTGTGGGAGAACATAAAGCATTATATTGATGGATCTGAGGGTGTGGGAGGATGGAGAGGTAATTGGAAGTGATAAAGATGAAAAATTTATTTTCAAACATCAGTATGATTGGAATGAGTGATTTATTTCTTTCCCGGTAAGTAATTATAACAGGAAAAATACTTATTTGCCAGGAGGGAGCCATGCTGCTGGTGGTTTGGCTTACTGGAATGTGTGGGGTTTAGTGATTCTGTTGCCTATTCACACCCAAACCACTTAGTGCTAGAGGTGCTTCTTAATGTGAAGGTGACACTCTACATGTGCAATTATGCTTTGAATAATGTATCTTGATTGTTAAATGCATCTTGATTGTTATTTTTGTCCTACTGGCATAAATAATGAACTGGTAATCTATAAATTTGTTGACTTAACAGCAGTTAGTAAGTGTTTTATGTGGATGAATTGGGTTGTCCTGCAAGTGATGCTTAAATATGTAAGTGGGTTTGCTTCAAGTGAATTAAAGAACATGGGGCTGCCACATTCCTGCTTTGGTTTTGGTTTTTGGTTTTGTTATTGTTGTTGTTGTTGTAATACCTTAGTAAATAAGCTGAATTCTTTGGAAAGATGTGCTTTGTAAGCAGGGCAAGCACCTCAGTAGATTTAGAACTCTATTTTCACATTTTTGATCATAGGTATTTTAAAAATAGTTTGAAATCAAGGGAGCTTTTAAATAAGGAAATGAACTTATATTCATGTTCTTTAATTTAGGAGACAGGGTGGTGTTACCACCCTTGTCAGAATGCAGAGAACATATATACCACTGGATCTTGTCCAGAAAGTTGTCCCCTACTCACTGCCACACTCCTCTCTCCTTTCTCATAGTCAGGTGGCAGAGGAGAAGTTTTGGAGTGATTGCAGAGGGTGGAAACCACAGCTCTCACTGTTCTGACTTGTAGACTATTGCCCAGATACCCTCCCTGAATGTGGAGATGACAGCTGAAGGCATGGTCGCCCCTTCTGCTCTCTTGCAGACTGTGCTGCCCCAGAGCTGGGAGAAGGGAGCAGGACTGGTCCTTGGCTGCTCTGTAGTGTGAGGGCTCTGACTGGCAGCAGTAGTTCATGTTTGTATTCACAAGTCAAGTCACAAACCAGAGCACTGGGCTTCTGGCCCATCTTGCCATTTCCTCCTGCATCGAGCTGAAGGGCAGTGCAATAACATCCTAAGCCTTGCAGAAGGACAACATTCAGAGCACAGCTCTGAGCTTGGTACTGTGGTGGTTGGTAGCGAGGATGTTCCAGTCCTCTGCCTGCTGCAGATCAAAGAACCTCCTCCTCCTCCTCTCTCCTTCCTGAGCAGAGCTCAAGAGTTCAGTTATTCATTGCTGAACAATAGGACAGTGAACATTAAACGTCATGTTTTTTGCTATTCCCACTTGGTCTGTACAGAGAAATGGGAGAAGGTGGTGGGGTTGGTTAGTTATTTCACAGAGCCAGGAGAATAGATGAGGAACAAAGTCAATTCCTGCTGTGGTTCTCTGTGGGAAATACCAGTTATAAGAAGCTTAATCTTGGTCATAAGCACCATTGAATGGGATCTCTTACTACAGTAGAACCAGAAAGGATTCCATTACTGAAAGCAGGGAAAAAAAGTACCTTTGTTGTATCTGAGAGCAACGCGATGAAGTTGCAGTGTAAGAATTCAAATGACAAAACATGATAGTTTCTACCACCTAGTAAAAGCACCATGGAAAAATGTAGTCTCCTAAGATAAGTAATGTATTATGGTTTGTTTTTCCTACTTTAAATCAATGATGATTTAAAAAATTCTTTATCTTTCTGAGTAGGTAGTATCTATTAATATTTTATTGGGGTGAGGTTTTAACTCCGATCAACAATATTGTTAGTAGCTAAAAATGCCTGACTGAATACGTAAGGTCCAGGAAGACGAGTTCTATTCCTTCAGCCTCTGTGCTTTTCTTTACATCGACTTCAGGACGCCCACACACAGCTTTCAGATGAGAAAGCATTAGATGGGCTAATGGGGCATCGAACTAACCTGAGGCAATGTACGTGGGGAATGGCTTCTCTCTTAACATCTTATTAGAACTCCCTCAAGTATAACAGGAGGGTAGAGGTAATTAAGCTAAAAATGCAAATAAACATGATGTGACCATTTTTATGCCAAGTGACCAGCTAAAAATAAATATCTTCTTGGCATAAGTTGTTTCCATGGAGCAGGGTAAATACCAGTTCACTGCTTGTGGCGGGGTCATGATCTCCTGCTGAGGCACAGATTGAAAGGTGAAGATCCACAATATTTATCCTTTCAGAAAGTGTCTGGGGTCCTGTTAGAGGAAAGAGAAAAAGATGGACAATTTGGTAGGTTGTTCAAGTCATCTTCCCACATTGGGCCTGCTGCAGCAGAAGGGGCACAGCCGTTATCAGTGTGAGGACAGTAAAAATTAATTGATGGCTCTAGTCCAGTTCTTAATAGAGCAACTTGTTCTAATTGTGCCTCTTTGTATACTCTACGGAGGAGAAATGTTTGGCAGAACATAGAGGATTAACTACTATTATGCCACTGAAAATCCCTGACTCTGAGGAAAACATGACGAGCACATTGGAGGCAAGAATGTCATGCAACAGCTTGCCTTCCATGCTCAGCATCAGTTGAGCTGATTAGTCCATCAGTTTTCACAGGCAATACAGCATTCTCCTTAAACCTGGTCCTCCATACACCAGTGGAAGCTTTGCCACTGGCATCCACGGTTCGGGAGTTAAAGAGCTTTAATTTTAGTCATCACACAGCTGCTGATATTGGTGAATGAAATCACCTTGTGAGCCCCTCACAACAATGACTTCATGAATTTCCCCTGTTTGTGAATCCCTGTCTTCTCCATGGGTCTCTAAGGATTACAGTGCACAGCTGATGGGGAGCTAGTTTCTTACTGCATTGGTTTTGAAGATGAACAGTCTTCCTTGTAGCCCAGCCCTTTCCTGAGCAATTAAAAGATCTGTGCAATTTTTCCTGCATTCACGCTTTCTTTTAAGCATGCCAACTTGTGATTTGGGCGAGTTGTGTTTACATTGAATTTTATTTTCTCTGGAGGTTTTTCATTCAGCAACTGTCTAGCACAAGTTCACAGTAGAAATTTGCTTGATGCAGAGTGCCCTTTCCGCCTGTTGGCTTTAAAACGACTTATGGGTACTAAGCTTCTTGCAGGATCATGTGCCATCATTTATTTTACACAACAGTTTGTTTTACATAATAAGATTTACAACATCAAAGATAGCAAGAATGTTCTTTTTAAGAGAGTGTGAACCCCTTACATGCTTAGGAAAAACATTCATATCCTGTATGTATTTTTCACATACTGGAATGCCTGCTATTTAACCGTGTCTAGGGATTTAAATGAAAGCTGACAACAGAAATATCCTAGACATACCTCTTTTTAAAATACCTTTAACTTCTTTTAGCTGCCTGTCTTCTGGCTTTGCTTTGTCACAACAAAAGCCAAAATCTTAGAACTACTTTGTTTACAGGATTTCCAGGGTACTCCAAATCACTTCTGTGCCTGGTAAAAACTCAATAAAGATATATGCGAGTGCTGTCAAATATGCACTGAGGAGAAGAGATCTGGCACTGTGGGTTTTTCACTCTCAGTGAAGTAGTTGCATTGCTATTGACTTGAAATTAAACAGAACCTGGCCCTTTCGTTTACAGCTTTTGTGCAATGAAGGAGTCATGGGGTACAGACTGTGTTTCACTGATCTTGTGGGTCCTGCTGAAAGGGCAGGAGCACCCCACGGATGTATTTGGAGGGCAGGGTGGGGAGACCTGCCCTGCATCGCCCTTGTGAGGAGAGACTTTGTTCAGTCCATTTGTCAGATAACATTTTCTTGCACAGCATTGCAGAGGAGGTTGAAGCAAATCAAAGAGTATGAGTAAGATGCTTGCTGGTGAAGTGATTAAATACACCAAGTGTTACATCCTTCTCTCATTCCCAAAATGAAGACAGTGACATAAAAAGGGTGGAAGAGGTGGACTTGTAACCTTTAATGTCTGTGGACCAGGGGGTCAGGAAGAACCACTACACAATGCAGGGATTTTTATAAGTTGTTTAAAGAGCTGTTTTGGCAAGCAGTTAGGAGTAAGGGGTTAAAGTTAAGTATAGAAGTCAGACCAGTTGATTCAACCAAATAATTATCAATATATTCCTGTCTAAAAATTTTAGAGTTCCCATTCACTGGAGTCCTTTAAAGTCCTTTGCTTTTTCAGTGTCCTCTGTCATGCTTCTCATAACATTGTGAAATGGGCTGGCTCTGCAGCCTGAAAAGACCTTCTAGCAGCTGCGGTACCCCAGAATTGTTGGGAGCCAGCACAATTGCCAGCCAGCAATTGTTCCCCAGCATTTTTGGGATTTCGTAGCAAAAAGAGATCCATGGCAAGAAATTTCTTCCTTTCTTCCTTTCTTCCTTTCTTCCTTTCTTCCTTCCTTCCTTTCTTTCTTTCTTTACTTTTAGACCATTTCAGTGCAAGAAACCACTTATTCTTGCTATATCATACATAGTTGTAGGGTTAACTAATTTTGTTAAGGTCTAGAATGTGCTTTTAAATATACTCTGGAGAAAAATTTTGCCATGGCAGGAAATGAAGATGATGAACTAATCAGTTGTCTTTGTCACCGGTTTTATGATTCATTTTTTATGGTGCTGTGTCTTTATGAAATCATGTGAAATGTATGAAATTGTCCCTGTTTGCAAGACTCTTTTAAAATGTTTTGGAATTCTTATTTGCAAGCCATGTTTCAGCTATAAATACATTGGCAGATTAGAATTTCATTGCTGCAGTTTTTCCTAACTGCCTCAAGCACAATCTTCATGCAAATGGAATAATCCCTTTGCTTTGCAGTCTCTAGGTCAAAACTGAAAAAAATGGTTGCAGGGACCCGACTGCCTTCTTTAGCTGGCTCCTAGAGAAGAACAGACAGACAGTCACTGGAACAGCTCGTGACATATGTTTGGCAGCAAAAGTACCCCTGATTCCAAGTTCCAGATTATACTTCTCAGCTATGGCTGGCCCTCTTTCTGGGCACTCATTAGCTTTTCTTTTAGTCATTTTACACCCAGCAGAGGTAGTCTCCTTCTGCTGAGATTTTCCTGTTTGTTTGGGGTTTTCTTGTAGAAGACATGATCTCTCCTGTGTAGTGGTGGGAATGTGTTGGGGTTCCCTTTGGCTGAAAGGCTGGCTGGCAGAAAATGAGTTCATTTATTCTTAGCAAAGAGGGACGTGTGGGCTGGGAGGAACAGCTCAGGGGAAATCTGACGTGCATCAGGAGTCTTCTGTAGCCTCTGCTCTGCCTGCTGCTGTGGGAGTCAGGTCTGTGTCACCCCTCTGTCTCAGACACCCATGTACACACACTCAGCCTTTTGTGCTTAAGCAGCAGATTTCTCTTGGACCATATGGGTGATGGCCCCTTTCCTGATGTGGGGTCATCTTCCATTCCTGGCTGCAGCATCCTACGTTTCTGAAGAGCAAGACCAGGATGATGAAAACCCCCCAGAACATTTAAAACTAGAGAACGAAGAGCAACAAGAGAAACCTCAGAATGCAGAGAGGTGACTGGCTGAGGTAATTTAAAATAAAAAATGGCTGTTGTCTAACAGCTCCTTTATAACACATAGTTACTGTCCAGAATATCTCAGGAAACCATTTTGTATTCTGCTCGAGTAAACCTAGATAGCAGATTTATCTTTAAAGATTAGGAGTTATTTGTGAAAGTTTCATTTCATTGTTGTATTCAAACCAGAACATTCTTGTCTCTTTGTCACCTAACTATTTTACATATTAAACTAATTACTTTAGTGAGGCTAAGTAAAACAGTTATTAGTCAGACTGCATATTTGAGTCTCCTTATGGCATCAAGATAAAAATCCAGTCATCCCACATTATAAGCTCTTCCCTTCTCTTCCCTTGACTCCCCCAAAACAGGTTTAGGTTGTTTGGTTGTTTGTATTCTTTGAAGAATATGAAGGGTTTGCACTTCAGACAAGCCCATTTCCTTTTTTAATGGGAAAAGCTCCAAGCACTGCTTTTCAAACAGAAGGAGAAATATTATTTTTGCAGACTTCTGTTAAGCAGTTTTGGACAACACCCTTTAACAGGAAAGCATGGATTCTCCTAAATTTCTTCAAGATGAAGACAGGTAAGTTCCTGTTTTAAATTACTCACCACAATAATGGTTTGAGATGATGATAGTAATGTGCAAATTGTTTTATCCTTTTACCCTTTTTATATGAATGAGTTTAGTGCACTGTGCCACTTGAAGTTCACTATTGAACTCACAGTATTTGAACTTTGAAAGTTTTTGTGTAACAAAGAAGGGCAAAGACACGAACTCCTCAAGTAAAAACATTTAAAGGAATGGGCCCGAGAGTAGACACAATGCTACATAAGTGTTGAGAATAATGGATTTAAGCATAGGTTAAAAGAAGGCCAGATCTTCAGTTAGAAATGACTGTCTGGGCCCTTAAGGAAAGAAGTGATGGAATTAAAGGGACAAATATTTAGTTGTGCTGCACAAAAATGTTTTGAACTTTCTCCTGAATCTTTTCATTTTGTATCTGCTGATGAGTGTAGGTCATAAAACTATTTCAGGAATGCAAACTAAACATAACCACAGCTTTACAAAACATTAAAGCATTTTTGCATGTGGAATCATGCAGTGTGGTCTGGGAAAGGATATATATGCCTACCTAATTTCTAAAACCTTTAGTTTGAGGAACAATAAGTAGTAAGTGCATGTGGGGCACACTGATACACGGGGACATCCACGTGGTTTTGCAAGGACAGAGCATCGTGTATTTCTTCTTGCTGTTCTGGGTGTTCAGGGCTGTGGATGACTAGACAGGGACAGAGACTAAAACTTCCATCTTTGCCCAATAGGATGTAAAATAATTTTGTGACACCTTTTTCATTGTCCTATAGTAGAATAATGTGATTCAGCACTTCACCAAATTCCCAGTATCTGCCAGTTTGGCAATTTTAATCACAGTGTTGCAGCATGAGGTCAAGATTGCAAGACATGCAGAGAATGATTTGAAGATAAAAGTGCTGTTATTGAACATTTTCAGGATTTCAGATTTAGAAGAAATTTTGTTTTATTAAACAGAGACTGTTAGCTATATGGGCCCAAGGCAGCCAGAAATTTCTTACTAAGAACCAGTTCCGGGGAAGTGAGCTTCGCCTCCAGCATGTTCTTGGTTCATCATATTCCATGATTTGTCAAGGACAGTTCCTGCTTTTCAGTTAGTTTAAAAAAGAAAATTAAACATCTCAGCATCACCACCACTAAAATGTGTTATATGATGCTCAGATACGCATGTTTTTAAAAATAGCATATAATTTTTTTTCTGATTTCTGGATTTCCAGAACCTAATGCTAACCTCCTTTCCCCTTCCTTCCTTTTCTTCTCTTGTTTATTTGAATGATGAGTGCAAAGCAGAAAATAGTTTTCTGGCAGTAAATGCTCTCTGGCATTGGAAAGTATTTGATGGTTAAGTTAAGAATGAAAAATACAGGGTTGGAATATGTGGTGGTTGAGCTGCTCTGCTGGCTGGGCACATTCCCAGATGGCCAGATGTGTCTTGCTGCCATAGATTTATAATGTGGTATTTCTGCAGAAGGGGGAAGAAAATACTCTTTGTAAACGGGGAAGGGAGAGGCTTTGAAAAAGAGAAGCTGTTTTTGCTTTGGGTTTTAGATGCTTTCTGAAGTCATCATTCATTTCTTGCCTTCTAAAAGACACCACCACTGAATAAAGGAGTGATACCTTAGAGATTGCCTTGCATGGCGCTTCCCTCTGCAGAGTTCACTGCTTTCCCAGAGCTTTCCTCTTGTGTGATTGGAGAGCGTCTGGCCCACTGAAGCCCAATGCTAATGGAGCCATAAAGGCCACAGTACATTAATAATATTAATGCCAAGCTACCACATCTGCGTTATGTTTCCTGTGCTGTAGAATTATCCTCTTAGCCAGATAAGTGCCTACTTTCCACTTTCCATTCCCTGCAAAAGTGAGATTCGTTTCACTGCTCACTAGCTCAGAGAGAGGCTTTGAACATGAATTTCTCCTGCAATTGCCACAGTGGGACAGCCCTCACATACCGGTGTAATTTGCATTGCTGTCTGAGGACATTTACCCAGTTTAAGCACTCTAGGAGCCACCAAAGCAATTTTTGCACTGGGCAGCCAAGTGTGCTCTTTCCTGTACCCTGCTGTGCAGATCTCCCTACAAAACAGAAACCCTGTGTACTGCCCCACCCTCCTCCTGCAGCCTCCTCCCCAGCTACACTTCTTGTCTCTGGAAACAGCTTTTAACCCAGAGCTGTCTGCAGAAGTGTCCCTTGTTCCTGGAGCAATCTCCCTCTCCTCGCGGAAGCAGCTGGGAAGTGTGGGGGTGTGGGGAGCAGGGAGAGTGTTCGGTCCCTCTCTGTCATGATTAGTTTAGTGCACACTGGGAGTTATAAATCGGTGCTAGCAATGACCTTGCATTCCCACACAGGCAGCTTGACCCAGAACATTTCTCATGGAAGAAACTTGTACTTAATTTCAAGTGTCAGCTTAGAAACCTACCGTCTCTTTGTTACTAAATACATAGCTAATGCCACTGTAAACCTGTTCTGTGTTTTGGTACTGAAGTGCAGCTTATTTTTAACCTGAAACTGACTTTGGTGAAGAACATCCTTCCTACATCAGCCTGTTGCAGAGCTGATGAGCAGCCGGAGGAAAAAAGAATGTAGTGTTTCCCATAAATAACTGCAGTGCTGACAGGAGCACTGCAAGGGACCAAGATACAGTGGGGAAAATGACAGCGTGTGATTTGTTTTGTTTGATAGGAGAAAAGCAGAAGATTTAGCAAAAGGAAAATAAATGTAAAGGTAACATTGGTTTACATGAAAATAGTGTCTTCTTATTGCATGGATACTTGCTATTTTATAGCAGTAGATGCCAAGCTAGTACTTAAAGCATGGATAGCATGATTTATATTCAGGGGCCTAGCAACTGGTACTGTTTTAGGAAGAAAAGGCATATGCTTTTAATATGTTAAAATGTGTCTTTGGCAGCTTAATGGTTTTAAAATACTATTGCTCTTCCCTCTCTGTGTGCTTCTCCCATATCTTGTTTCCAAAGTTCCACAAGATCCAGCCATCTGGCTTTCTCATTATCTGGTCCATTTGTATATTGTTAGTCTAGTCTTCTCTAAAGAAGGGGAGACAAAGAAATTCATTACTAAATTTAGTGTAGTTATTCATGCCCTATTTGGAGTTAGATTTTAGTTGATTTTTGCATTGCTTTACATGTTTCTTGGTCCTGCATCCTTGTACTGTGTTAGTGCCTGGGGATGGTTGCTGGTTAAGTGTGGAGGAAAGTCTGGGGTGTTGGTTTTTGCTTGCTGGCTAAACTTGGGGGGTTTTAACCCTTTGTGCAGTAGGGACAGGTGTGCTTTCCCTGAGACTTGTGCTCAGGTTCAGCAGCTGCAGATGGACCAGCCTTGGGGTAGGTTTCTATGTGCAGCCACCTGCTCATTTTCAGGAGCTGTGAAGGAAATGCCCAGAAACTTTCCTTGTGACTCTCCTCTGCAGGGACAAGGCAGTGATAGCAAGTGCCTGCGCTGAGGCTGTGTGACCCTCCTTTAGTGCAGGGAAGGGGGAGCAACAGCTGTGATTTAAACCCCTCAGAGCAGGTGTGATGGGTTGTGGACTGAGCCCTCCGGGTTGACCCAGGTGATGAGGACTTAGCAAGAAATCCAGAAGCCACTCTGCTTTATTGTACCTGAATGTCTTGAAAATTCAGGTGCTATTTAGAATCTGCTTGTAAGGACTGAGTGGGCTAGGTTGGATGAGAGCATCAAAGCATGGAGTGAGGGCAGAGCAATTCCTCTCTCTGAGCATCTAAGCTCTGTTCCACATGAACTGGAAGGGGCCTTGGGTCTCAAGGAAGCACAGGAGTGAAGGGCTGGGAGAAATTAGCAAAATCCATTGACATTAATCCAAATTAACCTTTGAACACCTCACGTTTTCTGAATGCAGTTTTTAAAATGGCAGCAGAGAGTGGTAAATGATCTTGTTTAATATCTCTAGCTTCAGTGAATATGAAACATTAGTATGAAATCTCCTTATTGTTATAATAAATATCTGGTTTAGCCTGATAAGAGGTGAGATGGTTCATAAAATTCTGGATGAGTAAGCCTAAAGAATCTGTTTAATTGAATCTTCTTTCTTACAATGTCAGAGTAGTTGAAAATAGAGGTCTGGGGAATTGTGGTAAAACGCTGCTTTGGCGTTTTCTCATTGGTGAGATGGGCTGATGAAGATCCTGTTTCGTGTCCCCATGAAACCAACTGAAGACAAGTCACTCCTAACAACAGCAAATGAGGCATTTTCATGTAAACCTTTACTATATGAAAATGTGTGTGTGTGAGTTGGGAGACACATAGCTTAATTTCATAGGTCAGATAAGCATGTGAGGTTGAATTTAATCATACTGTCTGAAGTAGCAGGAAATGTGTTTCTTAATGTCACTATTTTTCCTTTTCTTTTAGGAACTGTTATGTTGCATAGGGAACATTTAGCAGTTGTGTCTCTGAATCCTTGTTGTTTACTGATATGAACTTTTATGGCTTTCAAATGTGGTGGGGTTTTTTTTTCTCACATAAAATTAAGCTTAAATTTTAATTTCCTTTACCATTCACATTGGCCTGGCTTTGTTTTACACAAGCTGAACAAGTATCCCACCCAGCTTTCAAATGTGGTGGGGTTTTTTTTCCTCACATAAAATAAAGCTTAAATTTAAATTTCCTTTACTATTCACATTGGCCTGGCTTTGTTTAACACAAGCCTAACAAGTATCCCTGCCTCAAATGAGTAATCTGCTGGAGCTGGTAATATGAGAAAAGACTGAAAAAGGTTAGTACATGCTACATTCAAATATCCATATTGCATATACAAGACCTTTGGTTTAGGTGACAAAGCAAGAAGATAGAAGCACAAAAAAAGTGATTAGCTATAAGGAATTTTTAAACCCTAATCACTTCAAAGCAGGTTAACAGATAGTTAAGGGAATCATAAATCTTATGCCTAGGTGGTAAATACCCACATTATACTCACCAAATACAAAGGAATGCTTATTTCTTCATGCATAGGTCTGAGCTCTGACTTATAGATTTCTGAGAGTTCTTGGAAGTTACTTCTCATTTTATGTCATGATCTTACTATTTCCTGCCGTGCTGCAGCTTTCTCATCATCTGAGAAGAATCATGTCAGGTTGTCAAACAGACTAATTGGTTTAATATTTTGCAATTCTTTCACTAGAAAACTGATTCCTAGCTGGTGATAAAATCACTTTTGTTTTAAATGTTGGTGCCTTTGACAGATAGAAGTATTAGATAATTTGATAGGATTTTCAGAATTGCCTGTGGATTTTGGACATTTAATTCCCATTAATTTCTGAGATGTTCTTTGCATCCCTTGAGATGTCTCAGCCTTTGTAAACCTGGAAATGGCTGGTTTTAAAATTTTTTCAATTTCAACTTAGTGGAAAATCTGTTTCTCACCCAGTTTGTACAGCTTTAAATGGAAGGTAGGGCTTTTCCTTGGAGCACTGGGCAAGGGAGGCAGCCAAAACAAGCAGAAATAGGATCGCAGTGACAAACCTCAGTGAGATCCTGACGCCTCTTTGGGAAGGAGCTCTGTTTGCTTTTGCAACGCTTTGGGCAGGGTGCACATCCTCTCCTCAACATGAGCTGCTTCCCACTGGGACTGACGGGAGGAGGGACAGGGCTTAGAGGCACAGAAGTCACCCAGCGAGGACTGCTGGGGTTCCCACTGCTGTGCTGCTCCTCCCCATCTCCCCGTGCAGGGAGACAGGCAGAAATTCCTGGTGGTCTTGCTAAAATGTGGTGGTGGAAGAACAGGGGTAGATCTTAGTTCCCTTGACTTGTTATGTTTTGTATGTTGGAGCACAAGCCCATAATAGAGGGACACACAGCTGGAAGGCTGCAGCTCTCAGGAAAAAGGCTGGTATTTGCTGCAAAACCTTCCTTGCAGTTTTGTCTGGAACATAACGCTTGAGGAGCTTAGAAAATTCTGGGTTAAAACTGGTGAGTGAATTCAGAGACAGACAATATGGCCTGTGAAATCTGGGCTGATAGCTGTGAGGAAGCAGAATGTGTAAAACAATGGGGCTGGAAGCAGGCTGGGAGCGTGGAGCCAGCTGCGCAGCCTTGGGCGAGCCTGGGAGTTGAGATACACGTGATGAAAGCAGCCTGGTCCAGTAGGGAAATTCTGCCTGAAAACTTCACTTCTGCCCTGAAATCATCAGCCTTCATCTCTGTATTGCTGACATTTCTTGGCTCAACAGTTTGACTTATCAGTAGCAAAAGACAATGTGAGAAAAAATATTTTGCAGTTCATGTTGTTCCTTCGCATTTGTTCAAAATGGCTGCTGGGCAAGGGAGAGAAAGTCTTTTTCCAAAGTTTAAGAAAGGGAAGCACAGCACAGTGGCCCTGGGTCATGCTGTGTAGTCTGGCTGTGTTCAGCCTTAGCAGTGATCCTCCAGGAGTTGCTCTGGAATGCCTGAAGCTCCTGAATGTTTTCCTAAATGGCCCTTTTCCTCATCAAAAAGAAGTGTGTGGAGACAAAAGTGACCTTTGAAGTGGTGTTGGGGTTGCAAAAAATACATTGCTGTTGATCAGAGGCACCGTTGTAAATATACAGAAGTTCCAGTGTGCTGCCTTCATTTTTCTGCCTTGCATTTGTCTGCTGGTTATAAAGTCCTGTCCTTTGTCTTCTAAAGCACCAGAGAGATGTGCAGTATGAAAGGAATGATCCTGAGGCCACCAAAGAGTCACGTTTTTTGTTGTTGTTTATACCAGAGTATTATGTTATACTATTGGCAAAGTAATTTTCAGCTCCAAGTGAGACAAGATCAGTCACAGTGGTTTTCACAAGATTGATGTGAAGAGCTAGAGTGGTGCTAATTAATCAGAGATGGAGAGAGCATGTGCCTGCAAACTCAATTAGTGTAACATTTCCTAAATTGGAATGGAGCTCTGCCATACAGTAATACTATAGAAAAGCTTGAAGGGTGCAGGAAAACAATTCATAATGCACCACCTTAACTCGTTACTTGAACGCTGGCACCCTGAGACACCACTGAGTGCTGAGCCCAGAGTGATTTTCTATGGTAGGTGCTGCAGAGCTGGGAATCACCAAAAATGCTGGAAAGGCAGCATTTCCTTTTATTTAGATAATGTTATATAACTAGGCTCCTTAATTATATTTTTACTTAAACAGACAGAGAATTGGTATTTGTTACAGTAAATCATCTTTGACATAAACAATACTTAGTTACGGCTGCTTTTCACTGTTCTTTGAAATCCAGACTCTTTTAAGAAAAACTGCAGGTTGTGAGAGCTGCTACAATGCTATAAATAACAATAAAGTGGTAGCTCCAGATTTGTTTCAATACTGCACATGGAAGCTTAAAAATGAAAACTGATCTCTCATGTAAAAAAAGTGGAGATTGTAAGATAGAATATTTTCTGTGCTTGATATCTAAATGAATTTCACTCTTAACCTCTAGTATTTGTGTTTGTTTGTTCTTATGTTACAGCAAAGATACTTTTTTGCCTATAGGTAGAAAAACCTATAAGCTATTGTGACCTGAAGTAGCAGAAGATTTTCGTTAAGTCTTTGAAAAGAAACTGATTTAGTGGCATAGCAGCTTTAATTTTATCCAGATTTGTAGTTTACATCAGGCACAGCTGTTGAGTAAACCTGCAGAATGAATTAGAAATGGATTAATGAAGCTCTAAGACAAATACATCAGAATATTTTAAACAGCTCTCAAGGAAACAGTTTTATTTAATTTTAGTCATGTAATGGCTTTATACTCTGAGCAAAATAAAGTAAAACAATAGACTCAAATTCTAAATTGACAGCCAACGTATAATTTTTCCATGGGCTTTTGAAGTATGAAAAACCGTATAATTATTTTCTGACTAGTGAAATTGGTTCATACGGGTTATGAAGGAAAGGAGCCCTCCCTGACAAGTATAGTCTGTGGCAGCTGGCCTGGTACCTGCTACACCATTCCACTGGCTGTAAAACCAGAGGTAACAGTCCAATTCCATCTGTAGTTATGCTGCTGTAAATCTGGACTAAGTTCATTGGTTTGATCCAGCATTAGAAACCTAAGTTACTTTTCCTCTCCCAGACTCTCTCATTTCAGGCCACGTTCAATGTAGTGTCAATGAACTGTGTCTGGTATCTTTGATCTCTAAAGTCAGAAGTAGGTCACTGATGTTTGATTCTTGAAGGGAAAGTACTCAGTTCAGCAGCCCAAGAGGGGGAGAGGAGGGGTGATATCTGCTGATAGACTTATTCAACCTAAATCCTTAAGCTGATCGTGTGCCTTCCTGAAATTTCTGTCTTGTTTCTGCTGAAACAGTCCTTGAAAACAGGATTTTCTCACAGGTTTGCTGGAGGAACCTGGGAACTAGTTTCTCTCTTAGTCTTTGGGTTCTTGTTGCAATTCCCTGATCATGTGTCACTCCTGTAGAGTGGCTGACACAACAGGAGCTGCCAAACAAATTTAAGAAAATGCCAGCAGGTTTATTGGTCTTAATCATCCTGCTGTAGTTAAACTGCTGCAGATCTCTTATAATTCAGAATATCCTCCTTTTTGCAGCTTGGCTGAAGTGTTACTGAAGAATTTGTCAGGAGGAAGATTGTATCTGTGTGGAAGGAGTGTTGGCCTCCCACTGACAGACAATTTTGCCGAGTTGCTCTGGGGGGTGACTGTTGAAGCTGGCTAGAGATGGATTTATTCTTTGTTCTGCTTATTTGTGGCTTGGCTTTTTATGCTTGCTCTACAGTTGAACCTGTTCCTGTAAGAAGTTGAGAAGGGATCAGGAACGCTTAACAAAAGAGCAGGTACATGGGAATATGGATAGAACAGTGTTTTTAAGAAATAATTATCCTTGCCTTACACTCAAGGCAGACAAGGTATGCTCTTCACCTAACCAAACATAGGTCAAACTGAGCTTAGCTCACTCTTGAGAGATGAGAAAAGCCTGTGCATGTAGTTAAGTTCTGATGCAGTGGAACAAATCTTCTGGTTGATATTCCAGAGTAGATTGTTATTCTAAAAATGCCACTGAAATGAGAGAATAGATATAGGAGTCTGTCTTGGCCCACTCTTTGTTCAAAATTGGTTAAATTTTGAATTGCTCATAATTTCATGACCTTTGGCATTTAGCATGGCTTATCTGCCTCAGTTACCAGCTCCATGCCCTGCAGAATCACCTGGCGCAGCATATACTTTTATTTTCTTATTGCAGTGACTTGGCTGTGCTTAAAGTCAGTGTGAGTAAAGAGAAATAAAATTCAAGTCAATCAAATATAATAAATAGCATCCCTGTTACAGGCACAAAAGGATACTGCTGTACCTCAGTCATGCAGTTGTACAACAGAAAGTGCTTCTTAAGCAAAATCCTGATCTTTGACAATTCAGAATATGTTTTTCCCATTCTGTGTGACTTGATGGTTTAGTCTAAAAAAGCTCCCATTCTGTCTCTTAGACTATAATTTGCCTGTCTTTGTTCCTACTGCTTTGAATCCTGTAATCAATCCCAATTAGCTCCATGTCTCTGCTACTGATTTCAAAGGATAGTCTCATGCCATACCCAAAGCCACTGGGGTTACCAATTAGATAAAATATTGCAGAGTGGGTTAACTTATTAGCAACCTTTGTTCAGAATATTTTTGTGAAGATAGTATGAGTTATTAAATGGCTAAACAGGGATACAGCTTTTGTTATTAAATGCAGCTGACTGAAAATTGAGATAGGTCTTCTAATTTCATGGACAAACATCCTTGGAAGCTGTTTCTGTTCAAGCCATTGTGCTTTGATCAAAAGGAGTTTGTGGTAGAGATTGTTGTTTTTTATGAGATGGGAAATGTGAGTTGTATGAAATGTGTTACCTTAATGTCATTTGTTATGTATTGATGTTTTCAAACTTTTCCGAATGAAACATGATCCTACAGTAGACTGTAATGATAGGGTTGTTCGGGTTTTTTTTCTTTGTATGGGAGTCACTTATTTCTTGTCTTTATCTCACTGGTTTAATCTTAGCCTTGTCATTAACTATGCCATTCTAGAGTTTTCAGTGACTTGTCTGAAACAGGGTGATGTTTTAGACCCGTTTCCAAAGCAGCAGGCAGTAACTTCTCATGGACACAGCTCTTCAGGGAGGAAACACCTCAGGCCTTTTGATCCATGAGAGGAGGAAGGAAAACGAGCATGCTAAAGTCTCACAAATAAAAAATATGCAAGACCATGGACCATTGGCCTGAGCATTTCTCATGTTCCCAAGTTCTGATGCCATCTCTCCAGGAGCAGCTGTGTCAGGGTTCTGGGTGCTCTTTGCGCTGATGGATGCACTTAAGCATGGCTGTGTGCCAAGAGAACCTGGCATGGAGGAACAGGGGAGCAGTTTGCAAAGTTACCTTTCATGAACAACATGAGCTAATTCATGTACAACAGAGCTGAGTGTCCCTTCCTAGCACCTTTCAGGCTTGGGGAGTGAGTTGCTGTTCACGATCATTTGTGAATCCACTGAGCTAATGAGCCTCTTTATGAACCAGTGTTATCCAACCCGGACACATGAGCTGTCTGCCTGGTGGGAATGAATGCTTAGGTCCTGAACCAATGGTAGTAGCTGGGATTTTCATTCTCTGTTTACCAGTTGGTCAGAAGCTTGACTGGAAGGCACAAATTAAAATCCAAAGAGAGCCTTAAAGGAAGGGCCAAGCAGATGGAGATCACTGTGGAGACTGGTGAAGGGGATAGAAAGACGTAAGACACAACTTGCACTGTTGGCCTCAGGCTGCATCTGTTATTGGAAATAAAACTTGGGGTTATCATTATTGTCACTTGTCAGAATGTATGAGCTGACAAAAAGCAATGCTCGTGTCTCTAAACATTTTCATGATAATGCATCTTCTGCTTCTGCGTTATGACACGTCTCGCTGCAACTTCAGCTGTAACACAGAGACTGAACATGTGAGGAATTGTGTGTAGTCACACTGCTGTTCAGCATCATGCATTTGCTGTTAATCATTGCTGGATGGTATGCTGGACCAGATGTACAATTTAATTTCTGCCCTCTGTCCATTTGCGAATAGCATGACTGTGCATATTGAGTCATATTATGGATATTTTATTGACAGTAGCTTTCTTATAACCTTATATCTAGGGCTATGTTTGAGTGGCTTATCATTGGCTGTACACCTACAAAATAAATTAAACCCATTATTTATAATAAAATGACCTCTTAAATAAAGCAGTGAAGTGATTACCGTATTTTTAATAAGCAAAGTATTTTAAAACTACAATGGTTTCCTTTTATTTTGCAAGTGAATTAGTATAATTATATGTTTTTGTTACCAAAATAAAAAGACAAATTGCAAAGAGTGTTTTTATTCTGTTAACAAACTCTGCTAAAATGCTGTCTTTAAATGCATTCAACTAAGCAGGAAAGGACGAGGTTAAAATTAAGAGAGTGGGCAAGACATGGGATGTAGTTAAAAAGAGGTTGAACTGGAAGCTAAGACACACAACAGTCCTCGGGTAGGAGTTCTGCACGGTAGTGTGTGTGTGCATGTACACTGGCAATAAAATTGGGAATGTGTTAAAAAATGGCTTTTTATGTGAACTGCTGTTTACAAAATGTTTATTACATAAATTCTCTTCTGCTTTTGATTAGTGTGTGGATGTAAGACTTTATTTTATATGTCTTTTTATAATTTTATATAGAAACAACCAAAGCCTAAAAGAATTCTGCACTGTTTGTATTATAAATCAGTCCTGATGGTCTTAATTTGATCGGTAATTAAAAACAAAGTTAACTTGGTACTTGATTGAGATGTAAAGATGTTGGTGATTCAGTGTTTTCCTCTCCAGAACAGTAAAGTTTTGGAGGTTTGGTTTATGTTGGCATTTCACAGTCATTCCAAAAAGCTGAATCTTATGTCTCTGGGGGCTTTTTTTTCCCTTTGGATAAATTGATTTTGATTTATGCAAATAAGTGACAAGATCCATGTAGATCTGACTGTGTTTACTGTGAGATATGCAGGAAGCTGTGTAACATTTTAGAGCTTTTGGGGACATCTTGGCATTCTGGACTGTATGGTTGTGAGTGGTCGTGTAGTGAATTCTACAGAACTGCATTGTTGCATAAGGGACTGGATGCCAATATCTTCCTATTCATATGAATTCCAGGGATACTGAAAGTGTTGTATAGTCTGAGTCCCTGTGTAGGATAGGTATAGAAATCTCTCTAGTGTTTGCAATGCCAAGAAGTCCTTGCTAATGTTTGTCCTTGGCATAAACACACACTGACCTGACGGGAGGTTGGTAACTCCCCTGGCTGCCAGGTGAAGCTGATTTCTTCCCAGCCACTCTGGGCTGGCGTGTTCTGGATGTGTTCCAGGAGCTCTCCGAGGCCCCTGGTAGGCTATTGAGCAAGGTGCCTGTATGGCTGACAAATTGACTTCTGCCCTATTGAAATTAAAAACAAATAAATAATTGCTACAAGGTGACTGCGTATTGTAATATTAGTAATAAATCCATGGTAAATTATGTTTATATAGAAGCAGAGAGGTGCCATGTATCTTTGGTAATTTATATAGATATACTGGCAAGTTACTGAGCTAATGTTAATTTGTGGGAGGTTATCAACCTTGCTCTGCAAGATAATTAAGATTAGACCTCGTATGATTCCAGTGCATTCACACTCAGCTGAGGAAACAGTAAAAATATTAATAAAGGAACTAAGAATGGAAATGCTTATGGGAAGGAAAAGGCCCCATACATCCCTGAATAAATCTTGTCCCTTACAGGCTGATTTATTTCTCAGTTCTCATTCTATTCTAGCATATTTTCTATAGTTTTCTAGCCTGTGCTCATCACCATGGTTTTTGAACACTTTCAGGTAGTCCATTAAGTAGCATGTTTATCAGATCATTATACCCTGTCACTGAGGAGAGGATTAAATAGTGATACTGGATCTGTTAATCTAGGAAACTGTGCTTCAATTGCAGAAGACTGGAGAATAAATGGAGATGAGTTTTATTGATGTATGGTCTTGAGAGAATATTGGTTCTTTACCTAAATTTGGGGGGTTTTCCCCTAATGTATTTGACTTTTTAAAAAATAAAATTTGACAATCCACATACTTATAAAGAGAATTACCTATCTCTTACTAGGAATTATCAAATTACATGTAATAGTTAAATAAAAAAATGTTAGAACCTGTCTGTCTATCCAAGGGGAAAAAAAATAAAACATCATTTTTTAAGAAATACTAAGCAAGTAAGCAGTCAATCTCCAAGGAAGAGGTGAGGAGTAGAAAAATTACTGAAATATATTGAGATATGAATACATCTGCTGCAGGGGAAAACAAACCAGAAAATTCCATCTCCTGCTAGTTAAAAAGGAAAAAACTCCATCTGCCAGCACCTGAGATTGGAGGGAACACAAATGAACATCAACTAAAATGATGATAAAATATTAAAGAAATATTTTAAGCTATTCCCATGCAGCATTCACACTTCACTGCCAGTATGTGCACAGGGACACAGAAGACTCTGTTGCTAGATTATGTCAGCTTGCTGGAGCTAGATAGAAAAATTCAGAAGTTACACAAGGGTTTTCAAACGCAGGTACGGCATCCTGGCAGGAAAAAACAACTGTTGGGAATGATGACATGTAAAGAGTTAGATAAATTTTTAATTCACTAAATTCATTACTTTTTTGAAGGCTTTTGACTACATAATTGAGAGGAAAGTTTTCCAGAGTGGTGGTGTTATGCAATCTTTGCCTTTTTTAAAATAAAACAAAGATGTTAGGAAACCAACCTATTAAGATACTTGTCTTCACCAAGTTACACATTTTTAATTTATATTTCTTTTAAAAGGAATCATTTAAAACCTTAGTGGGGAGAAACTAGCAAAACCTGTGTATTCAGCTGAGAGAGATTTGTGGCCAGAGTTTTCCAGGTGATATTGATAAGATCAGAATTATAAGAGGAGCAAGGAGTCTAAAATGCACGTTCTGGAAGGGCTGCGGGAGTGGCAGGGCATCTGTGAAGGCTTTGCACCTGCTTGTGTGCAAATTTAAATTTAAAAGGTAAAAATTTAAAATAGTAGATTGTCCCACAGTGTAACAGGCTTAGTGCTGGTTCTGTAATCACTGATGCTCTTCTAACAGAGCCAGCCTGGAAGGGGAGGTGGGATCACAAGTGGGGTTGTGCTGCCTGGAGTCAGCTGTCCCTACTCTTTTCCCAGCACCTTGTGCTATCAGAAATGCAGGAACTGGGGGATGGGCAGGAGGTGATGTGAGGGAAAGTAAGAGTTAATGTGAAATGTTAGAATACCAACATGGGGGAATGCAGAGACTGCTTCCGGAATGCTGCCGAGCGTGGATGTTTCTCATAAATGGGATGACATTTAGTGGGTGCGTTGTGTGTGCCTGCTTTGCAGCAGAAACAAAAATACAGAAAGAACAGAGTGAAGTGCAAGCTTAGGAAGTGCATTCCTTCACTGCATTGCTCTGCTACCTTTTTCTTTAATTTGTTTAAAGAAACTTATAATTTGTTTATCTTCTGGCTTTACTGCAACAATTAGCTCAGCCCCACTGTTCTCTCCAAAAGTGCTCGTGATGAGCAGTTAATTAGGAAATCACTTTATCACAGATTCTTAAATGTAGTTTGTTGATTGACCAATGACAACATACAGATAATTACCTGTAACTCTTCCTGATTTAACTTGTTTTACAGTGAGCTACATTTAATAATACTAACCTTGCTTTGCCTCCAGTCTTCTAGAGACTTGTTTCAGTAATCATGACTTGCAGATACAGCTCATTTGTGCCCTGATTCACACCCATCAGCCCCAGAGAGGTCAGGCTTTTCACATTTGTTTTTTCCATTTTAAGCAAAACAATATGTTGATAAAATATGAAAATGAAATACTGCAGAATTTGTGTGTGAAGGCTGCTCAGGGGAGCGAGGGCTTTGCCTCACAGCTTCTGGAGAGTTTTCCTCAAGGGAACACTGCTGCCTCAAGATGATAGGGACTACTTTCCTTCTGCTAGGTGATCCAGTTTGGCTGAAAGCTTGGAAAGCTGCTTTTGACCAATTTACAACCTGAAGCACATACCAGGTTGCTTAATTTCTCAGGCTGATGATTCTGTCCACCTGTCTATCCTCACAAAAATCTTTGCATCTGCTGGCATGGGTCCTGAATGTCATGGGATGGGAAAAGCAGGGTTAGGAGTGTTCAATACATTGCAGTTTGACAAATTTCATTAAAAGGCAGGGTAGAGAAGCACAGCTCTGTTGATGCCTCACCCTCAAAGGAATGGTGCTGCAGGGACGTGCTTTCATTAGACACCAGCAGATTCCCTGGGGAAGCAGCTGCTGTGAGTGCCTGGACTGTGGGCACCTTAAATCAGATTACACACACTGTTAGATACTGCTGGAGATAACCACAAGATGCACAATCCATCGCAAATCCAGGTTCCGTTTCTTCGCTACCCAGCTTCCCATCGTGCAAGCAAGAGTCTGTTCCTGTGAGATATTGAACATATTTGCTGCAGAGGAGTCTGATCACTTATCTTTGGTCTCCCTAGGCCCTTATGGGGATTTAGAGGGTTTTATGGTGCGTAATCAAACCTCTTCCAAGTAGACATTAGTGGAGAGGAAGTGGGAAATTATCCTGTGATGAGTTTTACTCATGAAATTTCAGAAGTGCTTCTGCCTGCATGTGCCAAGTTAGGAAAACTCCCTCTATTTACATGCATTGTCTTTGGGTAGCAGTGACAGAGATTACTGACCACTGGGTTTTCTGGGAAAGAAAAGGGCACAATCAGGGAAGATACTGGAAAAATTAGTTAGAATACTAAATGAGCAAATATTTTACTGTCATTACTTCAGCTTTCCTAGGGAAAGAGATAACATTAATTGCCTATCAGAGAAATGGTGGATTATGACAAATGGGTATTTGAGATACAGGATGAACATTCAGATACGGGAGAAATGGGGCAAAACAAATAATTTGTGAATGTATATGGGTCAGAAATAGTTGGAAAATGTTTTAAAAATTTAATTAATCTTGTATGTGTGAGCATGCACATGCAATTTTTTTATTGGATTAGCAGGGACATCTTTCAAAATTATGAAATACAAGCTGTATTCTCCAATATTGAGAGCTCTTATAATTGCCAGAAGTACAGTAAATGTCCCTATCATTCTCTGGGTTTAATCTCAGCATAATTAGCTCCTTGCACAATAGAGTGTTTAATTTGAATGGCTGCCAAGGCTCATTAAGTGAGAGAAGTAGTTCCTGAGATCTCTGTTGTTAAAATTGGGATTCTCATATGAGAGAATTTTCACTGGAGGTGTCACAAGGTTCTTTTTGATATTCCAGTATTAATTTTAGGCAGGAAACTAAATATTTAAAGAGATACTGCTGTATCTTTCTACCAGGTGCCGAAAGTTGGACTTCACACCTTGCTCAGAAATGGATCTGTATTCCAGCTGATTTTTCAGAGGAAGCTGGGGCAAAACCAGTGTGCACTCAGCACTGCCTTGAACAGGGAAAGAGAATATTTTTCTAAGGAGGAGTATATATCCATTTTTGTTTGTGTTAATTGCAAAATACAGATTCTTCTTAATTTGGAGAATAGGAACCCTTACATGAATATGACTGGGATTTATTTATAATAATGAAATCCTTTCATTAAATATTTTCAGTTGTATTTTCCTTGACTCTGATTATCTCTGTTCTGCTTCCCTAAGTTGTTTTCCCACTGCAAAAAACTATTTCCGATGCCTGCAGTGGGACTCTGGTGCTGACTGAAGGCATTTGTGTTCCTCCTGTTACCTGACAATTACCTGTGACTCATTCATACTGTCACCCAAATTACAGCACTGCTAGACTGCATTATTGTGATGGATCTCATATTTCTGGGTTTTTTTCAGATTAGAATACTAACAGTGCTACTTTCATACTAGACTGTTTGAAACTGGATGTCAAAGGCTGTACCAAAACTTTGTGAAAAATATCAAAAGCCAGCTGGTATGTTTGTGGAGTTGGAGGCAATTCTGTGCAGACGCACATGCTGGTTTATACCTTTGGGACCTTGTCTGTGTTGCCTGTTGCTTTAGGAGTAAGATAGCTTTGTAAATACAAGCTGATGTGAAGAAAAAAGCCTCGCAAAAACCAACTGACATGTCTTTGGACCCTATTATTTTTCTCTGAGTTTGGATATTTTCTTCTTTCAGAAGTGTGATTTTTTTTTTCTTTTTTTTTTGAGTAACGGAGCAGGCAGTGTGTTTCTTTATCATGTGCTTTGTGATAGACTTGGGACAGTAGAAATTCTGTGATAAAAAAAAAAACAGTGAAGAATCAGACTCCTCAAGAAAAGGTTTCTTTAATTGTGTTCATTAATGACAGTGCTGAAGCCTAGAATTTGAGAAAGCTGTACCAGATGTCTTTATGTACATATCTTGTATTTCTTTATAGTGACTTGTGCTTCCTGTCTCTTGAGATTTCACAGAACTAGCCCAAGACTACTGGACATGGTTTCCATTTAAATTACCTGAAAGATACAGTAAGGTTACTCTTGGGGTCCATCATGGTTTATGCATATGTTAAATAAGTAAAAATGTTTCTGTGGATCGTGTTTCTTCAGTTGTGGCACAATATCTGCATGAGATTCTCAAATGCTTTTTCACAGTACTTAGTTTGCCCATCTGGAAAGATCCACTCTAACCTCTTTTTGAGACAGTCTGGGAGAAGTGCACAGACCTTAACTTAAAAAAAAATTGAAATCTGTTCCTGAGGCTCTGGTTTGGAGCTGCCTCATCACTGTTTCTAGTCTTTTATGATTCTTGTGTTATGCTTTTTTAATATTGCTGGCTCTGTGAAGTCTCTCTTCCTCTGTTTGCAGAGGACACAATGGGACCCTGTGCTCATCTGGGCTCTAAATTCTACCAGGCTATCAACATAATCAGTACGAGCTTCAGACTGCAGAGGATGTGGAGGATGAATTATTTGTTTATTTAAGAAAAGCCTAAAGAGCTTAGATGGCAAAATTTGCATGAATTACACATTACCTCAGAGTGGCTCTTTACATTTTCTGCTTATTCCTATGCAGGTGATAGAACTTTGAAAATCACTATTTTTAGTGAGTGATCCCATTGCACCGTAATTAAATGTGTCTCAGCTTCCTAGCTTTTCATAGGAAAATACTGAAATGGCCATAGAGGTCTGTTTAGCCCAATATTTTGTGGGCTTTGGTAGCTCAGTAAGCTGGGCTGCTGATGAGGGCAAGAGGGGAAGGCAAAGCGTTTGGGACCTGCCCTGCCAGGCAGGGATGCTCTGGGGCTGAGGGGCCTCTTCAGCCTGAGCTTCCATCTGCATAATTGCTTTTAATAGCCCTTGACTGGATTTTCTCTCATGCCTTTTCCTAATTGATTTCTTGTACCGCTTAAATTTTTTTGGCCTCTGCAATGTCCTGTGGCAACACATGCATTAGCCAAAGGAAGGAGCATCCACCTGATCCTCTGGAGCTCTTGTGCTGGCACCAAGTGTGAATGCTGGTTCTGTGTTCATCTCCTTCATGCCACTTCTGATTTTTAAAGACTTCTGGTATCTGTCTGTGTCGGGGTAGACTCTCTGTCTACCCTGCATCATCTCTTTTCCAGGCTTGGGTTTTTTGTTTCCCTTTTTGAAACAGAAGCCATTGCATGCCCATGCTCGTCCTTCATGCCTTTCCTGATCACGCTTTTCCATCCTTTTGGAGAGGAGCAAGCAGAAATGCTCTCAGTGCACAGAAGGCGAATTGATAAAATGGCTGTGATGCTGTTTCACTCTTCTCTAATTCTTTAATAGTAATTCCTTGGGTTCTGTTTGCCTTCAGACCACTGTGGAGCATGGAGATGACACAGAGAGAACTCCCAGCCTGAGTGATTACTCAGAAGTCTTCCCTGAATATTAACAGCTAATTTCAAGCCCATCATTGTATATATAATTAGCTTTGATTCTGTATTGATTGTCATTGAATTTCATCTGCTATTTATTAAGCAGTGCTGTGAGATCCTGATACACCTCTTTGAAGTCATTTTTGGTGCAAGACAGGAGTCAAGACCTGCTGGTTACAAGGCTTTTTTATTTTTAACTTAACCAAAGATAAATTTTAAACTTTTTTTTTCCCCTAGATAAATTAAGATTTGAGTATCTGTCCTGAGTGGGAATCCCTTCAGTGTCAATTTCCTTCTATGGAAAACCTGTCCAATTATTACCACTGTTTCTTTTCTTTTTAAAACAGGGTTGCGTCAACCTAACATGCTATGTGAATATGTGTTTATTTTGCTATGTTAGTTGTGCCCCACCTCTTTAAGGTAAAAGTAGGTTGTACTGTTGCAAATTAAGTAAAGTGGGAACACATTTAAGTTCATTCACTCTCATTTATAACCTATGAGGGTAGGTACCAGTTTAATGCAAATGGATTAGAATTTAAGTTGGTACCATAGTACATGAGAAACCTTTGCAAAAATGAGCTTATGTGGAGCTGACAGTAACATTTAAGTTCAAAGTGTTCCATAAAAGTAGATAAAATTTGTTTTAAAATAATTTGGGGCCTTAAGGCTGCTGTTTAATCTATAACATTAGCGCTCTGAATTTTTCTGAGTCACTGAATTCAGTTAAATATTTCACCGTTTAATAAAGGCCTATCATATATCAGCAGCTGTCATTTAGGGATCTCTTTCTCTTCATCAAATAATTAAAATCAATGAACTACAGCAGCCAGTTTTAAAGTCAGGAGAACGATGGTTGTTCTATATTGTTATTTTAAAAACAAGACCAAATTAAAATAACCAGTGATACAGAGATGCTTAAAATCTTCAGCTCTTCCTGCTTACAGGGTCTAACTAAGCTGGTGAAAGCTGACTGGATCTAAAAAGGTTGGGGAGGGAAATGAAAGGTCCTCGGAGAAATCACAGAAGAAAATTGAAAAGTCTGAAGTCTTTGTAAGTTGAGTGTGAAGAAGATACAGCTTTCATCCTTCCAGCTATCATCTTGCAGTCCGTAGAAGTGTAAAACTGAGTGTCCTTAATTCAGTCCTGTTCAGTACATGTAGCAGTTTTTAGAAGAATTGATGCCCAAGGGTGGGGGGCAAACAGCGTACGGATGCACAAACTGATTGTCCCATGTTCCCACCTCCAGTGGACATCCTGGCAAGGAAAACTCATTCAAGCAGGGAAGGAAATTCTTTTGTAGTAGCTTGGATTTAGGCATATTTTTAATTGCCACCATAGAGATGTTGGAAAACATGAGAAGGTAAATGTAGCTCCAGAAGGAAATCAATGAGGTTGGATTTGCTCCTTGTGGGAAACACTTCTGGCTGCTCACAGGCAAGTAAAACATGGCAGGATCATGCGATAAATTGTACTTGTGCCATAAATGTTGGTGTAGTATATTACAGTAGGGCTTATTTTGGGTTATAAGTATTTTATATTTGAGGTTTTTCATGTTTAGTTAGGAGAAGCTGCCTGCAACATTGCAGAGGTTTGAAAACCCCAAGGTGTAGGCAGAGCTGCTCTTGCCAGCACAGTTTTTTAAAATCATATTGTATGTTCCTTTTGCATCTTTGTAGAAAAAATACAGAGCTTAATGTGGCGAGGGTATTCTAGCAGAAAAACAGAAGTGGGACTGCTGATACTCTGTACGGAGAATTTTGTCTTTTGCTAGAAGTGTTCTTCAAACCAGTGCTGTGACCATTCCTCCATTAGCCTGGCGAGACAACGCGAAATATAATATTGATTGGACATAAAAGGGAAAGCACAGCCCATAGTCCTGCAGTTCTGGGCAGACAAATCCTGCTGTTCCTAGTGCTAATGGCTAAATTATGACCTCAGCCCTGTCAGCCTGAATGTGGCCCTGCTGGAATTAATAATGCAGTTGGAATGGAGCTATATTTTGCCTTTCATCTCCATTAGGTCTGGGGGTTAACAGTAGAGTAAGAATTGGCAGTTTGCCTCAGACTACAGCGTTGGCCAAAAGTATGAAAATATGGTCTTGTTGTTCACTCGAACAAACGTCTGCCACAGGCTACTGAATCTTATCACACTTGTTTTGTTTGTGAAATATTGTTTGAACTGCAGTGATTACTCATCCACTCTTTTATTTCCATTCGTATTTTATCTATATCCTTCCCAAAGGAGGAGGGGAATTAGTTTATGCTTAATTAAGTGTAAATAAATGATTGCCTGTTTCTTTTTTTTTTTTCCCCTGAGTTTTCTGGGCTTTTATTTATTCACATGTCTGCCTTTGGTCAGTGCTAGAAGACTGATCTACGGAGGCCTTTTTCAAATAAGTGAAAGCTTGATCAAAGAACTGATCCATCCACACATGCAGTTCCTGGATCCTAAGTAAACTAATGAAGTGCTGTGTGTGCCCTGCCAATAAAAGGTGAAATATGGTTCGTGTTTTCCTAATATTACTCTTGGAGCTTTGCAGCTGGAACTAAACTGCCACTTTTCTTGTAAATTGAGTTGTAAAGTGCTTGTGCCAAAATGACAAGGAGTTGCTTGAGAAGTTGGATAAATGCAGGCCTGCCTTTGGCCAAATTACTGGGGACCCAAGTGCATTGAGAGGGTGAAGAATGTATCTGTTGTGTTCTCTGGGTAATGTGGACTGTGTTGGCCATGAGCCATTGAACTCCACAAGGGGTTATGTCGGGTTGAGATTTATAGAGGAATTGGAGTCTGCAAAGAGGTTGACAGAGAAGGTACAGCAGAAATGGGAGACCTCTTCACTGCTCTATTCTGACACTTTTTAATCATTTTGTTTCTAGCAAAGAAATTGTGCGTTCTTAAGGTTGCAGTCTTGAAGTAACATGGGGAACAGCCACAGGCTGCTTGGCTATAGATGTGTCCTGTAAGAACTAATGTGATATTAAATACAAAGCCTTTTTATCTTCTTACTGATTATCACAGATAGTATTAAAATGAGGGAAAAAATACAATTTAAATATTCCTTTAACTTTCTATTCTCTGCCTAGTTATGTCCAAATTCTTAACAGTAATTTTTGGTGAGGTTTTGGGGTTTTTTGGGGTGGGGTTTTTTTGTTTATTTGGTTTTTTTTTTTTCTGTATCTGGAAGTCCAGCACCTGACTACTGCCCCTTGTCTAGATATACTGGGTAAGAATTTTCATCTCTTTCACTAGAAGCAGTGCCCTTATGTGAAGATCTTGATCCCTGTGTTTTGCAACCTCTCACTTCTGAATAGCCAAGTGACTGAACAGGAATGTAGCTTTCCTTTTTAATACAAAGTAGTTTCCTGGCCTTTGGCTTGGAAATATAAATGCAGTGTAATTTTAATATATGTCTTTTGATAGTCTCACAATAATATTCTTTCTTGTTTTAGCTTTGATGGAAAGTCTGTATAGCTCTACAAGCATTACACTGTTGCTGCATATAGTGGGAGAAATTTAACACTAATGCTCCAGCATTTAAAAATGGTCATTTCTTCTGTTGAGAGTTTTTAGAAGTGAAGGCTAACACAAGTGGCTTTAATGGTTTTTTTTGTGTTACTAACAAATGCTGTTTCATATATATATATATATATATATATATACACATATGTTCAAGGTATTTCCTACTTGTCATGCTGCAGATTTTCTTGCTGCATGGCTCATGGCAGATCCTTTGGGTTGTTGTGGCCTCTGTGTTCCCTGCAGTATCACAATCCTTTCAGAGCAGTTTTTGCACAAGACAATTCCTTTGAGCATTCCCTGGATGGCACATACTAATGGTAGAATGTGGCAGTTTTTCTCTTGTGAAATCATAGGGGAATTGGGTGCTTGGAGTAAGTTTGGAAATTGCAGTGTACTGTGCATTGTGTCAAGCAGCAAGGAGCTGCCAGTAGATAGGACTGAGTTGATTAATGCCATTATAAATTACATAAATTTTTATTTCTATTCTTCTTATGTGTCTATGGGCTTAGGACAAATCAAGATTAAATCTTTTCCATGCAATGTCTTGGACATATCAGAGTTTAAAAATTTTACTACAGAGACAACTAGAGTAACTGCAGCTGACTGCATTTTGGTTTAGTGTTGCCATTAAAAAAAGAAAATTCTGCAAACACCTTTTTTCCTAAGGTATAGATTTAGATGCTCTTTGTAGCTTCTTGTTTTACTCCCTTGGTTTTGGAAGAAGCCTCGATGACTGGTATAGATGTGTCTTGGGTAACTTAGGTGAGGCTGGACCCAATTTACTCTCTTGGAAATGAGGCTGAAGCAGTTTGATCACAGTTGGCTGTGAGCATCCTCCCTGCACCCTCCCTGCCTGGGCAAGACAGGTGGAGATTGGGTCCCAGTGGACAGTTTTCCACTCAACAGCATGGAGTAACTGCTGCCTAATTACTACAGCACTAACAGGACTGGGAATAGCTGGCACTTCAACATGGAAAATACTACGTTTGTGTGAAGTATTTGTTGTTGCAAGTTTTTTTTTTCCTTTAACATTTTTATCCCTTAATTCTAAACATTATTGTGCCTCTCTGGTCCAAACGAGTAGTTTTGTCTCCATGTGTTTGTTTCAAAAAGACTGTTGCATATGGTGGTGTGACAGAAAAGTGTTATGCTGTGCCATGTTCTGCTTACCACACACAAACCCAATTGTGAGCCAGCAAACCCAAGTCATGAGTCTTTGGAAAAGTCATATTATGTGGGACATGAGTGGTTCTGTCCTGGCAGGCATGTGAAGCAAATGGCAAACCAAATAATTTTTCTTGTACTGCTATGAGACCTCATGTTGTTGTAATATACATTTGTGGTTTTAAATTTATTTTTTTAAGGCATTACACTTTCCTGACCTCTCCATGAAACATTACTCTGTGCAAGCAGGTGCTGGAAAGAGAAGTGTTTTGTGTGGTTACCTGTCTGTTATCACGGTAATTATGAACAGAGAACTGAGCCCAATTAAAGAGAAAGGGAATAACATGGGCCATGATTATAGCATACAACACTTCTTAATTTGTGTATATAGTGGTTTAGTTTCCTGCTTGCTGAATATGATTCTAAATGGTTTCATTATTGTAAAAGAAAACTATGACAAATTATCCTGTGCTGTTTAAGTTACTGGGATCTGCTGCTGCTTAACCTATGTCAGTTCAAGTTGATGACCATATCTGTGTCCAAAGTTCTTGGCTGTTTTGTCTAAGGTAGCACAATTTTCTCCAACCTAAAGACAGAATTCGTAACTTGATTCAGAAACTTCAAAAGTAGATGACATTACTCTATATTAAAATTTTTCTTTTTTGTTCATAGAGAAACATTATAGGACTTAGTTTTATAGTTCATAATGTTTTAAATGGATTTATGGGTTAACGCTGCTTAATAGAAGGTGTAAGAGGGTAATTAAAAGTCAAATTTTACACGTTCAAAAACTATGTTGCCAGTTTCCTAACAATGGAATATAACAGGTGTTTTCCCATTCAGATTTTAATCTTGATAGGTGACAAATCATTATCAACAACTGTTGATTAAGAGCGCTTAATACCATAGGGACATGATGATGAAGAGGTGACGAAGTCTCCTCTGGAACACAATTCTGTATGTGCTTAAAATTTNTTTTTTTCCTTCCTTTCTCTCCCCCCTCTTCCCCTTCTTTGTTTTTCTTCCCAGAAAGAGCATGTGTGTTCATTTGAATGAATTACCAGCACTGGAAAATGTTACATAGTCAGCTGATCTTGGGAAGTTTGGTAAAATGAAATGTTCCATTTAACTTCCCACACCATCCCCAAATCTTTTATAGTTGCAAGTTATCATGAACTTGGAAAATAATCAAAATTTTGTTGTATATTTTGTTCCTTTTTTTGATGGTAACTTTAAAGTATTTTCAATGACTTTTTCTTAATTTCTGATACAGGGATGTGACTCATCACCTATTTTTAAAATTTTTACACAGTGCAAATAAATAATGATCAGTGACTAATTTTGTAAATTGAACCACAATGCACGTCCTTGCATTTTCTCAATGAAAGCCTTTGGCCTAGAAAACCTAGACTGTATTTCAGGAGCTGACTTGGCTTTGGTAGAGCATTAACATGTTGCCTTGTCGATAGAAAATCACACACAGCACTTTGCTACAATTTAAGTTTTGGGGACTCTGTGACATTGACAGTTCTTGCTCATGTCAGATCTGTAATGGATGTTGGGATATGCAGCAAGGTAAAGGGAGCAGCCAAGGAGTGCTCCATGAGAAATGCTGTAGCTCAGGGAATTCATTAGGTTGGTTTTGATCATCTTAATTTACTGAAGAAAAAGTGTATTTTATTTTTAAATCTTCTTTTAAAAAGGAGCTTTATAAAATTATTGCAGTTTATGAAGCATTGGTTTGCTATTATGCTGAACTTCTCCTGTCTTAGTTATGTGGTTTTGCTTGTATAAGACATTTAAGAAAGCAATATATGACTGAGTTGATGCCTATAAATTCAAATAAATCCTCAGCTGAACTATTTAGGGGCAATAGACACAGCCTGTCGGGGGAAGTGGGACTTTATTACATTTCTGAATGCGTTTAGATACATTCAAACAATGTTTAAAGTTTTGTTTAAACTGATAGATGCTGGACTATCTCCAAGTCAAAGCAGCAATTAGGGCAAATAGACTGTGTGGAAAGAGATGTGAATCCCTGTAGATTCAGATAAAATCCAATTTTATGACCCCATATACTGGTGTACAACTTTCTGACCTCGTGCAGATGGAAAATGATGCCAGAAGATGAGTTCTGCTGCTCTGGCGTTGGTTCCCACACCCACTGAATATGGGAGGTGGGAAACTTCAAATACAGCCTGTGCAAAGCCAGGCAAGTGCTGAGCTGTGCCTGGGGCTGGGCAGAGCCCCTGTGAGCCGGGCTGTGCCTCTTGGCTCTGGCTGCAGAGGGGCTCCCTCAGGCAGGGACTGCTCTTGGACTCAGAGGGGTGCACATGCTTTATGCGATGGATCCAAGTTCTTCAGCTGGGTGCCTTTGCTGGGGTAAGTAATGGAAGGTAACAGTGAAGAGAGAGGGAAATGGAAAATGGAAGGAATTGCCCAAATTACCAATGGCTTTGGTCTCCTTTTCTTTTGATGCTGAAGTCCAGGTTGCCTTACATGCTTTTGTGCCTAAGAAATCAGAGCGGGGGTGTAATCTCAATAATAACAGTATTGAATTTTTTGTGAGTGTGATTTGAGAACCTAGCAGGAAATACTTTCTTGAAGGACATGAGCCGATGAGCAGTGAGGACAGGAGGAGTCATTCCTTTTTTTCACTTGTCTAACACCTACAATTTCTAACCCTTTATACCCTTTGAGGTTGCTTTTCAAAACCCATAGAGACATTATGCTGATGTAACACCACTCTTTTCAGGCTGCAAATTTTCAAGCGAAACAATAAAATCCATGTTTCAGTTGTTAAAGGCAAAGTGTACATGCAGATGTGTAGTACATTCCTGCAGAGTTTGTGCAGCTGTCTGAGGCAGCCGTACGTGAATGTGTGTTCTTGGCCTCTCTCTGAAGTGAGCCCTCAGCCCTGCAGCCCCAGTGCCCTTTAGGAGCTGTGACTACCTCAACAGAAGGGCACTGTAGATGGCTTTTTCTCATTCATAAAGAGCCAGTGTGCTCTTAAAGCAAATATTGAATTAATATTTTTCTTCTTCTGATGTCTAGACATTAACCTGATGTTCACATCCTGCTGGAGTAATACTAAATTCTCAATTTAGGAGAGTAAATCCTGCCCAGGCCTTCCAAAGAGTAGGGTTTGTGGCTAATTCCCTGCCCATAACCGTTGTGAAATGTAGTGAGGGTTTGCTGGGGAGGTGTGGAGACATCGTTGTGGTTGGAGTGAATTGGCTACAGACTCTGCCTGGGCCCTTGAAGAGCTGTTGGCCAGCTGTGCCTGCTTATTTGTGCCTTAGTTGCCAAATACTATTCCGCTGAGGTTGACTGGGTGATTGGCATGTCAGATTCAAACAGGAAAAAAAATAGATCTTTCATCTTGACCTAAGGGGCTGTTGGAGTCCTTAATGAAAGGAAATTGCTTCTGCCTTAGTGGAGAGGAAAGTAAAAGCTTTTGGGTCTAGCATCATCTCACAGCAAGAATTCAGAAATCCTGCTTCAACATCCCTTAATTGAGCCTTTAGAGTTTCCTGAAGCGCTTACCTGGAAGAGTTAAATTAATCACCAAGTCCTTGTGCTGTAGCTGCTCTCCTGTTGCTTTTCTTGTGCTGGGAGATGATTAGTTGCGTGGACAAGCTTGGCATCTTGAAATCTGAAACAGTCTCTTGGCATTTTTTTAATGCTTCAAAATCTTGGTTAACATTTAGTGTGCAATATTAAATGTTACTATAACCTGGTGTTCTAAAAATCGATAAACTTGTTAAGAGAAATGCGGGGAAGGTAAGCTTTCAAATAATGGTTTCTCAGAACCATTAAATATAATTTTATATATAGTGGACACTGTGTTTTTCACATAGTAAAACTGGCTGTGAATGATTTGGTTGACATACCTGTTTAATTGGAAGTCTCTGTTAGTAATACATCTTCATGGAAGTTGAAGTTAAAAATTATTTCAGGTTTTAATTAAGTGGCTTTTAACTGGCCCAAAGGGAAAAGCTACACTCCGAATGTTTGCTCAAAGAATATATATTCTCCTCTCTCTCACAGTTAAGAAATTCTGGAAAGCAACCGTTAGAAATACAATGCTGAAGTTTTCCTTTTATGTAACTGTGATTTTGTTCTTATCCATCTCACTAAAACTCAATACAAGTAGTAAATTAGCTGGTTCTGACAAAGGTTATTTCTTTCTCAAAATATTGAATAAGTTTATTCTATAGTTATATTTGAATGTTAAGAACTTGGCTGTGAAACATTTGCCCACTATTACCAGCACTGTACCAACATCGGTTTTGGTTTTTTTAAAGTTGGTTTTCATCTCAAACTTGCTTTCTTTTTTTAAAGAGGAGAGCTGAATATCCAGTTAGCTTCAGCGATGTTAATATTTCATTTCTTAGAGGTGAAATTTTTGGAACGTTCTATTTTCAACAGATTGTATTAATATGCATTACAATTATCCTATTTGCTAATAGTTAAAAAGAGATGAATTATATGCATGGTTTTGAGTAATTGAGGTATCAAGGCATGTGCCATTGTTATTTTCCTTCTGTAAAAGCACATAAATTTTATACATTTCCATAGATCTTTTTATGACAGATCAAAGTCAGACTGTGATCCCAGCAATGCAAATAATGTCTTTCAGCCTTGTCTGAATCAGAGTAGTTTTATATCTACCAGCTCCTACATTGCTTATCTTGTGGCACTGAATTGATTTCCCAAAATGTAAATATCTGACAGAAATACCCAAGTGTGGGAGGAAGGACATCAGAAATGCAGCCTGTGTGGATCTCATCCCACAGTTCGTCCATTCATGGGATGCCCCCAGTGTGGGTCCGTGCATTGAAGGTCTGTGTAAAGGAGTGGTCACTATTCTTTTGTTCATAAATTAAACTTGGAGCTTTCCAGTTGCTGAGAACGCAGCAGGCTGTAGCTAGGGGCACAGCATAGACACAACTCCTTTCCTTTTCCTTTCCCTCCTTGCATTTTGTGACTTATTCTAAAGTCCAGAAGGTCATAACTACTTTTAGACCAATCTTCCAAAGTACCAGAGAAAGTGTGAGCTAAAAATGGGAGCTTTTTAAGCTGCATATTGTACCAATATTCCTTCTAGTTATGTAGCTAGAAGGTCTAGTTCTTCTAGAACTAGTGCATGTGCCTGGAAGCTAGTATGTTCTACCTTACGAGCTAGTAAATACTACAGATTTATAAATTTTAGGTTTCTTGGATGTGATTTTTTGAGTTAATAAAGCAACAATATTAATTTTTGTGTTCACCATAAGTGCATAGACATATATTTATGCAGACAATCAGAGATACATGGGATATCAACCTTGCTATTTATCCTACAGACATGGCCATTCTGATTTCTCCTTTACTTACACAGCTCACCAATGAGTGCTAAGCTTCAATCGCATAGAGCAAATAGGAATCAATTATGTGTTATGAGGTTAAATGGACCATAATGAAAAGTCTGATATAGCATATATTTATTATAATTAATATACCTAAAAATGAATGATACTGATATAAAAATAATGAGAGCAATGTCAGTGTGACTGGAGTACTAAACTCCTTTTGAGGTCATCTTGGGCAGGGATGGAATAGTTGTGTGGTGTATTCGCAAGGTCTGATAAGGATTTTTGTATTTATGGGGATATTCTTTAGGGAACTCAACAGGAAGTGCCCCAAATTTTTGTAGCAAGGTTTCTGCGATTTCTGCAACATTTCTATCCTCAAGATGATGTGCAGAGAAAGAACACAAGGAACTGTGCCAGGTAATTTAATTGCTCTAGTAAATAAGAGTCACTCATTCTGTAAGGGTTCAGATGCTTGGAATACTTTTTCCTCCAACATCTTCAAGTAAGTTTATGGTTCTAAGTTTGTTAGGTAGCAGTAGCTTAATTTTAAAATATGCTGTGCTATTCTCCCTTTCACTCTTTTCACTAAGATTTATAGGTGATAGGAGCCTCTGGAAGGAAGACACGTGTTTGCCAAATTCCAGGTTCCTCCTGACCTGTGAGTCACACTAATGGCCACCAGGAACCGTGCACTTAGCAGAAGGGCAAACTAATTTGATTTTGTGTGCTGTAAAAATGCAAACCAAGCATAATGATAATAATGCAAAGTGTAACAGAAATATTGTATTACACTAACCCTTTGACCTAGGGGCATTTAACTCTCCAATATTTATGTATTAATGTTCTTCGAGAGGTTTCCTTCCGTATTGGAAAGCAGTGTGTTCAGGAGATGAATTGGTGGATTTTTTCATCTTCAGTGAGAAGAAACATTAACTGCAGAATTTCATGCTGCTTCTGACTACCTACCAGCTAGTGATTATATTTATTGGTGCTCTTGTCATATAAACAAAATAAATGTTTAATTTTGGTTTTTTGTTTGGTTGAATTTTTTAAAAATTATTTATCTGTAAAGCAAAATGATACTTTACAGATTTTTCTTTGCTTCCAGTTTTAAATTAAAATTTAATTACCAATTCACATTTAGGAGTCTGTCTTCTTTTAGCATTGCATTTTCTTTATTAAACTGTAACCACAAATGTCACGTAAGAACAAAAAAATTGCTCTGTAGTTTCAGATTATAGATTTTTGTCATTATGATTGACTTGAATATACAGTATTTGAATATGTATATGAGATAAAAAGACACTAGGATATCTGTATTTTCTTTTAAAATAGTGCATAAAACAGTAAAGACAATTTTCATTGTTTTGTTCATGCCCTTAACATTAAATCAAGACTAGAAACTTTAAAGACAAATAAACATTCTTTTTTTCTGCTTAACAAATCATCCTAGATCAGTGAGGTTCTGAATCATTACAGAAGCTGGCAGAGCATACAGTCAGAATGACTTCTGCAATGCAGAACATAACAAAGGTTCTTAAACAAAATGCATGAAGATGTGGGAATCACACGTTGATCTGATTTTTCTTTAGAGTTATATTTAGCTAAGCTCTCAGTCACTTTATCATTTATTCAGTAAACATTGTTTGTTAGCATTGGTTTTTCAGTTACTCTATCTCTGTATGCTGTTACAGTTTCTCTTGGTGTTAAATTTTTCTTAGTATATACATAGTCATCTTCATAAAAGATACCCTTAGCACATTTGATCCCCACCAGTATATAACAGAAGGGCTTCTTTGGAACTCAGGGCATGAGTGCGCGAGGAAATGCCCGGGTAAAGTAACCTTGGCTTTATTTACTGTCCTTACTGTAACCATTGGATGTGTTTGGGAAGCACTGAACGAGAACCTTTTTTGCACCTCACTTGGCCCTGAAAAGATGGTAAGACTGGCAGCTGATGTTTTCATCAGTGACTCACTTTGTTAGTGTTTTCATAGAATCAAATCATTGAATGGCCTGGACTGGAGGGGACCTTAAAGCTCTTATTCCAACCCCCTGCCATGGGCAGGGACACCTTCTGCTTAGACCAGGTTGTTCCAGGGGTGGGGCAGCCGCAGCTGCTTCATTTTGTGTGTCCCTGCCCAAGATGTACTTTGGGTGACCTGCTGTCTGACCTGTAGCTGCCTGATGCAAGCCCTTGGTTCTGCCATAACTAATTTGGGCACATTTGTAGAGTAATTGCCCACTTGAAGCACTGCTCCTGCTTTGCTGGATGCTTTTGCTGTTCCCTGGGGAATACACTTTCTTTTGGAGACGTCATAATTGAGTAAACAAATGCCCCTTGTAGCATACAGGGAAGAGGAGTGCGTGGAAGGGCACAGGGCAGTTTCTACCCCACAGCTTTGTGTTATTACTGGCCGAATGTACTTTTGGAATGGAATATGTTGCATGTAAAGAATTGACTGTCCTCTCATAGTCTGATAATAAGCAGAGTCCTAGCAGTAGCTTATTCATATAATGTAACAAGTTCACCTTGTTAGTGGGAGTTTTATCTAGCTTCATAATCACTGAATTTGATCATTTCCTCTCGGATGCTCTTCTTCCTCCTCTTTTGTGCATGATCTGCAATACCCTCCCCTGTCCCTAAGCTGAAGCTAGGAGAGTCCGAACAGCTGTAGCCCCTTTCTGCACAATTCAGAGCTGCAAAATTGTGCAGGAGGAATTCAGGATTCCTGAAATGGGTTGTGCTCTGTCACCTTCCAATGACATGCAAGATAAGAATTTTTTATTTTGCAGCATAGAGGTGTCTAGTCCTTATGGCTAAATTCAAGGTAGTGCCTTGTGCCTTTCCTAGGATCCTGTGCACAGAGAGCAGCTCCAGAACCTTGACAACAGGGCAGGGAGCTTGGTGCCTTCCCCTCTGCTCAGGCTGTAGCCACCTTCAAACCCCATTCTTGAACTTCCTTTTTTATTTTTTTTCCCTTTATTTATTTTTTTTTTAAAGTTAAAAGAAGCAATGACAGTGTTAGCTTTTTTGCATTACCACAATGGAAAATAGCTACCAAGAAGATCATACCAGGCAGCCAGGCCATGATTCTTAGTTGCAATGCTTGGCTTTTCATCTTAATTTTAAAAAGGTAGATTGATCTCTTAAAATGTACATTTTAGTTTTATCAAGAGTGCTAGTTGCAATTAAAGAGCCACTGAAGGTCAGCGGTAAAAGGCTTGGGAGGTTGGGATGCCTGAGAAAGTTGAGATTAGAGCTTCCTGCAGTAAAGCTGTGGACATTTAAAATGAGTGTAAATAAAAATATATTCTTGGCAGACCTCTTTCAAGCTGGGATCAATTCCTCCCCAGGGAACTTATTATCTCTTGAGTGTGCTCATCTTTACATGGGCTGCTTTTTGACACTGGGGATGGGTCTTGGGCTGTTGCCTCGCAGTGCTCAGCCAGCGTGTGAAGGGTTGCACAGACGGTACACGGTTTTGGCAGCATCATTTCTTACTCCTGCTAATCTTACAGGAACCTGTGGCTGTGACAGTCTTCAGACAGCAGTGAAGAGTGAGCTCCCAGCTGGGAGCTGTAATAACTGTTGTCAGGAGCATCCCAGCAGAGGGAAGAGAGATGTATTCTGTTTGTTTGTATCTTTATTTCTGTGGGGAGGGACAAGCAGTGAAAGCCTTTTTTTAATATCATCATTTCCTCCTTTAATTTTCCCCCAGCATTTAAAACAAGCAAACAGAAATAAATAAAAGATGACTGGCTGCCCTCAGGGGTATCGTGTTAATGTACCTCATTGGGCTACTGCAGCTACAGAGGAGCTCTGTTTGGGAAGATAATTAGTATTTTCAGTTGTGGTTACATCTACAGCAGTGAGGACCTATAATATCTGCTCAATCCCTGTGTTGTCCCATGCAGCTTGCTCCTTGGAGAAGAGGCTTTTGTGTGATAAACAGCAATAATATCAATCTGTAGATAATCTAGCCCCCTTCGCTCTGTTCCCCCTGAGGAAAAAAAAAGGCAGCAGTAGCTGCATGTCATCTGCATTTGTTTTAAAAGACAAAACAATGATCTTGAACAAACACAGCAGAAAAAGAGAGGCTGCCTCCCCTTATTTTTCTGTTGCCCTCAGCATTTCCAAAGAGCAAGAGAATTTCTTGATGACTGGTTTGAGAACCTGGAGAATTGTGCTGAAATCCTGATTAATGCACAAGTTTTTCAAGCCTCTCTAGTGCTTTCAGTGTGAAAGGAATTGGCATTTGCAAGAGAAAGAATCATTGTTTAAATAGCAATGTCAAATTTCTTACTTATCTTATTTTCACTGCCTTCATGATTAAGGTGAATGCTTGAAGCTTGCAGTCCTTGATTTGCAGTGTACGCTGAGCTTTATGTGAAAAATGAGCAGCTGAGGCATTCTTTCCTTTTTATGTTTTGGTGAAGGAAGAAGTGGTCTTAATTTTGTAATTCTGTGATTGTTTTTAGGTAAAAGGAATTAATTTTCAGCAGGAAAACTGAACTTACCGGGAACCCATCAGAAAGTGTATGGGATGGCACTGTCACTATTTTAATTTAGCATTCAATCCCCTAACATTTGCATCTCAGGAAACAATAGAGGAAATCTTATGCAATGACACTGAACTGCAGCCGATTCTGTTTGCATTTACTGCCCCTAGTTGAACAGCAAAAAATAATTGCAGCCAATTCCTGAATTAATGTTCCTGTGCCTCTCTGGATTAGAAAATATGTGGGAAAATAAAATACAGTGAACTGTTCATCTAATGGAGTTAATTCTAATAAATCCAGATGCTAAATACCAAAGTCAAGTTAGGGCAGAAATTTTTAATAAATATTTCTGTTCAGTAAATCAGATGATGTATTCATATGAAATGTTGGTGATTTAACTACATACCATCACACTGACAAGTAGGCATGATATTGACAGTAGGTATTAAAATCCATTATTTTTGTATCAGTGGGGACAGATAACTTGGATACAAGTGTTCTTGCAGAGCTGAGGAATTGATTCCCAGCAAGAATGAATGCTGCTAAACTATTTTGAAGGAGATGCAGACCCAGAAGAGAGCCAAGATGTAAGGCATAGCTTCTACGCTGAGGCTTTTCTCTCTCCAGCTCTATGGGACTGGAGGTCCAATGTTTCAGGGTCAGAGTTTGGTGACCAGAACTGAGGTGTAAAACTTCTTGCCTTGTAAATATGTTGTGGCTTGATGCTGGCCAAGTGCCAGGCACCCACGAAAGCTGCTCACTTGTCCTCCCCTGCCACAGCTGGGCAGAGGAGAGAAAAAAATTAACTAAGTGTTCATGAGATAAGGGCCAGGAGAAAACACTCAAAGAGCGAAACAGGCTCAACTTAAAGTTACAAAGTGAATTTATTACTAACAAAACCAGAGAAGGATTATAAGTAACATAAGCTCTTAAAACACCTTTTCTTCCCCCAACCCCTCCCTCCTTCTCACAGATGGCACAGGGGGAACAGGGCATGGGGGTTTGGCCAGTTCGTCACCTGAGGTTTTCTTCTGCTGCTCAGGGAGAGGAGTCCTTCCCTTGCTATGCCATGGGGTCCCTCCCACGGGAGACAGTTCTCCATGAACTTCTCCAGCATGGCTCCAAATCCTGCAAGCAGCAGTCCTCCCAAACTGCTGCAATGTGGGTTCCTCCCACGAGCACACAGTCCTCCCAAATCTGCTGCGGGCTGGGTCTCTTCCCACGGGGTGCAGTCCTGCAAGGCCAGGCTGCTCCAGGCTGGGAGCAGGGCCCCCTCTCTCCACCAGGTCTCCCCCTGGATCACAGCCTCCTCCAGGCACCCACCTGCTCCGGTGTGGGCACCTCCCCCACGGGCTGAGGGTGGATCTCTGCATCCCCCGTGGATCCCCAGGGGCTGCAGGGGCACAGCTGCTTCACCATGGTCTCTTCACCATGGCCTGCAGAGGAATCTCAGCTCCAGCACCTGGAGCACCTTGTGCCCCTCCTTCTCCACTGACCTTGGTGTCACCATGTTGTTGTCCGTCACATATTCTCACCTCCTCCTCTTCTCTGGTTAGGAAAGAACTCTGCCCCCACTTTGTTTGGATTTTCTTCTTAAATATCTTATTACAGAGGCATTACCATCATCTCTAATTGGTCCATCTTCAGAGCCATCAGGGACTGGCTCTGCCAGACATGGTGGAAGCTTCTAGCAGCTTCTCACAGAAGCCACGTCTGTGACCCCCCCCAGTAACAAAAAGTAGGCCGTGCAAAACCAAAGCAAAGTGCCACAACACAGGCATTGCTGTTTGATTCTGGACTTTAATTGCAAATAACCTCAAGTCCTATAAAACTCTCTAGTCTCAAGGGAATTCTGGATAGCCTCTTGTGATGATTGTAGGTGAATAATAATGTTATACTAAAAGCTATGAATATGAGTAATGGATTACTTATTTTTTCTTTCTTTCCACTTTGCGAATTGTTGGTGTAATCCGAGACTTAAATTCAGAACAGAACCCTATGGTTTACTTTTATCTTCCTTGCTAATACAATGATATAATTTTAATACATTTTACAGTGAATTTCTACATTTTTATGTAGAAAACCACTTTATACATAAAATTGACAAAAGACAAAAAATAATTGCCTTTTGAACTGTGTGCTGTGTGTAGGGCTAAGCGTTAACACAGGAGTCCTCCATTTGCATTTGTAATTCATGCTGCTGTAATTGTACCAGAATAAAATCTAAAGCTTTAAATGTCTGTCTCTTCCTGTCCCTTAAATCTTTGTGAATAGATGTGACATTCTTACCCTGATGACAAAAGTACAGACTCAAGTTGGTTAAATATTTTAAAGCTTGTGGTTAGATCAATATTTCACAGCACTGTGCAGTGTACGTAGGATGTCATCAGTACTTAGTCTCTTTGAAAGGCAGCAATTAGAGTGATATGGACTTTAAAGGTGTGTTCAGAAAAATCGTCATCTAATCAGGGGTGCTGGCTGGCAGTGGTTGCTTCTAGGTCAGAGCATTACTTAATGCTCAGTGGGCACACTGCAGCTGTTGAAACAATATGAATTTGGTTGGTGGAGACATGCCAAGCAAGACTTTCGTCTCCTTATTATGCTTCAGGAACTGTAGCTTTCAAGAAGCCTTCTGCCCTGCAGTGGCTCAGATCATTGCATTGCTATGTCATGCTGAATAATTTGCAGCATTTAGCACTTAAATTGGCTCATTGCAGACAATCCAATTAGAATAAAGTCTATTATCATTTTGGAACCTTGGGATGAAATAGTGTTTAAGCGGTGAGCCGCCTGCACTTCCTGTAGTTCCCCAGCCTCGCAGGCCTGTGTGCTGTGCTGAGGTGGTGCCTGCCACTGATGGGGGGATGCTCCTGCTCAGCCCTGGCTTGCAAGCTGCACTTTCATCTGAAGATGTATTGAAAACCTGCAGTCTCAAAAAGGACCTGGGGTGCTTCATCTTTTTGTCTGTTCATACGTAAAACTTTCTAAGCATCTTTCTTTTTGTCAAGGCAGACAAATTAAAATGCTGATGCTGTGATATGAGCCTGTACGGCTGGTGAAATTTAGTGTGGCTGCTGGCCTGGGCTAAGTTTCCCATCCCAGGCTCAGGAAGCCACATGTTCTACTGTGAATTTTGCTGTTGACCTTTTGCTCAGACTCTGGAAGTCAGCAGAGGCCAAGTTTGAAAGAGATGCAGTAAGGTGTGTATGGAAATTCACAAAAGCACCCCAAATGATTTAGGCATTTAAATCCCATGGAGTAGTTGGAAACACCACCTGAGCTACAGAGGTGCACTTGATGTCCCAACTAGATATGTTTGGGTTGTGTGGTAGGCCTTTAGTGTCTCTCTGCTTTAGGACATGGAGCTTTGGGTGCATTTATTGGTGACAAATTGGGTATAAATGGTTTATCCCCTTCCTCCTCCATCTTGTACCCAGCCACATGCATTCCTCTTGTGCCAGTTTTTGAGCTATGCAATGAGCTGATCTGGGAGCTGTCCCAGGTTAAAAATAACTCTTTTCTTCATCAAACTTCAGCAGAAGCTGACGTAGCTAATGCATTCAGGTATTTTCGCTTGTATTCAGTATAAAAACTGTAATAAGGTAGATGGAAAACCGAATATGAGCAAGTGTCTATGCTGAAGTGTTGTATATAAGCTAAAAGACTGACAAGAGAATAATACATGGATATTACATTATAATACTAATATTCGTTCCTAATGCTTAGATAAGTCTCTCAGCCCTCAGGATGCTTTAGCAAGGGGAGATAAGGGCCAAATCCATTAGCTCGGGTGAGATTTGGATCTGCTTACCTTTGGATTTCTTGAAATCAGGTGCTTACATCCCAAGCAGCCATTGTGCTGGGTTGAATACAGCTGTGCAGTGTCGCGAGCACACGGAGAAGCAGAGGAGGGAGATCAGCACTGAGAACATTTTTCAAGCTGGGAGATCAGATGTGTGTTCTGTGTATCGTTCATCTTGTTGAAAGGTTTTTATTTACGTACCCCAGATCTGACTGTGTATGTAAATATACATGCATATAACATTTTCTCAGCCCTGAAAGATGTAGACTGGGATAGATTTTTGTGGTGCTTTGTATTTAAGTCTTTGCCTTATTCCTCAGTGACATTAATTTGTTCACAGAATAACAGTAAGCACATTGGTCTTCTATCCAAGAAGGTATTTCATGCACAGTGCTTGGCATGCAATAGCTGCATATTACCAAAACAACTTTGATAATAAAATTCTTCTATTAAAAGGAGAAAAAAAAGGAAAAGCCAAGTGTAAGTATTTATGCAAATACTTATATACTGTGGCATACTGAAAAGGAGTGTTTTAATATACTAATTAAAAAGACGCCAACTCAACATGTTAGAGTACCCCTGAATCTTGTAATTTGAGCAGCTCAACATTTGTGGCCAGAGATGGCTGGTTAATATGAACAAACTAATTTTGCTGCAGAAGTTGGACTTGTTTTCTCGCCCAGTCCCATGGTGTATATGGTACCCGAGATGAAATGTGTTAGCTTTTAAACCTTAAATGCCTAAGTATAGCTGAAACATGCCTCCTATTCTCTGTTGGTGCATCAGTTGCAAAGGAGAGTTCCATTACATGCAAAAGCTTTTTTGTTCAGTAGGAAGATTTTTAATAATAATTACCTAAGGGTCACAGTTTTGTGGTGCACCTGAGCCAACTCACGATTGCATTACTCCTGGAAAGCACAGTTCTGTCCTTGGTCACTGCCATGTGCTGCTGTCCCTCCTGGGGCACTGCTCATCTGACCCCTTTGTAGTCTCTTCAGGAAGAATTCACCCCAGAAAAAAGGAGTGACTTCAGGCCCCTGTGGGATCAGCCCAGCAGCCAGAGCAATTGAGGGGTGGTAGGTGCTTAAGGGAGAAAGGTCCTGTCCTTTGAGCAGCACTCCCTGCTTCGGATAGCTCCACCACAGGGCTGTGTCTCACCCTCAGGCATTACTGCCCCATGTCTGGGTATTTTGTCGTGGCTGATGTTTCACCACTGTGCTGAGAACCCTGTGGAGTTGAAAGCGTTCACAGTGTGAATATTTGCTTTGTGTTTGAGTTGGAATAATGCTTTGAAAGGAGCAGACAGGACCAAGGAACAGCTTCTCTGTAGCACAGCCTTTTCTGCTCTCCTGACTGTAGCACAGCTCCAGGAGAGGTGGTGAAACGGTAGTTTCAGAATAAATTTAGCACCTGCTGCTCTCCTTCCTGCTCACCAGTGTTGGCCAGAGTGAGCAGAGTGCGGTTGGTCAGTACTGGTTCCATCCTGTCTGTACTGGGGGTGCAGGAGGCTTCTGCTGAGGTGGTGCTTTGTGGTTGCTTTTAATACACCTATTGTTGAGAAAACACTACATGTCTTCTGGGTACACATTGCTGTAAAATGCAGGAAAGAGGTGAAGTTTGGGTTGATTAAAAAGCGTCTTTGTTTATTCAACGGTGATTAGCTTCAGAGCAGTGGTTGGGTTTTGTTTTTAATTTGTACATGCAGAGTCTCTCATAGAATAGCCAACCAAAGAAAACATACAAAATGAATACTTATTTTTAAGCGTCCTAAAAATAGAGGTTTAGATTTGAAGTGTTATCTCAACTTTAACTAAACAGTAGTGTAAGCCATAATAATGTGGTAGTAGTTGAAGTTGATGCAGCTAGTAATGAATCTTCAATTGGATATGAACTTTTTTATCCAATGTATGGCTTCAGCTTGAGTCTGTCTCTTGTTGTCACAAGAGTAGCATTTGCATAATTAAATAAATTATCTTAAAACTGTGTGGCCCTGTGTGGCTGTGAAATAACAATGCTTCTTTCTGTCAGTGCTCAAGCTCATACCCATGGATTATTTGAAAATGCATCACGGAAAATTAACATCAAACGTTTGGTCTTTCATGAAAGGACGTCCTGAACCAACAGCCTTGGTTTTGTTTCTCATTTCAGTTAATTGATCTTAGAGCAACTCTTCATTAAAGAGAAGAATTGAAAGGGGTATTTTGAGGGCCTTTTTGCACTGGCTAAAATTAAAAAAAGACATGTCATGGTAAGGAAGACTGAAGACATTAGGTAGTTTTGTAAGGTGGAGAGGTTGATAAGCTTGTGTTCCTTTTTTTTATTTACTTTCAGTTTTTCTTGAAGCAGATTATGCTAAGACTCATTGCATTAACATCAAAAGGCATTTCAAGGGTGTAGCTTCCTCTGTCTTCATGTGTGGGCTTTCTTTTATTATTTATTTTTATCCTGTTGTTGCTAGGGACTACATTTTCCTTTTTTAATTGAAAAATTCAGTGCAACCCATGCAGTGGTGTGTTCCCATTGCCATGACCCTGGAGAACATTGGCCTGCCATAGCTGTGCTCCAGAAGTGCTGGGGCTTTGGGTCAGGATGCAAACCTGTCATTTTAGTCCTGCAAGTCACCAGTTGGGTCCCTTGTTTTGTCCAAAGCAATGTGAGAAGCAGAATAGTACAATCCTGCCATTTTTAAAATATGTTTTCTTTTTGTTGTAATGGTGACTGTGATCAGTTCTAGTAAGATGTAACCTCAGGGCTATCACTGTCAGCGTGTCCTCCTCACCTGGGAGGTCCTTGGGTCTGTCTCCTACAGCTGGTGGAGAGAGATGTGCTCAGGAGGTTTAATTGCTAATGAGGCTGGCAAAGCACAGGCATGGTGACTCAGAGCAGGTGTGTGACCCAGCACACCTTTGGAATATAGTGGAAGATGTGCCCACTTTGGAATGCTTCTAAGGTTGGGAAATAGACTAGGGTTAAATCTGGTACCTCACTTTGATGTACTAAATGTACAAACAAATCCATGCTAAATTCCACAAATGATTTCTCCTAATGGCTGGCGACAGCCACTCAGGGCATGGGCACAGCAAAGGAACTGAGTGGTGAAGGAATGTCAGTGGCATTGATGTTCTCCTTCTGTCTCATCCAGCACCCACTAAATCCCATGGAAGACGTTCAGCAGGACATGCACCAGGGGCTTGTGACGCTTGTGAATTGTTACACAGGAATTGCCACTTCTCAGGGAGGTAAAGACAAAAGAGAAAGAAACATTGCTAAAATGCCATATATGTTTCTAGGCTTTGTGTTTCTGTAAAGGTGTCAACTGCACCATGGTCCTTTCCAGGCATAATAGAATGTCATAGTCATACCAAAAACCTGTGATTGATTGCCACTCTAATGAAAGCTGGTGTACATCCAGGTACGCACTTCAAAGTATTTTTGCCTTTATGCTTTTTTTTAACCTGACATTTCTGATTGCTTTATCTAGGTGCCTAAATATGTCAGATGTTTATAGTGCATTAAGAGATTTCCCTTCCCCTGTCTTTTCGTAGCACTTATTTTGTGTGAACCCGCAATTTCTTGAAGGTTTTTCTCCATTGCAAGACAATGCTCTGTTAAAAAAGGAAAAGCAAAAAAAAATACTGCTTTGTGGCTTGTGAAAGGAGGACAACTGATTTATAACAACAGTCCATTCCTTTAATCCCTTCATTGAATTCAGCTTGTTCATCCTAAATTTATTTCCCAAGACAGAGCAAACATTTAGTTGAAAAGTGAGTAGCTTATTCCATTTCCATATGTTTTTAATTGTCCAGTTCCTCCGAGAAAAGGCCATTAACTGAACTAAATTACAGTTTGGATGTGAATTTTTCAGCATGGATCTCTGCCCAAAAGGTGATAAATTAGATGCTAAACTGTCTTTGATAGTGACCTGAGAGATTAACACAAAACTGTTTTGAAAACAGAAGGAAAGATTTGTTAGCCAGTCAGTGACTGTCAGGTTCGGACATCATAAATTCCTGCAGTACTTGCTTTTTTTGAAGTGAATGACGATAAATGGGAAAATTTCAAGGAAAATTAACCCTTTGACATCCCCATAAATCTTGGAATTAAACTTGAGCATCAGTAGTGTTGAAATTGTAGGCAAACAAAAGCCCTGCAGTGAACCACTGTTTGCTGTTAGGATTTTTGGTACCTTTGACTGGTGCTGGAGCACATTAAGGGCTGGTGGGAACCTATAAAGAATACAAGAGCTGTAATCCGGTAGGGGCTTCAAGTTACAAATAAAGCAATAACAGAATACAACTCAACAATTAAATCTCAGGGCCTCTGTGGCTTTAGTTCTTGTATTTTGATTTTATGCAACAACACAAGTAGTAGAGAGGTGTGTTTTCCCTCCACCACTTTTAACAGCCCTTGAGTTAAATGAAAAGTGTTTAGAGTGTTTTGTGCAGCTGTGTTTGGTACACTAAATGCACAGACATGCTGGCTGTGTTGACCTGAAAAAGGAGAAGATATGCATTACTGTAATTTTAGCTGCTTTGTAGTCATTAGGAAAATGTCATCATTTTTGTGCTTTCAGCTGCTATTTGGAGATGACCTTTGGTGAATGCTCCCAGTTGCCCTCAGCCCATTAATTTGTGTTGCTGGGTAAAGCAGGGCTTTACTGCAACCTGGCCCAGGCACAGTCCATCTTCCTGGTGTTGGTGGAGAGTCTGCGTGTGGTCACTGCCGGACTCTAATTCCTACTTCTCTTAACCAACTGTGCTTTAAGAGATTCTTGCTTAAAGGGTATCTGTAGGTGGATCTTGCTTCCAAGATGTAACTGAGAGGAAACTCAATTCTGAAAGACACTTGTTCTCCTCTGTTAAACATTTTCCCTTTTAAAATGTCTCCTCCCTCAAGGGATTTAAAGAGAGCCTGGGCGTGACACTGGAGTGGATAATCTTTGCCGCTGCCTTTTCCAGCAAACCTCTGGGGAGAAGGGGGTGAAGCAAACATCTGGGAAGCCAGAGGACAGGATAATTTTTCAGACAAGCTGAGAAATAATCAGGGGCTATGGGAGGCTTCTTNGGTGGATATTTAGTGTGAAGAAGTTTTCTGATTGCTTTTATTTTAAGGCAGCCCTAAAACTAGTGACAAGGCTAATGCTGCGTGATACTTGGTGCTGCCAATAGCTGACAAGGTTTTGACTTGGTCTCAAAAAAATATGGAAGTAGTAAAAAGAGGGGAGCTGCCAGTGAGGAAATGGTACCTCTTACTTTTAAAAAAAATTGGACTTGAGATTGTCACGGGCTAGCTGGGAACTCCCATTCGTATCTTTTGTTTCCATTGGGAGATGGTTGACTTTCAAGGCTTGCACCTTTCTTCCAAGTCCTTTTTTTCTGGGCTTACGTTGCTAAAATCCCGTTGTTAAAATTCAGTGTCTTGGTCAAGTGTGAGAGCAGCAGGTCTGGAGCAGTGTCCCTCTCAACGGGCAGGTTAATTCAGGTCAAATGCCACCTTTTCTGCTACAATGAAGGGAAAAGCTCACATTTTTCTGATGCTTGATCAGGACAGTTATAATACTTTTCTTTGTGAGGCACTTTTTGTGATGTTCTTTTATTCTTACAAGAAATAGTTACATTTGCTTCTACAACAGAAAGATGATAAAAAGCACCAACTACCTAGAATATTTCTGGTCTCCCAAGAAGAACTGAAAATGCTGTATTTTAAGACAGATTTTTTTTTTAATAAGTTTAAGCTATAATATGGAGACATAACTATCTAACATTAAACAGCACTATTTTTGGCCTGTCAGCAAAGACATGAAGGACATGGAGGCACACATTTATCCTCTCCTCTCTTCCTGATGACCCTATTCAATACAGGTGTGGGATTCCTACATTTTTTTTCTACTTATTTTTAGACATAGTTATTCTTTTGTTTCTTGTTGCTTGGCAAAGCCACTTGAATGAGGCAAATCTCTGCAAAAAAATGATTGTAATTACGAAGAAGCAAGTGCCTACGGGTTGATGCTAAGAAATGACTTGAAATGCTTGCAAAATAGTTTGAATTGATTGAGTGGATTGGTAAGTTACTCTAAAAGCATAATGAAGAGCAAGTGCAAATAAAATAGGAAGCACTATTCTCCAAGGGCAGGTAGCACTGATGTCCATTCTGCTCGAAATGGACTATAAAAGGCTTGTACCTTGCTGTATAAATCATGGTCCCTTCAGCTCTATGAAAGCTTTCAGTGGAGCTTTTGAATCTTAAACAGGCAAAGCAGTCATATCAGATGTAGCCGTTTTTCTTTCCTTCTCCTTCCATGGGGCACATAACAGTAACCAGATGTAGTAGAGAGGCTGAGCAGAGACCTGTAATCCCCACTGCCCCTGTCACCACTGCTGATCCGTTTTAGTATGTAGCTCATTCTTGTACTTTTCACAGTTCCATTTTCTGTGTTGCTAAATTTCATTTTTAATCTGCAAGAGCTGCCTTTTGGTTTTTCTGTACTTATTTCCACTTTTCAGCTTGGAGAATGTATATGATAGGTACAACTCATTGTGAATTACAGCTCCCAACAAGCCAACAGCTGGATTAAGTGCTGAGTGTGTTTATCAGGCTGGCTTTTGTAGCAGTATTGGCCAAAATTTTGTGTAGGAACAATGAAATATTTAGATTTGAGACTTAAATCCCACCTTGGTACCAGACACTTTTACCTTGCAAATCTGCATTTGTAGCTTGATTTTTTTTTTTGAAAAAAAATTTAACTGATAGCATTTTCTGTTTAATAATTGATTTGGAACAAATTTGGTCATGTGGCTGACAACTGCGTGTGGAATTGACTTTTGTGGCTCTAGTGGCTTTGAATGAGTGAGTGTTCCCCCTCCAAGCCTCCTTGTATATTTATTAGCAGTTCCTAAACCCATTACAATTACTGATTAAACACGTTTTTCATCTTTACAAACTGCTGGTGCTCCTAAGAAGCTTTTAGGCAGTGTAATGAAAGAAAAAGGAATTCTTTATTGCAGTTTGAGGATGAGCAGATTCTTTGCAGCAAGTACTTAATGATAACCCGGAGGACACCAGCATTTTGTCCTACTCGCTCTCCCATGTTGGTTTCCTGTTTAAATTAAGATTAATTTTGATTTAATGTCTATTACAGTGTTCTGTTTCCTTCTCTGGACAGTTAAGTTTATATGAACTACTTATCCATGTCCTTACAGTTACTGATAGTTTCTTATGTTTTAGATTTGACTTGATTTTTATGGTGGATTTGGAAGCAACTGTGAATTTCACTGGGAGTGTCATCATCATTCTAATTTTGCAAATATTGAGGAGAAGAAATAAGCACCACTGAAGTGTACAGATTGTGGAATCTTTGATTTGGAGCTTCAATGTTTGGAACAAACTTCTGACTTCAGTTTTGCATTGTGGTTTTCTTTTGCATTTGTAATTGATACATAAATTTGACCTGAAGGGTTGAAATGCCTTGACTCAAGATGTTAAAATCAGTTGATTCTACTTGTGCAGAGAGAGAGCAGCTTTATTCCACTCCAGCCTCCCCTTGACTGCTTCCAGCAAAGACATCTGCCAAATTCATCTCATATGGTGAATCCTTGGCTCCTAGATGTGATGCCTGGGCAGAAGGAGCCAGCTGTTTGCAGCTGTGAAGAGCTTGTCCTGGCAATGTGGTGGAGACCAGCCCTGCTGCCCCTTCATCTCTAGGGACAAGTCATGGTGCTGATATTGATATGTGGTGGTCTTTGTAGTTTGGGGCCTGGCTGATGAGACTGTTTTGGGGTCCAAGAGCTGCCAGGATGGAGGAGATGGACGTGAGGCCTGTTTGTTGTGCGTGCGGTCTGTTCACCCAGGCAGCCTTAGCTTTGAATTACCTTCCCCTGGTGCCTCGTCAGCTGGTATCTGCTGGCATTTGGGAGACCATGGCAGGCTCATCTATCACCTGTGCTGTTGCTCACTGGGCTGATTGCAGTGATAAACTTAATCTAGGGTGGGAAGTCTATTTTCCCTGACATTGCTCAATAAACCGTATATATTCTTGTACACAGGCCTACAGACCACATGGGATATGCATTTACACATCCCTAAACAGATGGCTTGCCTTAAACTTCACAAGCACTTTTTATATACATGGAGAATGTAGCCACGGACCTCTTTTCAATGCAGTCAGTTTCTGCTGCTCTTTCTGTAAAACCCACATGATTCACTTCTCACATCTGCTCTGGGGTGGTGCAGTCAGGAGTAATGTAGCCCAAAAATACATTCACCCAAAGTGTGCCTCAGTCCTGCTTCACTGCCTCCCCCTTGGATTCCCAGAGTTGTGTGGGCTGACTTGCTGATCCGTGTATGGGTGGATGTTGGCTTCATCAGAGGGATCTCTGCCACCAGCCCAGGAGCTACCGTGTCATCAGCTGAGGTGTGGGGAGAGCCTCCCCTGTGGTCACATCTGCGGGCACTGGCCCTCCTGGGATCCAGTTGTGCAGCAGGGCTGGAGGGAGGGTGTACAGGTTTCCCACATCTTGTCTTGTTGGGAAAACCTTGGTGGTGTTGAATTCCTGCTTCTGTAGAAACAAAGGTGGCAGTGGAGGTGATGGTGTTTTGTAGGAAGAGACAGAACAGGTTCACTACAGCCCATGGGGATGGAGCATGCCAGGGAGAAGAGATGAGTTACCATGATATATTTGTATACCAAGGAACTGTCTTAATATATCTCTGCCGTGTTGTGTGACTTTGTTTCAGAAGCCTCTCCTTTTTCTAGCTTTTTCTAAATGCATAAAACAGGAATGTTTGCAAACCAAGTGCTTGCAGTTTGCGCAGATCCATCTCACACATTAAACATTCGCCAGGACCACTGACACATGGCTCTCCAAGCAGCCAGCTGGCCACTGCCATATATAAAAGTTTTGGCAAAATTGTAGAAACAGATTTCACTTGGGAGAGAAAGATGCGCTGGCTAGAATATGTCTGATGAACAAGGTGGAGTCACCGACACAAACCCTAGCACTCCTGTCCCCATCTCTCCCTCCTTCTCTGCATCTTGAGCCTTTTTCGGAGGTGCTGTAGTTGTTTTCGTAACTCCTCCAAGCTTACAAGTGTGTACATGTACAAGCTTGGGGTGTGTTTTCTTTCCAGCACTAAGGCTATGAGGTTTTCTGAAGATCTGAGGTTTAATACTACATTATAGTGCACCCTTTGGTCTTGTAGGACATTGAAAGTAAGTCAGAAATTATCTTCAGTGAGGAAAAAAACCCCTAGCTATCCAAGGGACTGTTAGTGTGAATTTGTGTGAATATTTTAAGTGAGCCTCTGAACCTATGAAAAGCCATCCTGACACACTGGACTGTGTGCTTTTCTTCTGCTATGAACCTGGCACTGGTGGAGGCAGCAGTTGTGCATACCGGTATGTACTGGTGTTGTGGGTATGAGCAGTTATTGTTTGGAAAAGTGTAGGCTAAAAATCGGTATCACTTGTTTCCGGATGGGGATTTCTTTCTCTTTTCCTACCAATATGTGCAAGCACAAGCAGTATTGTTTTCAGGTAACCTTTTTTTCTTTGGAACACAGAGAATTCATCTCAGAAGCTCCTTGGGGAGAATTCCTTATGACATATATGTTGTGAAAAAGGGCCTTATTGTCCATCTTCAAAGTCAATTGACAGTATTGTGCTACCTCTGAGAGACTAAAAAATATAAGCACTAATACAAGTGAGACAGTCATCATTGAAGAATAGGCAGGAAGATTGGAAAGATGAAAATTCAACTCCCAAAGGAATGACAAAATCTCTTTGGCTCCTTGTGGGACAGATGTGTTTGGGGGTGAAGCAGGAAGGTAAAAGCAGGACTTGGGTGTGTGGTGCTTTACCCTGTGTAACTCGAAGAGGAGGCAAGAATCCCCATAGGGTCACAGATTCATTCCTCCTGAACTTCAGCATCTCTCCCATTCTTGATGGTGCCTCTTTCCCCACCAAAACAGACTCCATCTCCTCAGACCTCTATTCTGGAATTACCCATCATCTTCTGCATTCCTGTGTCACATTTCCAGGTGTTCCTTCCCAGCTTTGAAAGGCTCCCTTTCTGCCACAGTCTTCTGGCTCTGTTCCTAGTTGTCTACCAGCTGTGTAGTCTTGCTGGTCCTGCACCCCAGATGTTTTCTTTCTTTTTCCTTTAAAAAGAAGGACATCACTGCTGTCTTAAGAGCAGTACTGCTCCTGCAGCCTCTCCCTGTATGGGGCATCTTAAATAGAAGTCTTCAGCCAGGCTGGAGACCTTGGCTGACCGCTGGCAGGGAGCTTTAGTGGTGCTCTGCTGGCTCAGCTGGGATGGCAGACTGCCACGTGAATTACCTGGGCTCAAAATGTCAAGGAAATTTATTCCATTTCAGTTAATCTGCAAAAATATCTTAGGAGCTTATGTGAGAATCTGAATCGGATGTTGTAAAAGGATTTCACATGATGAGACTCTTGATGCAATAAAATGTCAGAAATCCTCCCTGTTACTAAGGAATGTAGATGCCTGTGTGAAGTTGGAAGGGCAGGAGACATGGACAGTGGTTCTGTCATTGATGTCCAGGACTGCAAGGATGGAGAAATGGGGCCACCTTTTTTGACAGTACCCAGATGTCAGATGAACTCCTCTGGGTTACTTCACTACCCTCTGAGTATATTCCTGAGAATTCAGAACCCTGATTTGGGTGTAATAGAGTTTAGGATTGTTTAAGGACAGGAAGCTTGACTGGGCATGGGATCAGTTTCATCTTGTTTCCCCAACAGCGTGTTAATATTTTCCTCTAGTTAATATTTAAGTAGCCTGGTGATTATTTCTAAGGAAATGAGATCAAACTATTGGTAATGTTGGTGAGGAGCAGAAAGACAGTGTGCCAGAGAAATTTCTTTCAGGTTGTTTTTTATTGGAAATCATTATTATATATGTTTCACGGTAAAGCATGCAGGGAACTTGGCAGCTAGTGATAATTTTGCACTTATTACTTACTGTAGATCTTGTAATTTGTGTGTTGCTTGGATGTCCTTATAGATAATGAGTTATCATAGTAGTAAAACCTGTGCATTTTTGGTGCTGGGACTCATGTTTTGGGATGAGAGGAAAGGCTCTGGCTGTTTTGTAGCTGGTTGGAGAAGGCTGTGGTCGGGTCAGTGGGAACAAGTAGTGCAGTGTCCTCAGAGTGCAGCACGTGTGGTCCCCTGCTCTGCTTTCCTTCCATAGTCCCTGACTTTCATGGATGTTTTCCCTGGGATTTTTTTTCCTTTTTTTTTTTTTTTTTGAACACTAAGGCTGTTTGAAATGAATCCATTGTAATCCATGTAGCAAAGCTGTTGTGTAAGTTCCTCATAATGCCTGTTGGGTTGTTTTTTGAATGAAGATCCCTAATCTGTTATCTGTCTCTGTCTTTAGAATAAATTTTTATAGCTGGGATTATCTCCTCCCTGGGTAGTTGTGTCATAGTTAATTTCTGAGACAGTGGCCAAACAGCAAAATAAGGGAGAGGAGGTTGGAGATGGGAAAAGCACTGGATCAGCCCTGAAAGAAGAATAGCATTTACTCATGCTGAAATGTAAACAAGCAAAAAAATTTTCAGCTAAACAAAACATTTCTTTGAAGCATGTTCTTAATTCTTTTCCAAAATATAAGTCCACTGCAAAATTGTTTCTTCAGAAGAGAAAAATAAAATATTTATTTTAAGGCTGACCAAAGTGAACATGTTAATTTTTCAATTTTTTTTTGCTGAAAATACTCCACATATTAGACTAGATTGAATGAACTTCAGACTAGCCTTTTTGAACAAAGCCCACAGACTAACTTGTGTGTATCCATGGCAAATCCTGCTACCTTTGTCTTCAGATGAAAATAAACTAACATTTAAAATGGAAGAAAGAAGTTCTAGGTGAATGGTACAGTGTGGGATAGAGGGATTCAGCAATCCCATGTTACTAATTGCAGATCAGGAGGAGGTGGTTTTGGTAGCAGGGTGGAAATATTACAGTCAAAGGGAGCCATCTGTTCCCCTTTTAGCAGGAGGGTTGCAAGAAATGCCTGAAATAAGGCATCAGTCATTGTCTGCCAGTGGGTGATGGAGGCTGTGGTCAGTGATGAGAGCCAGCCCTGCAGAATTTGTTGGCATTTCTTCCACCTCTGAACTTTCCTGTTTGCAGCTTGGTCAGGGAGTAACAGCTATGTTTCCTATGTTTAGGAAAGGCTCGTGCACAGGAGGAAATTGTTCTACTAATTGCCATTAAGGTTTTAAAAAACTTGTACCACCTTGATCCAGGAAGGTGGGTGGTATTCAGTAATCTTACACTGCCCTGGAGAGGTGCCTCCAAGAACAGAAGCCAGGAATAATTTAGTTTATAGACAAGTTTTTTTTCCCTTTCTTTTTGGTTATGCTACAAGCACAGTAAAAGTTTTATAGACTTCATAAACCTGACTGGCACATACCTTTCCCCCAACCTGAAGGATCACTGTATATTACAGTACTAGGCAGTGATCAATTGTACAGTAACAGCACTCACAAAAGGCTTAAGACCCAAAAGATGCACTAATGAGGGAGCACATTTTGCACCTTGAATATGAATTATTCTCCTGCAGCCTGAGTGCTGGAGAAGGGGAACTTTTCTATTCACTTGTTCTTGCATCATGTCAAGACATGAGAACTGAGGACTGAGGTAAGACTTTCACTGAAAAACTGATGAAAAACTTCTTTTGAGGATGTTTTTAGTGTAGAGGGATTACACTGTTAGTGGATGAATTGGGGTCAGGCTGTGTTCAGTACCCAGTTTGAGTATTTTGCAAAATTTTTGGAAGCAGACTTTCCAAAAAATCCCTTCATTATGGCTACTTGAAGGTAGGAACATTTATCTGTGATCTTTGAGCAGTATTGGGGCTAGATCCAAACTCTCTGTGTTTACCAATAGTAATAACCCTTTTGACAGGACAGGCCCCTCTTCTGAACCACAGATATGTGGAATGGCATTGGTTGAATTTTGGGAAATTTCTTCCAAGATGTCAAGTTGTGTGACAGGGATAATTCAACCACTGGCAGTGGCACAGTATGATGGAATAGTCAGGTTTTGAATATTGTCTTGTGCTGAGATATTTATTTGCAACTTTAATAGAAGATTCTCACCAGAAGAAAGTTATTTTAAAATGCTATGAAAATGTTTAAGTAATTGTCAAGATAAGAATGTGCTTTGTTGCAAGCAAATGATTTTGTAAAACATTTTTGAAAAGCATTTTGAACACCTTAGCTAGCAGGTTGTTTCAACCTTATCTTATTCCATACTAGGAGGGACAGTTACACAGACATCTTGTGGGTGTTACTTTGTTTTGATTTGTTTGTTTTAATTGAAGTGCTACATACTGCCTCTTCTTTTTTTGTTTTCCTTGACGAAAAATATTATACTAAATGTTAAGAGTAACACACAAGCTGCTCATTTCACAAAACTCTGTGGCTGAAAAAGATTCTCAGAAGGGAACATATTTCTATTTGTGGAAAATACAAATTTTCCTTTGGTATTTGAATATCAAATCTGAAGGAATCGTAAGGCTTGCTTTCAGCACATTGCTGTCTTCTGGGCAGCAAGCTGTTATCAGCATAGGTATTTCCTCTTTAGATCCTGTGGTCCTGCATATACCGTGCAGTCCTTGGAGAGCAAAATGAAGAGTTAGCAGAGTTATTTGATGCCTCTGCCATCTGCTCTGATTTTCACCTTTCCTTTCCTTTCCCTTCCCCTTCCGCTTCCCCTTCCCCTTCCCCATGAAATTTTTAATGAGTAGTTCCAAATATACTGAGAGTTCTCCTTGCTGTTAACTGTGGAGTGTACTTGGGACAAACTTCCATGTATCATCTCTTTGTGGTTTTGTCCCTCATGGATTTCCCTATTGGACTCACATCTTTTTCACTCTGCTAGTGAACTGTTTCCAGTAAAGACGTTCACTTAGATTAACAATTCAACCCATCCTAATGATCACAGGAGGTATTTTGCAGGTTTTATGGTGGTTGGAGATAATTTGTCTGCTAAAGGGTAGATGCAGAGCAAATGGCTTTCTGTATATTTTTACCTTTCATTTATTTCCAGCAGCTTTGCTAATATGGACAGCCTGCAGAAATATGTATGTGGCTATGAACAGGCTTGGTGGATATCTAAAATTTAAACAATTTTCTAAACATGTGCCAGGAATGAATGTGAAAACACCAAATTTGCCTGGATCCCTCACAGAGCTGTTAAGAAAACACTTTGTCTCCAAAACTGTGAATTAAATAGGTTTGCAGTCTTCTTAGCCTCATTTGGCTTATGTGATATATGGATGTAAAAGAGGCCTATATGATGTATGCATACATGCACAATATACACATGCACATAAACGTGGGCATTAAACTTCTGATTGATTTAGGCTTCAGAGAGAAGCCTTAACCATGGATTTTTCAATGCTTCTCACAGTAGTATTTCTCCTTTTGTGTGGGAGGAAATAGCCACTGTAAAAGCAATACTCCACTGGAATAATTAAAAGCAATTAGGTCAGTATGTTTATAAGTAGTCTAACAAAGTGTCTACTGAAAAATAATCAGTGAAATTGTGGTAGTTCTGCAGGGGAACCTGTGAGGAGAATGAATACCCAGGGGAGCACCAGTCAGCAAGATGTGCAGTCCTCTAGCACTTAGCAAATCAGCTGACAAAGGGAGCTTTGAAAAGAAAATCAATGTAGGTAAAAAGAACACACTTATCAGAGCTTGATTAATGATGCAAATATATCGCTGGGAAAACAAAAGTTTTCACACAGCTGTTTCAGAGGGGTGGCCCTGCCCGGGACGGCTGTGTGTGCTGGGGTCTGTCCTGCAGCCCAGGATGTGCACAGAGCACACCCTCACAGCACAAACCTGCCCAGGTTTGGGACTGTGCACTCTTGGGGATCCAGGGGTTTTCATAAGGAGTCCATGAATGGTATCTAAGAAAAGAAAACCAACTATCAATCAGTTTAAATCTGTAATTACTGGCCTGTGCACCCACCTGCGGAGGTGTTTGCAGTGTACAGCTCAAAAAGACTGAAACCCCCCAGCATTATGGCCTTTATAGCAGCAGGAAAATTAGAAGCTGCAGGATTAGACACACAGCCCATAGAGGAGATCCTGTGTATGTTTGCATCCTTTCTTCAGTTCCTCATTAGTTTTCAAACTGTGGTGGGTTTTGTTTGTTTTGTTTTTTTAAACCTGGTTCTCAAGAGATTTGTGACCCTAAGAGTGTGTTATTGTAGCCAGGAAATGATGCTCTTTTTTTTTTTTTTTAATGAGTAGTAAATCTTAAATATATTTACTAATGTTTACTATGGTCCAAAAGGTAGATAAAACCATTAGCTAATGACNACCTGCGGAGGTGTTTGCAGTGTACAGCTCAAAAAGACTGAAACCCCCCAGCATTACGGCCTTTATAGCAGCAGGAAAATTAGAAGCTGCAGGATTAGACACACAGCCCATAGAGGAGATCCTGTGTATGTTTGCATCCTTTCTTCAGTTCCTCATTAGTTTTCAAACTGTGGTGGGTTTTGTTTGTTTTGTTTTTTTAAACCTGGTTCTCAAGAGATTTGTGACCCTAAGAGTGTGTTATTGTAGCCAGGAAATGATGCTTTTTTTTTTTTTTTAATGAGCAGTAAATCTTAAATATATTTACTAATGTTTACTATGGTCCAAAAGGTAGATAAAACCATTAGCTAATGACCATAATGGTAAATAGATTTTACTTAAATTTGGAATAATATTTGATCTGCTATGCTATTAATGGTGATCCTGTTTAAAAAAAAACCTCTATAAATATATAGGAATGTGTGATTATTGCAAGCAATATGAAGTTGAAAGCGATGTAATATGTTTGGACTGCAATTTACTTCTGTGAAAGTTTACATGCTGAATCTAGCTAGAAAAGCTTCCCAGTTTGTAAAAGCAGAACAGCACATTACACTACATTTATCTCTTCCTTTGGAATATTCTTCCCTTAAGTTTATCCAGGTGATGGAAAGGGATTAGTAATTATCACAGAATGATCTTCCAGAATTTAAAATTCATAGTTTTGTCCATTAGAGGTTTGGGGTTTTTTTCATTGAAGGCATTTTAAAACCTACATCAAAAATATTTATGTGAGGTTTATAAAGCAGAAAAGCCAACTACTTGTGTGGTGTCAGTTCCCAAAAACTGCTCAGAGACATCTTGTTCATATGAGTTTCAGAGTTCCGAAAATCCTATTTATGTACTTCCATGTAGGACAGAGCCTTGGGCCATGCCCGTGAGGTTATTCTGGTTACAGATGCTGCAGAAAAACAAGACTGCTGTAGACCTGGGCTTGGTGCACTGGCACTTAGAAGACCCTCCCTGATCCCTTGGGCTTGGAATGCCAGACTGCTGCGAATCTCGCCTGCTCACTCAAAGTGAGGATTTGCAAAAGACCCTCTGTGCTGCTAAAATCTCATTTAAATCTTTTTGTGTGGTGCTTGGGGCTGGATGCAGCCTTCCTGCTGTTGTAGGCTTCCCCTGGGCTGTTGAGGGAGCGAGAACAAGGAACCTCGGGCGTAGGGGCTTTCCAGGGTCCCCACTAACATCTGGAACTGCTCGTGTAAGGAAATTGCAAGCCCATAGAGGCTCTGGAGAACAGATGGAGCATGTTCCCATAGTTAAAGAGGTATCATTATCTTGAAATACCATCAAATTAAATAATAACTGACCTAAAAGTCTTTTATTGTTTCTAACCTTGGCTGTCCTGACATTATTTGTTTTACAGCCATGATTTATGAGAGAATGAGGTGATACACATATCACCAAATTGATTGTACTTCATGTGGGTGCTGCAGATCCCAGCCAGATGCTGATGATAAATCCAAAGACATTTTCCTTTTATCTTTTTTAGCATTAGTGAACCTGGGTGCTGTTTGGGACAGGAGTGGCTGGGGCACTCTGTTAAAGCTTTATGTCCTTGTGATGTTGCTGAAGGAAGCTCTCAGCTCTGAGATGAGGCTGCAGTGATTACCCCTGTCCTTGGAAGTCTGCAAGGAAGGACTGATCTGGCCCTGCCTTGTGCCTTGCAGACTCCAAAGCATGAAGCTGTTCACCACTTGGAGACGTGGTGTGCCATGTGAATCTGGCAAAAAAGCCCTGTTGGCGTGGGAACATGGATCCCTTCATCCTGAACTTTGGCAGAGCTGCTCATGGGAGCATTTCGAGATGAAGGGTTTCCTACCTCAGTGCTTTCATTCAGATTTTATTTGTATATCAGGAAGAAGGCACCTTTTAAGAGACTCTTTAAATATCCCTGTAAAGAAGTACAGACTGCTTATGAGGGTTGAAAATGTTTCAGTCTCTGGTAATCCTTTATAATGTCACCAAAATATCCTAGAACTCCTGCAGGCACTGGGAATCCCTGCAGGATCTGTGTTGGATGGGCAGCCACAGGAGCAGAGATACTGCTTCTCTGTAAATATTTGCATGTGTAAGCTGGCAAAGAAAGCTGAGGACATTCAGCTGTAAGGACTCGTGTGTTAAAAAAGGAATTAATATATTGTCATACAGATTAGAATGGAAAAACACACAGCCAGATCTCTAATGCCTTCTCTTTATTGTGAACATTGAATAGCAACTATTTTATGAAGACAGTACATGGTAAATATTTATAAACAAAACAGGCAACCAGTGAGACCATAATGAATAAATAACTATAATATCGAAGTCCTGTTTCAGAATAATGTACAATTGCATTCCTCACTATAATCAATACTTCTTTTTTACTTTCACAGAGAGTTATACAGCTATCAGTGTTCAGTTCCAGTGGGATGACACCGGCTATGTGCTGGCTAAATTTTTGTTTAATATCAAGGTAGTATTCTTGTTCCATGCATATAGGCAAATAATCTCTAAATATAGATCTTTTTTGGGTATAGTAATTACTGCTTCTTCACCAACTGTAAGAGCAATTAAGCCCAAACTAATGAGCAGTTTTCTACACTATAGTTATTATGCTCTATCTTAATAATAGTTATCTCATCAAATAGCTTTCTTCCTTTGAAAAAGAAGTGTCTAAATTCATTACGTGGTTTACAGTTACTGGTCAGAAGAGCTTAATCCTTTTATCTTTCAAGGCAATTTTAGTTTCTTTCAGTTGTCAGGTGCATCTGGTTCTGTTTACATTTTTTACCCTCTTTAATTTGTCTTCCCTGGCCACCTTAGAACATAAACTTGCTTTACCTGCAGGGCTGGAGCTGTGACTTTCATCTGAAATAATGACTTAATGCCAGGCAAGCGAGATGTCCTGCTCTGAGGGCAGATACCTGTAAAGTGTGAATTTAATTCTTTGCCTTTTAATTGAATAAATTTTGAGAACTGGCTTTTGGTAGGTTGGGGGTTTTTTTTGCATTCCTTTTCTAATAATTTAAACTACCAAATTTTGAAACATCTAAAGCAGTAGCTACCAAAGTAGAAAGGAGCCCTGCATTGTGTGGTTCAGTGAGGAGGAGCTTGGAATAGAAACGGCCCAAAGGGATGAGGCAGCATTGCCAGGTCTGGGAGTTTTATTGTTGGTCTCAGAGTATTTGATGTTTTCCTTTAATCCACAGCTGCTGGAGCCTTCTAATGAGAGGACAATTCATCAGCTTCCATGTAAAAAGCAGTGGTTATGGGAGAGGAACTTGAAAGTCTGTTCCAACTATTGCTGACTGGAGGGAAAAAAATCACATTAAAAGACCTGCCAGAACACTTTGGTCATATTTTTGTAATTAAATATAATCTTTTGGAGATTGTCCCGGTTTGAAACAAAATTCAGAGGAACGTCTGAATTTAAACGTCCTCTCTCAGAAGGCAGGTTACAGCCACCCCTCCCCCACCAGGTTTGGGAAAGAAATATTCCTTAGAGGAAAGTGAAAGAGGGAAAAAACTATTTATTTAACAAACACACAGGAAAAGAATAGTAATGCTAAATAATAAAACCTCTCACTGTGGAGAGAAACCTGGGAAGATTTGAGAGTCCTTCCGTGGGTTTGGTCTCTCTCCTCCTCTTTGGAGGTGGGTCAGTGTGAGCCGACCTCTGGGGTCTCGGTGGAAAGTTCTCCTGGTGTGTTCTGATGTTGTTGAAACAGTCCAGAAGAGAAGAAGGGGAAAAAAATGAAATCCCAGGGAAAAAAGGTTTAACTCTTCATGTCTCTCTGGAGAAACAGAGCTGAAAGCTGGCTGAAAAGCCAGAAGGGTGCTTCCTCTGCTCTTCTCACCACAGCAGCTCTCTCTGTGTCCTTGGAGCACAAACTGCTTTGAAAAGTTCGTCTGACTTTTTTTTTCTTTCTCTCGCACCCAGTTTTAGAGGCACAGAAAAGCACAAGATTCATGTCTGGACATAAGGCGGCAATAGGGGATACAACAGCATAAAGTCACCCCAAGACAGAGATGAAATGCGTAGTAGGATTGGGGATGCTGTAAACAGAGAGGCCAGTTCTCCATCCAGGGTGATCCCTTTTTCTTTGCAATGTGTGGCTGCAGCCCCTGTGCAGGACCATGGCTCTGTATGACATATGGGCTGAGAGGAAAAGCCCCTGCAGGGGTAGTTTTAACACACCAAGTTTTTTTTTTTAGGTTGGTTTGTTTCTTTGTTTGTTTTTATTTAAGAAGCAAGCACATCTTCTCATATGGGTTGAGAAAAATTAATCCTAATGCTTTGATGAACCACGTTGCCACAATTGTAGTCAGGGCTAAAGCAAGGTAGAGATATGAGAGAAATTGAAGTAAATCCTATGGTTACTTTTAAAAATTCTTCACAGTTTAGAACTGAATTTGTAGAAGCATTATTAAATAAACTCTGGCCGTGGCATGTTTGCTTTAGGACCTTGTTTAGCAAAGCATTTAAGTAAATACATAATGCAAAGCCCATGAATGATATTTTATCTGTGCAATGGATAAAGCACACAAGTGAGTGCTTAGTGTCCAAGATATGAGGAGCCCTTGAACTGGAACTATTCACACAATTAAAGTCAAACATATGCTGAAAAGACATTGGATTATTCAGCTATTTAAAGTAAAGCATGTGCTTAAGTACTTTGCTGAATCAGAGCCTATAAAAAGAAATGATCACAAAAATATGTGAACGCGAAATGGAAATGGAAACTAATCTCTAGTTAACTGATATTGTGTGGCTACACAAGTGAGCTAAAGCTGGGTGTGAGGCCACTGCTGGCTGGGTTAGCTCTCTGCATCTCACATCCAAGCTCCAAGCTGCGAGCTTTGCTCAGGAGTCTTTGTGCTGGCTGCCTGGGGTGAGTAAAACGGAAGTCTATTCTAGGGCAATAAATCCACTGCTTAGTTTGCAAGTCATCATACCAGGAGCATTATGCTACATGATATGCATGCTATAAAATGCAAGGCTTCTCTGAACCGCTTAATCGAGGCATAAACTGGAGCTGTGAGGTAAACTCTGGAGGCTGAGTGTGAGTAAAGATCAATAAGATATGTCTCAATAACTCTTAAATTAATAAACTTCTACTACTGATTTACTAGCTTCTCTGTGTTAGTGGAGTTAAAAGTGGTTACATTCAGAATTTACTTCAGAATAAGCCCTGCTTGCTTTTTTGCTGGTGTGAAAACCTGAGAAGACCAGTGAGACCAGAAGTAAAAGACAGCTAGTATCAGTCACTGATAGTTAAAAAGAGACATAAAAGCATTGGTGCAACCACTCTCGCAAAGTTTTACTTTTTGCATGAGCTTCTGTCCCTTAGAAAATAATCTCCTCCCAAAAGTGTGCACCAGGTTGTGTTTCTGAGAGTGGGGGCTCACAACGAGGAAGAAACAGGACTGCTGTATGTGCTTCTAAAGTAGTCATTAAAAAAAGGCCTGGAAAAGATACAAATAAATCTGATTTTAAGAAAAAACCCCACCACGTTTTTTATTGCTAGATATGAAGTATATAGGTGTCATCTAGAATGTAGGTGTCACCCCCATTCTGAGATAAATAAGAATCCATGGATCTTCATTGTTTTGCTTATAAAGACAATGGAAGTGTCTCCAAGCCAAGCACTGAAGGGTGTTTAGCCCTTGGACACCTGAGTGGATCCATGTGTATTAGCCCAGCTCCTGGTATTGATGGGTTTGGTTTCTTTTGTTATTTCCCCTGGCATTAGGTTCTTTTTCATATTTGTTGATAAAGTCAGGTACTCTGAAGTACTGCCAGGATCAGTTGCTCAAAGGTAATGAGACTGACCAAAACAAATCAGGGGAGATTGAAAAGAGATAATAATTTTAAGGTTCTCATTTACCTTCTGGCTCCTGAACCTTTTGTGTGTGTGTTTCCAAATTTTCCTCTGAGACCACAGAGCCTGGAAAGTTTCTAGTTTAAATTATGCTGGACATAATTCATTCTCATGAGACCAAGACTTCAGTCTCTTGAGTCCACCTACTATGACTAATAAAGTCATTAAATTGCTTAAGACATGCTCTCTAATCAGGAAGGTTGTGTTTAATTATATATTTTGATCCTTGTTCCCAAATACTGCTTCTGTGATTGCCTTAAAATACTTGGAATACTCCTAACTTATTCCTATACATTTGTACTAGAAAGAAATTCCAGTTGTAGATTGAAATCTATTTTGTATTTTACTTTGAGCGAAATAAAACCAGGAAGTCACTCTGCTCCTCAAAAGGCTCCTCCTGGATTCAGTGTAAGGTCATAGATACCACAGGAATACAGACAAGTGCAACGGTGCGTTGTTCAGCACAGTAGGAATTGATGTTGTCCCCACAGTAAACCAGGTGGCACCTGGATTTTTGTAGATGAAACTATTAAGGGTTGACCTGAAGGAAAAAAAACCCCTATTTTGAATATTTGTGTGTGGTACTTAGGCTGGATCTGTTGATCTGTTTCCTCCCCTCCATTGATTTTTGGATGCTGCAAGTCCACTGACAAATTCCATCAGAGCTGAAGGAAGAAATCTAGGCTTTTGGAGGATATCTGTGAGTTAGAAGAGACAGGATTCCTTTACACATCTCTGATCCAAGGAATATCCTCTAATAAGGCAGTGAAGGGCTCTGTTTGGATCTATTCAGTGTTCTCATTGAACCTCCAGCCTGGCTGGCTTCTCTGAACGATGGTTCTGGGCAGTGTGTGACCTTCCATCAGGAGAAAAGTTGTCCAGCACAACTGCTTTTATTGATCAAGAGTCTCTGCAAGTGTCTGGATTGAGAAGTCTGCATGTCCATCAAGGCAAAATGTTGTGTCCTGAAGATCACTTGCAGTCTGCCACTGGAAGGCAAATAATGACTGGGCTGGACACCTGGTGAGCTGGTGTAAGAAGTAAGCTGCAGATTGAAACTTGGAGAGCAATTAAACGTGTGAACAACCTTTAAAAAGCAAAACAAAAAAGCCACACACAATGACTACTCAAGATTTGAGTTCTTCAGTACTCAATACCTTTCTGAACAGAGGGAAAACTGTTTTTAAGGCTCTGAGAGGTGACTTTACCAAGTGACTCATGCTTGTCATATCAGTATGTGTTATCCAACTGTTTCTTCTGGCGTGAAAACCTGTTACTTTGATACTGTAAGCATGGAAAACCAAACAAAACCTGAGATCCCTTCACCTGCAACAGAGCAAGCATCAACAGTCTTTTGGAAATATAATCAAGGGTTTCTTTGATTAAGTGAACTGTTTACAGACTGGGGTGACTATCAAGGATGCCGGGGGTTAAGTGAGATAATTTATTTTTGATGAAAATCAGGAAAAAAAAAAAATCTGTGTTTTTATTCTGTGCATTAATATGCCAGTTAAGCAACTGGAAATACTGTTCAAGGAACATCTAGTTTGTAAATGAATAGGAATTTTAGGCCTGGAGTAGAGAATCTGTACAAACTATGCAGTGAAGGCTGCTCTGTTGGAGTGTGTGGTTTTACATAACAGGTGAACTGAAAATGATGGGTATGACAGGAGCTATATTTAAATGAGCCGAGTTGAAAGCTGTACAGGAATAGAGGAAAATGATATACACAAATCACAGTGAATCCTGTCCTCTGCAGATCTATTTCTTTTGTCACAGGCAAAAATTGCTGTGATGGAACATGAGGAACTAACTTTTGTGACCGAATGAATTGAAACAACAGTCTGAGTTTGGCAAAGGTACATGCCTTGTGGCATGTGAAGGGGAAAGAAATAAATGTCTTCTGGAAAAAACTGAGCGAAAGAACAGTTTCATTTTCCAGGACTTCAGAAGGACTTTTAAGGATTTTTTTCCTTATGTAGAAGGAAACTTTGAGGTCACAATTTCCAGTGTTTTAGGTCAATACAGTCATAGAATTTCTGAACAAGAATTTGTCATGAAAGGTCAAAGTTGGGATGAAAAATACTGTGAATGGGTCTTTATCCAACCAAGTTTCTGGGTTTTTGTCAAGTATTTTTGCATATATTTTGGAGTTTCAGCTACTATTGGCTGAAAGGAAGCACAAGGAGAGTGTAGAGCAAGTGATGTTGTTTTGCTCAGCGCTGGCTGGACTGCAGCAGCGTGGGGTGAGGATCCCATGCTTCCCAGCCTCTGGTACTGGAAAAATATTGTGGTGATTAAAATTATAGTTTAGGGCGTGTTCAAATCAGAGGAGAGCCCCACAAGGCTGTGGTATCTTTATATTCCCGAGGGAAAGTCCTGGTGTTATCAAACTCAGTGCCAATCTTGTCACATCAGTGACACCAGTCTGCACTGGGGTCAGCCCAGCATCCCTGCACTGCTTCCGTCCAAAGTCACCATCTCTTTGTACCTTAACATACAGCAGTAACTTTACTCCAGTTTTACTTCTTGATACTATTCAGACCACTTAAATATTTCAAGTCATGTTCCTCAGTGGAGTTGTTAGGTGGGGCATACAATAAATTTTTTTTTTTTTATTTAGGGAGCTTTCACTGCCATTACTCTAGGCTTAAAAGCATTCATGCTTTAAATAGCAATTAACCTTTTTTTTAAAATTTGCTGTAAAAGTCGAAATGCGCTGTTCTTCCATACTTCCAGGCACCTGTAATCTCAGCTATGCTGCACTGAAACAAATCTCCTATTTGCATTGTTTGGGTTTTTTCCCCATTTTCTTTTATACCATCTGTGAATCCTGTGTTTGTCCTTGTTACCTCAGGCTTCTGCAAGGGCCACTCAGGTTGATCTCCAAGCTTGCCCTTTCAGTGAGCATCTACTGCTTGCCAGTTTTCCCCCCCGAAACAAATTTACTATATGTTGAGCAAAAGTGGTAAAAATGATACATTTTTTGTTACCTCTTGAGAAGCTCCTGCTGGGATGGGCAGTGTGCTGTCTGTTAGCATCGTATCAGAAAGAGCTGCATTTTCCCTAAGTAGAACTTTGTTATGAAGTTCATTTGACTGAAAATATTTTGCATGCTTAACTACCTGCTGGTGAATTTTTCTATGCCAAGTAATGTGTCAGGAGCTAGCGGAGCATAGTAAGTTAATTACTTGTGTGCATACTGTGAAGGAAAAGCAAACAGCAAGGCACCGGTGATACGAAGAATGAGACTTCATTTCAGTCACCAGAGATTGTGTTGTTAGTGAATCCACTCAATCAGCAGGGAATTGGTAATGTAGATAAGCCCAGGTATGGCTTTGTACTGATAGGAAGATTAGTCCCTCAACCAAAATATTGTTTTTAGTAAGAGTTTGCTAATACTGAATAGTTTTTTTCAAACGCACCGGTGAGGTAAAGTAGCAGCCTAAATAATTATGGCTGTCTCGAAAAGACATGATGATGATGATGTTCTAATGTGCTCTGCAGACACCATATAAAACCAGTATCTTACAGCTTTCACACTTAAGTGATACACTCCGGATTCCATTTCATGGTATATGTCACTGTGGCCTGCCGAAATGCTGCTGTGACTAAAGAGCACAGGGAGGCGTGTTCAGAGCTGGCTGCTGCCTTCGCCACACTGGACAGGGAGGGGTGTAAAAACACCTGCCTTGCTTCCAAGCATCCTGGGTGGCAGCAAGTGAAGATGCTCCCACAGGAGGCAATGGGAGCTGTGGGAGCTGCAGGCAGTGAGGTGGAGGAACAGGTGATGCCCTTATATTGCCCTGGGGAAAATTCATCCTGGGAACAGCTGCATCCCAAAGCCTGCAAGCTGCACTTTGGGGTGACCTTTCCTAAATGAATAGCATGCGGTGCTGGAGGAAAGAACTTTTATCCCAGGTAGGGTATCTTTTGGGTTTTTTTTATTTAACTCAGTGTTTGAATGTGCACCACAGGTACTGTGGGAGTGAATATCCTGCAGCACTCACCCTGACTCCATCCATCACAGCAGTTCTTCGCTGCCAGCTCTCTGCAGCAGCTGCTTTTCCCCCACAGCAGCTGCTCAGGTGTTTGTGTGCATTTCCCTGCCAAAGGGTAGTGCTGGCAGGAGGGAAGGGGCTCTGCCTGTCCTGGTTGGGCAAGGCTCTGGGGCTGGAGAGGGGCTGATGCCAGTGCCCTCCAGCATTGACCGGTTACTAGCTAAAACTCATCTGGAGAGAAGGGGTACAAGTGAATAAAATCCACATTAGGAACATGAGGTCCTTTTCATGACTGGTTTGTTTGGGGGTTTTTTGGTGGAGTTTTGTTTTGTTTTTGTTTTGTTTTGTTTGGGGTTTTTTTTGGTTTTTTTTTTTTTGGGGGGGGGGGTGGTGTTGGTGAGTTTTTAAATTTGTTTTTTCCTAACTCTAGACTTTCCTATTTGGAAAACTAAAGCTGGTTTGGAACAGTTTAAGCCATTTAGTGTAACATACTGGAAAAAACAGATATAGCACAAAAATGAGAAAACTGGTTGTAAATGTTCTCTGTCAGCCACAGAAGCAGTGCCTTCTGATGGAGTACCTCAGGCTGGACACTATGGCTGCTTATTGTCTTCCTATTCATTCCTCTTACATTAATGGTAGAAACATAGACTGAATGTTAATAGAAGTTGAGGCCAGGGTTCATGATGTGTCATTAAGTAAGAGCTGGCAATCTCCCAGAAACTCTCCTGGGAGCTATTTTACTGGTGCATATTAGTGAAAGGGACAGCTGGATTGAGAAGGCTGTTGGAACAGAGATGCCACTAAGAACTTAGTTGGGCAAAAGTTGATTTTCACCTAAAAAGGCAATATCATGGCAAAGCCAGTGTTTGTCAAGATTTGATGAGTGATTTTGGGGACAGCAGTGTTTTCTGTGATGTAATTAAACTGTACGGTCCCAATCTGGTGGCTGTCTCTGGTCAGGTTAGGATCAACAAGGGGTTTTGAAAAGCTGAGGGTGACGTGTTTCAACAACAGATAATTTTATCTTCCTGGCTTTTTTTTTTTTTTTTTTAAATCCACCCTCTGCTTAGGACACTTCTGTTTTTTGTAAATGTTAAACCTGAGCCACAGCAACAAGTGAAAATCATTTTTGTAGTAGGTTTCTTTTGAAATGATGAGTACTTTTCAGCAGTGCCTCTGGATAGGCTTTATTGATATCAGCCCTCCCTCCCTTTATTCCCTTTCTATATTGCTCTGTGCTCTCTGTGGGTGTTTTATTAACTTGCATCCTGCAAAAATTCAATAAAAATAAACAACTATCTTTCCTCTTCCTTTTCTGGTTTCTTTCATGGTGGCTTTCAGAGACAGAGCTCTGGGGAGGGCTTCTTTGGTTAGTTATAGAGAACAGATGGGAATCAAGAAAAGGTACTTTCTGTTCCTGTACCCACCCAAATTGGAGGTAATTAAGTTGCAGTGAGGCATCATTTACGTTAGCAGTTTCTTTGGTGAGATCAAGCCTATTAAGGGTACATGTGAGAAGTAATAGGATTCAACTCTGTGGTGCTTTGAGAAATAACTGGAACTGTTTTTTCTCTAAATGTGTTTGCAGGTACCCTGGCACCAGGGTCTGTAGTGGGACAGTTTAGTCTTGCACAGCTTTTTATTTCCGTAGCTCTCTTCAAGTTCTGAGCAATCCTTGCAGCTGCTCTGATGAGACAGGTGAACTTAGAAAGGAAGGGAGTGAAATGGAGCGTTATAGCTCCTGGCAGTAGGAAGAAGACAGAGAAGCAAGATGGGAATTTTAGATTTCCTGACGTAAATGTCATGGCTTATTACTGTCACTGTCATTCAGTGTTCATCTCTGAGCCCCTGGGCAGGTTCAGCAGCATGGGAGCATTGATGCTTCAGCAGGGTCTCAGTCAAGCCCTCAAACAACCCATGATCTCTGGTTTAAAAACCACAAAAGGGTTCCTGAGCCCATCATGTCTGTTCTTGCACGTTTTCTTCTTGCCTCACTACTCCTGCAGTCTGAGGCCTGTCTCCCACAGTTTCAGCCCAGCAAATGCTCCCAGGCTGCTGGCCAGTTTCAGCTCCAGATCCTATGGGGAATTTCACCTGTAGTATTGGTGGTAAGGTCACAGGCACAGAGTGGCAAGCTGGCTGCTTGTCTTCCTAGCTTTTGCCTGCTCTGGGTTTTGGCAAGGGTGGCACTGTAAATAGCACCAAGCCCAATTCAGGTCTTCCCTCCTTTTCTTTCAACGGAGTCTCGTTGAAGCCCGTGAAGCTTCCATCTGCGTCCAACAACTCTTGGATGGGAAAGTTTCTTGCCTTGTTTCTTCCTCTTGTTTGCTCAGATTTATTTTCTCAGACCTTTGTTCATGCTGTGCTTTCTCCTTGGAGTGGCACAGATGGAACCAGGGTTTACATCAACATTATATGAGCTTGTGCTTTTTCGTATGTTTAATTCTATGAAACACCAGACTAATTTCTTCTTTTATCTTTTATCTTATCTTCTTTTATCTTATCTTCTTTTATCTTGAAGAGAGCTATCTGTCTGGAAGAAATCACGTTTCTTTTCTTTCTCATGGGAAGGTTGATCACCTTCCTGGTGTGTTAGTGCCAGTTCTGGAAAATGGCCTTGGAGAAGAAAGCATGAAGCAAAGTGTTACAGAGAAAGAGAGGTTAGCCCAGGGGGCTGCATCTGTTCAAGTTTGAGATGTTTTGTACTGTGTTTGTCTTACATTGATCAGTTTAAGCTTTTTGAGGCGGCAGCTGTTTGCTACTGAGGTTTGGAAGAATGGAGCCCCTCTTCCTTCTGCTGCATTGGAACACTACAGCAATATAAATACCCCTCCTGTCAAGGTCCCTCATTACACAGCTATTGCCCTGTAAATGAAAAAAAAGATAGTGGAAAAGGGAGACCCTTCTCCAGAGAAACTTGTCCTGGATGTGACCTGTTCAAGGCACCCGTCCCCTGTCCAGGCATTCATTACTGAAATATATGTCTTCCTCCCAACAACACAAAGTGCTCTCACTGAGCTACGGCATTGATTCGTAATACATCTTCAATCTGTAATCTCCATAAGGATTTATACTTTTTAAAATTATATTTAGGAAAAGATCTATTTTTATGTCTGTCCCTAGTCTTCATGGGGCTTTACTGAACTAGTATAGGAATAGAAGAAATGTAATTTACGATGTCTTCGTATAAATTAATCTCCTGTTTTTTTCCTTATATTGTAAGGTATCACCTCGTTTATTATATGCAGCTCAGGGTGAGCAGCTTTTAAAAGGCCTCTGACAGTTATGAAATTAATGGTGTGAGATGTCAGATACATTTATTAAAAATGCAGAAAATTTTAAAAAACGGAGGATGTAGATATACATTGTCTCAAGTCACTTGCCACCAGCAGGCACTTTCAATACCACAATTTGTCCTCCCACTCAGTGAGTTCTGCATAATAATTTCATTGATATTGTTGTGCTCTGTGCTCAATATAAATAATTTTGAAATATTAGTTGTAAAACTCAACAAGTCATTAGGCAAGTCTATCTAGAGTTTATTGTGTGAGACACCCCTGAAAAAGCCGCAAACTATTTTGCCAGCCCAGCTAAACTTAGTACCATTTTCACTTTTGTGTGGTGGTAAATTATTCAGCTCACAAATGCTAAAACTTGAAATGTTTATGGAAAAAGCTTGTTTTAGTAATTACACTTATTCCACTTTTTTGTGAGCTTCCTGCAACATTAGTCCTAAGGTCCTGGTATTTCCTAATGTTGGATGTTTATCATACATTTGTGCCACTGGCAGGTTGATAGATACAGTGTGAGCTTTATACAAGATTCATGGCAGCTTCATACTTTTTTGAGGAACAAAACTGGGATGCAGAAAGAGTGTGGGGGGGGTATATATATAAAAAATCAGTGTGTTTGTGACTGTGTAATAGAGAATAGCTCACTAAGGAATACAAAGGTTGAAAACCTACATTAAAAATTTCACCAACGGTTATTGAAGGTTAGGAAGTTTTATTAAAGAATCCAACAATAACTGTAGCATCTGTGGATATGAAATTTTAAGGAGAACATGCACGTCACTCTGTCTTTCAGTTTAAAAGCTGCAGACATTATAGGATAGTTTATATTTAGATTTAAAGCCTTTCTTTGCATCTGCCACTTTTTGGCAGTGTGACAGTATCACTGACACAATCAGTTTTGAAGATCAGCTTTCCTTCCACAGCCCCATGTCTGGGCAGTGCTGTAGCTGTAGCTGTGGTGGCATCAGTGCTTCTGTGCTGCTGCTGGTAGTGACTCACAGGTTATCTAAATCCAACCCCTTTTTGTTCCATCTTCCTGTATTCTGTATTTGTTCCAGCAAGTACCGGTTAAGATATGCCTTATCAGAGATTGTTCTTGAGGAAAGTTTCTTTCATATTTTTTGACTTCTCAGAAAACTGTCCCTGGCTGTTTAAACCTCTCCCATGCCTTGCACGCCCTCCCTGTACTGAGCTTGCAGATTGGGTAATGCTTAGACCTGTCTGGGTCTCAGCAAGCTCTTCAGGATCTTGCTCTTGGTATTCGGTCTCATTTTTCAAGCAGTAATTGGAATTTTCTGCAAGCACGAGTGTCTTATGTTAAACAGAGTGATGACAGAGAATAATAAAATGAAAAGCCCTTTTCCCCCAGGGCAGGAAATCTTTGTTCAAAGCTGCACTGTGAATTCTTAACTACATGCTCTCCTTCTCCATCCCTTTGATTCTGGTATGCCATCATTTTAGAGCAAGACAGTATAATTTCAGCAACATTTCCCCCTAATATAATGATTTAACAACCTGATTGCTTTCTTTGCAATGGGAAGACCCCTGAAAGATGCTACTGATTTTTATCAAGGCTTTCAGGGATTTTTATACCTTTACCTCTGCAGCCTCATGCTAAATCAATCAGCAAGAGATGTATCATTCAAATAATTCTTTTCAGCCTTGTATCTAAATGCAGTCTTTAGGCTTCATCCTACAGATTTCACTTTACTTCTGCTTCCCAGGAGGGGACTGGAGGTGAGAGGAGATGGTAAAGGGAGGCTGATTTTTCAGCCAGTCTGGATCTGCAGTACGTGCCTTGCCTCCTACTTATGTGGCTTAAGCACCTTCTCCAGTGCCTTCCTGGACTTACTGATACAGCACGTTTTAAATGGCAGTGATGACAAGATCTTACTGCATCAAGTAATGGCTTCAGGTTTTTTGGTCCCAGAGAGGAACCCTGGGACTGAGATTTCTGAAAGATCTTAAAATGCATTCACTTCTGTCGTGAATTTCACTGATACTTGTTTGTTTAAAACAATTTTTTCCTGTTTGAAAATCCAACCTGCTATTGAAGTTCATTACTTTGTAGCTGACCAAGGGCACCTCTTCCTTGTTCTTTCTCTGTGTGGAGAAAAGGAGCTGGTTTTGTTTACTGGTAACATTTCAGTGTTTCTTGAGATCTGGCTCATGATAGAGTAGTTCAAGTAGGACAGAGACTTGGAGGCAGAGATTCAGATCTGTAGTGTTGCTCAGCTAAATGCTGGAATGGTTGGGCAGGTTGTAGCTGCCAGTCCATGGAAAGGGAAGCATCTCCATTTATCCAGAGCCTGTAAAACTTGCAGAGGTTCTTACCTGCTGTGGTCCTTGAAGTCTGAAGGCTGCCCCTCCAGAGCTGTGCAAGCAAAGGCTGGGACCTCTGTTTTTATTTGAAGAGGAAATATTATTTCATTCCATCAGTCTGTATTAACTGGTTGGATTTTGCCCTAAGAGAAACATGGAATTTTCTCCCATATTAAGATGATGGGATGGGATGTCCCCATGAAGTGACCAAGCTAATTGCAGAAATGAGGGGATTTGATTGCTTTGCAATCATTATTACCATTTTTATTCAAAAATGCAAAGTAAAGAGACATTGAGTACAGACAAAGATTTGTCTGAGGTAATTCTGTTAAAAAAAAAAGACGAACAAATAATAAAAAAACCTGCAAAATTAAACCCCCTAAACTAGTTCTTTCCATGTCAGGCCTGAGATTTAAAGTCACATTTTTATAAAAATGTTTAGAAAACAAGTGAAATTAAAAAAATTTGAAAGATTGATATTTCTACCTCTTTCCCAGCTTACAAATGAAAGATGAAAATCACATTATTCAGAAATTGCTAATGTCTGTTAAACTATATCTGTAAAAAGGTATATGTGTTACACACCAATTTATATGAGAGTAGTGGATCCATTAATAAAAAAGTTAAGTAAAATCAAGGAAATGCCAGTGTTTTTAATAACAGATGTTTTAAACAAAAGACTGTGGGAGAAAAATAAATATATTTGATTTTTTTTTTTAAGTGGAAGTTTTTATACAAGCTTTAATTAGATTTTGGCAGAATACATTACTTTAATGGTTTTTCATTAATGAAGAGTGCTCATTTCTTTGTACAGTAAAAAGAAGAAGAAAGTAATCTTGGATTATATATCAGGAACGGGCAGTGTATTAAAAAACTATTAAAGTTACTGCAGTCATTGATAGAATGATTTTGCATGAGAAAAGAATCTAGGAAGCATCAGGTAATTTCAGAGAAGGATAGGTGATAACATCTCTGCCCTGAAGTGTGGGTTGAAATGTGTGTGACACCCCACGTGTTGCTGAGCTCCTTGACCCCAGCTCTCCTTTCAGCCTTGGGAGCCAGTGGCCCTTTTGTGCCTGATTTCAGCAGAGGAAAGGTCAGGTCCACAGAGACCTGGCTGCAGCCCAGGCACCCCTGGCTCCTGCTGCCGTGCATTTGGCTGATCTGGGGTGGACCCAGCCCTCCTGCCCCAGTGTGGGCCTTCAGCTGTCGGACCCAAGCCTGTGGTTTCCTGGAGGCAGGACACTGACTTTATTTCCTGAAGATGCCAAACGTTATCAGTTATCATTCTTTCTGTGCCGCCTCTGCATCAAATATTCCAACTCCAGGATGGGCCTGTCTGATGTTTACCTTTGCCTGCATGTTGTCCCACCATCTCAGTGGAAGTGTGTATTGTTTAACATAGGTGTGGGCTCTCAGCTTCTGAAAACCGAATTATTTATCAGCCTTAAAAGGCCAACTCAAATTCATTCGAAATTTTATTTGATTAAAGCCACCATGCTTACTGTTCGAAAAATGAAAAACAAATAGCCATAAGTTCCTCTGTTTCAGATGGGTAAATGTCACACACAGAATTACAGGATTTCTTTTTTAAACTAGGTTTAAGTGAAACAGAGTTTTTATTTAGTGTTATGTTTTTATTTAAAAGCATTTATTTAAAGTTCTAAAAAACAAAGAATTCAATAAAGCAAGACAGGTGTAACTGCAAATGATTAATGATATAATTCTCAGTACTTTATAAAGTGTCTAACACTGAAGCGATTTATACAGTGCAGAATGGCAATTGTGCTTTGATGGAAGGAATAGGTAATCAATATCTGCAAGCTTGGAAAAAGTGTTCTATTTCCTCCTCTAATGATATAGGGGATTTTTGCAAAGCAAGGATGTCTGGAGCGTGAGACACTTGGAGGAAGAATTAATTTGAAATCTGTAGTGGAAGATCAGTTTCAATTAAAACTGCACTTGAATGTCCGTGGAAAAAACAGGCAGTTGGGCCTGAACTCTTCTGATGGCTACCTGGGAATTTGTGAATCCCACTGCACTATTCTTGATTAAATTTTATAGTTTGTTGAGCTTTTTTTTTCTTTTTCTGGGTAGGAGATATAATTTATTTAGTTTGGTTTCAAACTCAGAAGTTTTTCCTCTCCCCTGCCTGGCCCACCTTCCCCGTTCCGTGCTCATTGTTAAAGCTGAGGCAGCCCCAAATCTGCGCTGCTGGGAATGGAGATGTTGGGGTCATGGCCTCTGTATCTGTCTCGAGCTGCTGCCATAATGGCGTGGGTCATGTTGCATGTAGTCGTTTACATATCAAAAGCTTGTGAAAAAAATGAATGGCAAGCCTAGCCGTTTATAAAATCTGATTTTAACTAGCAGGTCTTGAACCTCTAAATCGGAGCTTAGCCTTATGACTATAATTTGTGCTATCAGGACTTGGAGTCACAGCACCAGCACTAAGTTGAGGTTTTGAATTGCTGAGAGAGTTTCACTGCATTTGATTTTTTTTTCTTTAATAATTCAGCACAAGTATGGAACCATTTTATGCATGGAAACTTATACTGTCACATGAAGAAAGCAGATAACGGCTAGGTTTTATTTTGTTAGATTATAGATTTACAAGCAAGTGAAGCTACTGTGTTTATAGAAAGAGATTTATTGCTATTAAATTAATTCAAACAAGTTAATTTAAGAAAAAAAATCAGACTTGTTTTTTAAAATTAAACAAAGCCTTCAACGGTCTGTGAAAAACTACATTTCAGCAAGAGTCAGTTCAGGTACCTAAGTCCCTTGAGGTTTTAATTCAACATGGTGGTTTGTATGTTTACCCTTATGGCTTATTTTATTCATTTTGACAAGGCAGTTTTCACTGCAAATAGGTTGAGAGCTGGCTATACTTAAAATTAAATAAATAAATAAATAATTGTGACAAGATGCATGGAAGAAACTGCAGTCCCTGTTAAAATAAATCTGCCTACTTAAAAAAGAGGAAAAATTCTTCATTGACAGCAGTATACTTAAAAAAGAAAAATCAGAGAGCACAGCTCCTTTTGAATGCACAGCTGAAACCACTGTGATAGCCTCTGTGGGCAGAGTGCTTTTAAAAAGCTCACCCCTTGTTTATAATAAAGCCAAAAACAAGAGCTTGCAGGTTTGATTATGTGTAGTGCTAAATGTTTAAAGCAAATTCCCAAATTTCATGGAGTAGATGCAAGGTTATATGTAAAGTAAATCTGAATTTCCAATTAACTCACTACAAAACAATTACTAAGAGCATCCCGATTGGGGAAAAATAGCTGTGTTTGAGTGGAAGACATTTGGTTTCCCAGTGTAGGGGTTTTAATAATTCTGTTCTCCTTGGCTGTGGTACATTGGAAAATAACTGAAAGCAGCTCTTGCTGACAATATAAGTTGAACCCTGAGATAAACGAAACTGATTTTTAACCTGGACAGATGATGTAAATAATTTTTAAAGGATATTGCAATTTTTCCTAATTGTACTTGAAAGTAAAATTTTCTTATTGTCATTTCAGTACAACCAGACAGCTTTTGTGTGTGATGAGTATAGCAAAATCTTGCTCTTGATTAAGCGTACTGCATCAGCTCCTGAGAAGAGAGCACGAATGCACTTTGCAACTAGATAGATTAAAACCCAGGGGCCAAAGAAACTGGCCTTCCCAACTGCTGGGTTTGGATGGCACTAATTGAAGATATGTATGCTTCTCAAATGCAAGAGTAATAAATGCACATTGGTGCATCATTTCCTGCTGGCTGCCTACCGAACAGATCTGCTGACTGTGTAGTCCAGAGGTGTGACATCAGGGCTCTCAGGAGAGCAGAGTTCAACTCTGGGTTGTAACTTGGTTTTGGTAGTTGAGCTTGGGCAAATTGCTTCCCTTCTCAGCCATCAATTTCCCTGTCTTTACATGAGAATAATGTAGCTGATTTCTGCTGTAAAGCACTTCAAGAACTGTGAGCATCAAGTGCTTTACAAGAAATCTGTGCTGTTATTTCAGGATCTTAAATCACTGTTTGCACTCATAGGAAGATAAGTTCTCAGTCTCTGTTAGTACAACTTAAGGGTTGGAGAGGGAGGTCATAAAAAAATTTGAAATTCATTTTTGATCTTCCTAAGTGTGGTGCTGAGGGTCCCCGGTGTTCTAGTGCATCTAGGGCTGGTATGTAGTGTGGATGACAAGGTCTTTGTCTCAGACCTTTTATTTTTTCGTATTATTTTAATTGTTCATTAAAACCAGAAAACTCATGTAAGAATAGAAACAAAATAAATTTACAGCGTATTCCTGACAGGTCATTGTCCTGTTTACTTCTTCCAGAGTAATTTTTTTTCCATTGTTGTCTTCTTTAAATTTATTAACATACATTAGGTTTAATTCTTTCTTTTAATATTTTTGGGCTTCAAAACCTCCAAAAAAATGAGACTATTAATAAAGATCATATTATCTAAACGTAGTATTGCAAGAACACAAGTTAATGTGTGCCTGTGACATTATTTGTCCATAGTGAAAAGATAAACTATACAGTAATATTTTAAGGCTGGAGCTTTAGGTAAGTTCCTGTAGCAACATGGTAATTAATAACTTATGCACAAGAGGAGCTTGGGAACTGCAGAGAATTTTATAGAATAGTAGTTTTTTAAAAAGGCCATTGTTCATTACTGCTAGAGGCAAAGTTGGAACACGGCACAAAGCCAAAGGATTTCAGTCTCCTCATAAGTTTACAAGTCTTAACCTCTTTCAAATGCGGGAATTGTAACTGTGGTGGAGTTACCTGGGGAGCTTAAGTGCTTCATCTTCACACTAAGAGTTATCCAGCGCTGTTGAGCCACTGGGATGTTGACATTGGTGTTTTTTAACAGGTACCTATGGTCCTGAGCACTGGGTGACTTCCAGTGAGAAGTGCGGGGGGTCTCACCAGTCTCCCATAGACATCATAGACCACCTGGCCCACGTTGGAGATGAGTATCAAGAGCTGCAGCTGGATGGTTTTGACAATGAATCTTCAAACAAGACTTGGATGAAAAACACAGGAAAAACAGGTATGTTCTCTTCTGCTTGTCTCCATAGCCTGCCTGCAGTCAATTAAAAATTCAAGCCATGTTCCACCCTCCTCCTTTTTCATTGTTCTGTTGTTTGAGTTTTGTGGCTTATTTTTTTGAATGTAATTTTTCAGCAGGAGCCATCTACCTCTGCCTCTGCATTCTGTGCAAAGCTAGATCTGCAGATTGATTTTTAAGGTTTTTTTTTTTTTAAGGGCCACTCTTTTTTTTGGTGGGTTTTTTTTTTTGTTCTCAGTCTAAACTAATTCTCTTGGTAGTCAGTTGTTCCTCAGCATAAAAGGCAGTGTAAGAGTTTCAAGGTGTAACCTTGAATTATCAGCTTTGGGAGGCTGTAACACCTAATCCAAAAGAATGCTGAAATGCAGGGCTCAGGGGGAAGGAAAGGGGAAGTCTTAGAAATTGGAAGATTTTAGAGAAGAAAGAGCAATAACTGCTCAGAGTAGTGGGGGCTTATTAATGTGTTTCTGATATGATTATAGCACAGTGTTCTTCACTGAACTGAATCCTTTTCTGCTCTGTCTGTTCTGGCTTTTAGAGAAAAAAGAGCAGGCATGAGCACTGCTTATTTTTACCAAAACAGTTCAACGAAAGGTCAAGGTTGATTTATATGCAAAGCCGCATGCATTTGATTACTCTTTAATTCTGAAAACGTAAAAAGCAGAAATTATAAGGCCACCCTCTTCATTTGACAAGGTCAAGTATTTTTAGGGAATTGGATTAAACCACTAATTAATTCAATTTTATTTATTGGAACTATATTTTTAACTTTATTAACATCTGACATGCATCTCTATAGTGCTCTCTGTACCATGTACCCTGTCAGAGGTCTGCTAGCAGGACCCAGGGTGTGTACCTGCTCCGGAGCTGGTGGCACAGCTGTGCACAGTGTGACCTCAGATACACCCATCAACGCCAGGGCATTTCAGATCTGAGCCATGGCCTGGAGTCCAGCAAGCGCCTCAGATCCAGCTCCAGCAGTTCAGGATCTTAGCAGGATTTACTGCCCCTCAGATTAAATGGAGTGGCAGACTGTGAGCCTGTTTTCTTTCACTGCAAAGGAAACCCAGTTAACATAAACACACCACCAAGCCATAGCTGGGGGTTTTGCTTCATTACTGGGGGTTTTTTCCCAGCTTCACTGAGAAGTGCTCCTGTTTGCTTTGAAATCCTGACTTTCTTGTCCTTGGTAGCAGCATGAGGTTCTGGCAAGGTTGAATGCTATGGAAATTTGGTGCTTAATTAATCTACTTGTGTTATGCACCCTGCCTGTTATGGTCAGAGAGGCTGTTTGTGGTAATCAGCAATAAATGTAATTAGAAAGACCATGAAAAAGTTACGGTGCTAATCTTCTAAGAAGGATGTTAATGTTGTCCCATACATGTAAGAGTAACATTGCTGCACATATAATAGGAAACCATGTTAAAATCATAGAATCATTTACGTTGGAAAAGACCTTTAAGAACATTAATTCCAGCCATTAACCCAGCACTGCCAATGCAACTACTAAACCATGTCCCCACGTGCCTCAGTTACACGTCTCTTAAATGCCTACAGGGATGGTGACTGCACCACTTCCCTGGGCAGCCTCTTCCACTGCTTGGCAACCCTTTTGAAATTCTTTCTAATACTCAATCTAAACCTCCCCTTGCAACACTGGAGGCCATTTCTTCTTGTCCTGTCACTTGTTACCTAGGAGAAGAGACTGACCCCCACCTGGCTACAACCTCCTTTCCGGGAGTTGTAGAGAGCAAGCAGGTCCCCCCAAGCCTCCTTTTGTACAGGCTGAGCCCCCTCAGCTCCCTCAGTGGTTCCTCATCAAACTTGTGCTCCAGACCTTTCCCCAGCTCCCATTCCCTTCTCTGGACACGCTCCAGCCCCTCAATGTCCTTGTAGTGAAGGGCCCAAAACTGAACCCAGTGTCGAGTACAAGGGGACAGTCACTGCTCAGGTCCTGCTGACCACACGATTGCCAGAACCTTGTTCTGTTGAGCTGAAAAGTGCCAGAAGATTCTCCGGTCTCGCCGCAGTTGGCAATGAAAGATGAACCTTCAGTCTTCTCTGCTGGGTGATTTTAGCACTGCTGCTATATTTGATTTCCTCAGCCATTGGAGTATGGATTTTTGCTGACAAGTTATTGCTTCTCAGAGCAACAGTAACTGTCACTTTTCTTGGTAACTTAGGGCCTTTTACTGGTAACGTGAAGACTCTTTTTGCCTTGCTGTCAGCCCTGATTTCTTCTGCTGAGCTCCTAACTCCTCCCTTGTTTTATCAAGTCCCGTTCCTTTTCTTGGTTTTCTGACCTTTTGAAGAAACTTGCCTGGCATTGATTTTTAAGGTGGTAAGTGGTAGAGCAGCAAACCAAGTAGGATGTTTTGGCTTGTGGGTAGAAGATAGAGGTTGAATGTGCCATAAATTGTGATGCATTTTGGCAGCAGAGTCTTGGAGCAGATGGCCACACAAGACCTTCATATTACAGACTGACAGAGACAGTAAACTAAGTAACTGTTTAAGAAATGGTGATGGATGTAGAGGGCATTTCTCAGCAATTAATGACTGGTTTAAAGAGACGGGGGTCCCTGGGAAAGCCAAAGGCCCTTAACCTTAATGCTCATTAAGTGGAAGGAAATGTGTTGCTTAGGTTATTGTTATTGCTTTTTTTTTTTACGATAGAACAATGAGTTATTTTTAGGCTCTGAAAGGCAATTCTGTTTAGATTTGTTCTGCTCTTTCTTGTGTCCCCCCCTGTATTAGGTAAAGGGCAGACAATGTACAGAAAACAGTGTTTCATTTAAAAAATGTAAGTGGACTTTTTAAGTCTCTGTCTTGACTAGAAATGCTTTTGTGCACAATTACATTGGCAAAGACACTAATGTGGGTTTAATTTCATCACTAGAGTAGCTGGCCATAGTGTTAAGTGCTAGAGATCACTTGGAGAATATACACAGATTTCATAGTTGTATTTGTGTTAATTGTGTTCATACCAAGGACTTCTAAAATCTCCTTCTGCTTAGAGAAACTGACTAAAATTTCTACCAGAAATGTGGTTTTGTTAAATATCTTTCCTGTGTGATGTGCATCACTCTGGCTGGTCCTGACCATCAGAGCCACTCTGTTAGGGCAGGGGAAGAGCTGCTTTGAGTCCAGGTTTATTCCTGCTCTCACAGGGGTGATTGGCATCCAACACCAGCCCTGAACCTGAGAATGACATGACACAATTGTGGTCCTGGTGGCTGCACACCACTTTGTTTGGGTTTGTAATCTCAATTATATAGTATAGTTAAATTAGTGGCATTGGGGGTTGATTCCTTGCACTCTACAAAAATCCTGGGTTAAAGCAGTGGCTCTGAAAGCCTGGTAAGGTGGTGTTTGGTTATTTCAGTCCTGAATACCAGGGGTCGCAGAAAAAGGAGGGAAGCTTCTGGCAGTAAGGGGATGCTGCTAAGCTGGGAAGGTGATGTGAACACGTGTCATACAGCTCAGCAGTGTAAGAAATACTGTAAAGGAACAATTAGATGAACATTCCAGATTTTAGATCCTCCTAATTATCCTTTTAATTATTCATCTAAAACAAGTGAAATGACCCCTGACAGAGCCATAAATTATTTGGGAACTATCAAATATTTATTAGATGCAACTGAATCGCCACAGAGGTTTTTAACAGATGCATGCGAATCTACTTTGCTGTATTCCTCATCTCCTACAATTTCATCTATGGAATTTGTAACTAATTGAATGAGGTTTTTCACCATTTCAAATACTGCTGAGCTCATTGAGAATTTCTTAAGGGAGGTAGAGAGCAGTGGTGCTTCCAGTCACTTATGTTTCACAGATTTGGTGTAAGCACACAGTGACTACCAGCAGTACCCTGGCCGACACAGGTGGTATTCTATAGCCAGTTCTGCACCACCCATCCTCCTGCACAAAGCACTTGGCTGCAAAGGGAATGCCAAAAGAAGCAGAAATCCTGGAAGAAAACAGCCCCATTATTTTGCTGGTGCAGTTTAGAAACATCTGAACTTCTCATGCAATTTAACATTTGGATGGTTTTGACACAAACCGTTTAAAGTTGAGCTGTGTGGAAAAATTGCATCTGAGATGATGCTGCTGTAGCTCACTGTTCTCGGGGGAGGGCACAGAGCCTGACCTGCAGCAGAGCCTGCACTGAGTCACCAACAGAGAAATAACTTTTATTTCACAAATAGCTTTTTTTTGTTGTTTTTTTTCAGCAGTGAATAAAATCCTCCTTCTTACATAATAAAGTTGGATTTATATTAATGTTCCCATTGTGATGCCACAGTTGGCTTAAGAACACAGAGAAATCCTTGTGGGTTTTGCTATTTCCATTAAAAAAGAAATAAAAAATCCAAAACCAACCCCACAACTTTAATCACAGGATTCTAGGCACAGCAAGCACTGGTCTGCAATGACTTTTACAGGAACAAAATTAAAATTTTAGTTCTGTTTTTAAGCAATGGTTTTGTGAGGGATGAGAAGAAAGAATTTTGTAGGGAGTAATTTTTAGGAATGGTGTGTATTAAAACCAGGAGATGCTAGAAAGGAAGGTGATCTTGTAGTGAGAGTAGCAGAAATTAATTTTTTGAAGGCTGGAATCAGTTCTTGGTTGGACCACAGGCCTCCCTGTAACATGTACCAGCTTCCACCATGCAATTCTGCCCTCTGTTTGGACCTATGGCTTTTATTGTTACATAAAATACAAAGGCTTTTGGAACTGAAAAGAGAATACAAAGAAGATTTTTCTGACCCTCACTGAATCACGTAATAATAATATCAGAGTTACTGTAATAAAACGCAGTTCTTATGGAGGATGTCTCATGAGTGGGTCTCAGAAATGTTATTGTGACTCTCCCCATTTTACCGAGAGGAGGAGCAGGGAGACTAAGGAAAGCACTCAGGATGTCCAGCAGGACAGGGGCACGGGGGTCCCCACCAACAAAAAAGAGTAAATCCAAGAAATAGGAGACCCATTCTTTCCTTAACTTGTGATCTACAGACCTTGAGGGGTTTATAAGGGCAGGGACCATGGTCAGCCATTACTCTCTGGAACCACATTAAACAGGTTTTGATGTAGTTTCCATTTAAATTTTAATCAAAGTCCAATAAGGAGGGCAAAATGTCCTTGAGAAATTTGGACTTTGGGATTTTCTGTAGTCTTTGTAACTTCATAATCACTTCCAGAATTAGCCAGCATTACTTGCAAGCCTTTTTTTTAACCAATCCCTGTAAAGAGGAAAATGATGACCTGACATTTTACTTGCATTAGAAGTATTCTGATATAATGAGCAAAAACTGTAACTGTTTCAGAAAAACTGTGCTAAGAGTTTCTTTCTCATTGTTCTGTGTATGCAGTTGCTATCCTGTTGAAGGACGATTATTTTGTCAGTGGTGCTGGGTTACCAGGCAGATTCAAGGCAGAGAAAGTGGAATTTCACTGGGGTCAAAGCAACGGATCAGCTGGCTCTGAACACAGCATCAATGGCAAGAGGTTCCCCGTTGAGGTGAGTGGAAAGACATGTGCTTGTGTTCTTAGAGAAAACAAAATCAGAATGTATTGCTGCAGTCCGAGGCAACTGTGAAATAGGGCAATGTTTCTTTCAGTGAACGTGTCACTTTGCAGGCCCTTCTGGCCCTCGTAGCACTTTATCCATCATCTCTCATGTGCTTCTGCAATGTCAGCTCCGAGCTCTGCTTTGCTGGCCTTGCGAGCTCTCATGTCCCATGGGTTAAGTTGCAAACAGCCACTTTTCTCGTTTCTCCCAGAAGCTTTCCATGTGTGGGAGGATCTCTTTACAAATATCCGCCAAGTGACCTCGTTGTCGCCGAAACCTTTCCTTTCCTATGACGCTTACAAACAAATAGTAGCAGTTTGGGAGCCATCGTGCTGAGACAGCTGTCTGTCATCAGCATTACTTCCTTGCACACACAAGGCCGGACCTCTACCTGGATTCAGCTACTATTCCTTGCCTGGCACTAACAGGACCCCTCCACAGATCCATGCAAACAGCTCTGCGTTTGCTCTGCCTGTGCTGGAGCCAGCTGGGCCTGAGCCAGCCCCAGCCAACAGTGGCCCAGCTATCCCAGGAGCGAGGTGCAGCTTCATGCACAGCGCCCCGGGAACGCAGCCGTGTTTGGAGTGAGAGCCAGGCACCTGTGTGCAGCTGAGTGCAGGGCTGTGCCTTTGCATGGCCCTGAGAGTGGCAGCGCTGCCAGGGAGCCTCGTGCAGCTGGGGCTTGGCTTGTGACCGATAGCCCCAGGTCACTCTGTCGTAACCGCAGTGTTTCCTGTGTCAGCAGAGTTTGTTGATACTTTTCACTCCATAGTCACGGTTTTGCATGGTGAGATAAACAAGATGTTATCTGGGATTACCTTTGCTTGTGGGTAAGCAGATAGGCAGTTTCCAAGTGTGGCATGTGGCTCCTGAGCAGACTGCAGGGAGCTGTGCTTGCTTTCCTGGGAGGTTCATAGGGGAGCAGAAATGGTGGTCTTGGGACTTGATTCACCCCCCGCAGCTTGCCATAATTCATCACATGTGTCTTTAGCCAAAGTCAGGTTTATCAGGAGGTGGGAATATGCTTCCAGAGCTCAAAGGGAGGTTATAGTAGACTCTGCTGCATTATCAAAATATCCAATTTTCACCTGCCTGCTCAAGGTGCCCCATCACAGAAGAATTTGGACCTGGTTTTTGTCTCTGAATTGTGTACCTGTATGCTGGATTTTCTGAGAGGCAGAGATTTTATTTTTGTCTTTTTTTTTAATGAGCTTTTCCATTATCATCTCCTTGATGTAGCTGTGATTTCTCACAAGGGGCCACCCCTGAGCAGATGGAGCAAAGGCCCACACATTGTCCTGCTGCCCTGTCTGTCTCAGGTGGCAATACTCATATTTGTAAACCTCAGCAAGGTGCCCTCAGGAAGTCTACAGAGCCAGTCAACTCCTCCTCTGAAATTTTGGGGAGTGGAGGGCATGAAAAAGCCTAGGCCTTCTTGTTTGCGTCAAAAATAGTATTTCCACTTCAGAAACCCTTTCTTATGATCCCAAGGCTGTTAGATGGTGGCTTGATGAATGGAACTCTTGTACTTTGGAAATAAGCAAGTTCATGAGAAATAATTTTCCTATGGTTTAAATATTCTTCATTTCACTTGTTCAGAATATTAACTTGAAAATTGAGGGGAGACTGCCTTGACCACCTTTAGGAATTTATGTTGCTTGTTTATGAATGTTGAGCAAAATTAATTGCTGAATCAGACAGGTTCAGTGTTAATCCTAATAATTCCCAAGTGATTTGTGTTTGCTGCAATGATATGGACCTCTGCCCTCTGGCCTTTCTTGGTATGATAGCATTAGCAGAATTCCCACAACCACTCCTTTACTTTTTTCTTGTAGAGGAAGAACAGTTTCCGAATCAAGCCTTTCCCTCTTGTGCTGCTATCTATCTCCTACTCAAGAATTCTGACTTTCAATCATGCGCTGCAAGGGATATCTATGGGTGGATTTTGGAGGGTCCAATAGGTCTAAGGTGATAAAATTGAGACTTTATTGCTGATAGATGCAAAACCAGTCTAAATAGTTGGGATTAGACTTCTCAAGCAGTAACTCTACATGTATTCTCAGTGGGGCTTTTAATTTGTAATGCTAATTGTAGTGCAGCTTGCAACTGTCTGATGCAACCCCAATTGCCTGATGCTGGGAGGTCTGTGTCAAAAAACACTCTACTTCATTTGAGAAGTAGCATTTCTAGGGAGGCCATAGAAAGGATAAACCAAAATTCTATCCTACAGAAAGCAAAGCCTAAATCATTCTGATTATTCTGAGCCCATGGACACAGGAAAAGCTTACAGGATTGTGTAGGTATTGGCATTCCAGGTCTGCAGCAGTTACAGTGGCAATGCAGCTGAAAGGAAATGTTTTCTAAGTCTAATTTTGCAACCAGATGTGGACTATGCAAAACCCATTAGTTCCAAAGCACATCCCAAGGGAACACAGATACATCAGCTTTCATCCACAGAATGAGGTCTGTGCACATTAAGTTTAGAAGTGTTTTCCTCTGGGAAACAAAGGGCTTGCTGATAGTCTTTTTTTCTTGAAGAAGATACAGAAACTAATTAGAAATGTCAAATATAATACAGAGCATTATTGTTTGACCATGTTGTCTGGTTTTTATTATTACAAGTTGTAATAATGTGTCAGATGGCAAGGCTGTCTACGTTAATTGGTTTCCTTCATTGAAGCCCATCTGGATGATATTTTTTTATGATTTATATGTTAAATTAGTTGGTAAGATATATGAGAATATCCTTTTGTTTCCTGCTTTAAAGGGATGTTGGATCAAAGGCATATTATCTTGCAGTACTTTTATGTAGCATATTGTGATTCCTTTTTAAACTATGGCACATGTAATGGTATTCTTTAATTTTGTGGTCTTGATTGCTTATTTATTGATTCGATTTTCCTTAGTGATACTTGATCTTTACGAAGCCATTACGAGCTTGGCTGTCTCTGAAGCAGCATTCATGAACAGAGATGTCCATGTGCTTCAAATATCCGCGTACATCCAGATTGATACCAGGCCTGGTCAGCATTCACTGGAAGCTTCTTTTTCCCCTCCTTCTTGCCACTTTACAAGCAATATCTGAGTGAGGCCAGGAAGTAGTGCTATGATGCTGAAGATTAAAGTGATACCATCAGAGTACTGCTGTGTGAGTGGAGTGTGAATCCAAATGAGGACATGAGCTCTGTGCCAGTTTAGAAAAAGGCTCTCTTTTTTTTTTTTTAAGTTAAGAAAAGTTTTTAATGTTGCATTTTCTAAATTTTAATGAATTGATGACTCCTTTGTATTTTGTTATTGTTCTTCTCCACTATAATTCCTCAGGTTTTTCTTGTTCTTTCTGAAGCTGCAGCAATATAAATGGACATGCAAATGCTAGAAACCACTTAAATGGAAAAGTGACAAAATTAAAATAAAGAAGATGAGCTTCCCTCAGGCCAGGAGAGAACCAAGGTTCCCCTCATTAGAGCCAAGAGGAGTAATTGCAGCACTTTAATCTCCTGTGCCACCGAACTGGTTCACAGCAGCAGGCAGGGCTCACTGTGCTGGCTGGCTGCTCCAAGGGAAACCCAGCACTTAATATTTCATAGCAAGTGAGGAGCTGACGTGGCAGTGCTCTGTGTGCTGCTGGAGTGAGGTACCACCATTCCAGCATAACCATGGAGTTATTATTTTAATTTTTTCTTAGCTCCCTCGTAGTAATTTTTATGCAAAATGCTGCTTATTTCTGTGAAGAGCAGAAATCAGAAGAGTGATTTTCATCATGGCTGTGTTAATTTGATATGAGCTTTGGCTGTTTATGAGCATTCTCTTTAATGGTGCTAATTGTCAGTTATATTGTGAACACCATTATACAGTACTATACAGTAATTTATTTAGTAAATGAGAATCTTATTCCAAGGACCGTACTGCAATATGCCATAGAGACCTCATCCTTTTACTCCTGTATGAACAAACTTGCACTGTTTAGGCTAAATTGCTTCTGAAAGAGCAATATGATTTCATACCCACAAGTACCAACATGTATGTTTTTGGAAATATCAAGTTCTTTTCCATTAACAAAATTTAAAAAAAAGGGGGAGGGGGGGGAACACCAAACCGACAAAACCTCACAAACCATCCCAGCAGAAAATGAAGAGCTGACACACTCTTACATCAGTTAGCAAGCTTTTACATTATGTTATTGTATTCACTTTATTAATTATTACAAAACAATCATTTGCATTAACCACTCTTGCTCTTTCTTAAGTGTGTTTCTTAGAAGACTTTCCAGGTTCTAATGGTGTCTTTGTTCTTGCTACTTCTTTGATTTTCTTCCTTTTCTCTTTGAATCTGCCTACTGACATCCGTGTGGTCTAAATCTACAGTCAGTTGCTCTAATTTGAATGCTCAGATAAACCTTGCCTAAGTTTATCACTGTGTGCTGTCCTACCTGTCATTATATTACTTAAATCCTGATGGTTTATCACAGGCAGATGAAAATCAGTGTCATAAATGTAGAAGAAATGAGTGGTATTCAGTGCACAAAACCCTTTAGTACAGACTAGTTAGTCAGTTTACTAGTTTTTTTGTTTTGTTTTGTCCTGAATATTAAGACTTTCTATCACACCTGGAATCACCTACAGTATATATCTAGCCTTCTGTCCACCTGTGAATGGCAGCGAATATTCACTTCGTAGTGTTAGAAATGGGACCATTTCTGTTCTGTAGTTTTACTCTTGGTGCGGTTGTGAGTCTGTTTAGATTTGCACACACTTTATGACATTAAATGATGAACATATCACAGCACGTTCTCTTGGTATTCAGGAGAGAACTAACACCCTGTATTGCAGCTGGTTTCATTATTTCTGGCATCTAGCATATCTGGGAATTGTAATTTTGCAAAGATCTCTGGTGCTGATTTCAAGCACAAGTAAAGATTAATTGTGAAACAGGGAGCCAGCGTTGGGTTATTTCCTTATATTTTGTTTACTTGTTGCTCTTCAAATTTCCATACCTCCATCTGGGAGGATGTAGCAAAGTAGAAGTCAAAAAATGATAGAGGAACCTAAAGAGGACCATTGGGAATATATCACAGTAAGAGACTATGACTGTCTGAAGTAATTTTAGTGTAATATTCTCTCCAAGAAACAAATCCACAGTTAAAAGGGATACTTAGAGCTCCCAGTGACTTTGATGGGAGATGTGCTGGTGAAACTCCGAGTGAGGATTTGGCTTCATACTCATGCTGTCTGTGCTGTAGAGTGCCCAGGGAATTTAGCATGCTCTGCTTATTCCATCTGCATTTCTTACAGCACCCCTGACTTAATCATTCAGACAAGGAAATGGCTTGGGGATTTTCACATTTAATTTCTTTTTCTTCAAAATGACACTTAGCATGGGGAGGTTTTTTTTGTTTTCTTAGTCTTCTCTCTCCCCTTTCCCCACAGTCTTCAAGAGTCCAGATAGCCATAAAGTAAACATACAATATGCTGAAAAAGCCACATCTGCATTTCTGTCTTATTTAAAAAGCCAAATCTATATCTCGGTCTTATCTCCAGTGAAGTAAGATTTCATTCCAGGAGTCTCTAGGCTTTACTCCTTTTTGCTCTTCACTGCTTTTAAATCTTGTTCAAGTCTCTCATTGTCAGGAAAGCAGTGTATCATAATTTTTAAAAGATAAAATGGATAGATATATTGAACACATGGCTGAGTTTCCATCTTGTTTCACTGTGAGTAGTGCAAATTAAACATGATCTTATCACTGTCTGGTTTACTGTTTTATTTTCCTTAGTGTAGCTGGTACACTGCCTCCTCTCAGTCATCTTTAGTGTCTCCCATATACCGACGGGAGAATCAGTTGAGACTTTAATTAATGACTTTATTGTAATCAAGGTTCCATTTTAGTGCAGAATGCTGCATCTTGTAGTAGTGAAATATTTAGTCTCCATCTGGCTGATCTTTTCTGTGATGTCCCATGATAATTAAGAAGAAACAGGAGAGGATGGTCTGAAATTAAATATGTTTCGTGGAGGGGTTAGTGTATCATGGGACTGTTCATGTAGAGACTCAGACACAATTTAGGAATGGAAGAGCAGTTTGGTTTTGTGGCTGCATCTTCCTGCTCTCTACCAGGCCCCAGTGTTTCTAGAGTGAATTACAAATGTTACAATGCGTCCAGAGTTTTATTTTGAAATAACTATGCAGTAGCATGAATCAGAGATAACTCTTTTCGTGGTGGCTGGGAATGTCCTGCTTTCCCCTAAGGATTTTGACTGACTTTTTGAAAAGGTCAGAGGCAGTAGCACTACACTGCAATTACAGTATGTTAATGATGAGCTAAGAGTTGTACATTCTTCTTAACATAAGTCCCTGATTTTCTACATGATTAATTGGAATCTGGAAAGACTGACAAGGAGAAGGAGGATCAGATAGGGTGAAAATAAGAGATAAGAGGCTGACAGCCAGCTCTTGTTGTAAAGGAGAGTTATTTTGAATAGGAGAAAAAATCAATACAAAGGTTGGAGAATTTGACAGAGTTGTAAGAGCTACTTTAATAAAAGGTAGCAGCTTCAATAGGATTGTTACTTGAAATGTAGGATTGTCTGAGTTAGAAAAACGGGACTGTCTCTCTCCAGCTGTAAAGGTGAGCTCTGCATGCTGAGCTTCCTGGATACTTAGGCCACTGGATTTACTGGCATTTGCTCTGGGCACTCGGTGTGACAAAAAAAGGGGGGAAAATATGTAGGGGAGCTTACTAAATTCTGTTGTTCTGGAAAAGTTACTTGCTTGTGGGAGGAGAAGGAAGAGGACAGCAGGTGATAGCTATTTCTGCTGCTTCGACATGTTAGGTAGCTGCCATGTTAGAGTGTCTAGCAGTCTCCTGCAAGGGAAGCTGGTTCTTCATGAGGAGGTGACTTCATTTGGTCTTGGCTGTAAGGAACAGGCCAGGACTTTTCTGGACTTGAAAGCATGTTTAGCATGAACTGTTCTCTGACACATTCATGTCAGCCTCCTTTCCCCAGCAGTGATGGTGAGAGGTGAGTGCAGGTAGGGAACCTGTGCACTGAGGCTTTCTAACCTGGGTTAGACTTGAGGTGAGGTGAGGAGTCAGCTGAACCTCAGCCTCAAGCACATCTTGGACAGAAGCACTACATCACTTAGTGTGGCTAGAAAAGGGGGTTTCAGCAGTGCTGCAGAAGATACTTGCTCCTGCCACTATTAAAGGGCTGCTTGATTACTCTCAGTAGAAATGGCCACTTCAGTCTTAAACAGGGAGTCACGTTTTTGCGAATTGCTCCTAGCTTTTGAAGTTTGGCAACTTAAATGCCAGAAGGCAATTTTTTTCAGATTCCAGTGCACAGCCATGAAGCATGTGAGGCTTACAGGGAGGGGAGCTGCAGGTCCCTCAAGTGTGTCTGAGCTGTGGGCTCTGAGGACTAGGACAGGTGCTGTGCTAGGCTGGCTGCACATGAGGGTCCTGGCATGTTGGTTAGAAACCTGTGATCCTTGGTAAGTGCTCAGCACAGCCCCTTTCCATTGGGCAAGTCCAGCAGTCTTTGGGATGTCTTCTGCTGGAGATGTGTGACCCTTCATGATTATCCCAGTAGGCCCTCTGGAAATAACAAAGAGAGATAATATTTAGGGGCATGAGGGATAAAAGAAACATTGCACAAATATGTTAAGAAGCGATAATGTTTCCTTGGCACACAAAAAGATCAAAACCTTAATGTGGTTAATGGGCAGGTTGGTAGCTGTTAGCCAGTATTTCCCATGGAAGTCATTTCACTGGGATTCAAACAATCAGAATAGATTTCACTAATGTTAATCATGATTTAAGGCAGCAAGCAGGAAATTATTTATATTATCTATTATACTGGTACTTTACTGATTGCATTTTACTTCTTTTGGGTTTTGTTTGGATTTTTTTTTTCCCCTGAAGAATTCTAAACAGTTCCTCTAATTTTGTGCCAAGAGAATAAATTACGTCAGACATGTTTTTGCTGTGAGGAATTTCAGTACATTTAGTCAGACACCTTTTTTTTTTCATTTTATCACATCTTAAAGAACTGCATTGTAAGGCATGACGACCAAAGGCTTGTGTAAACCAGAAAGGAAGACGCATCTTCTTGTCTGGTTATTTGTGTATCCAAAAAATGTTTTCATTAGAACTGATTTTTCAATGCAGGTCACCAAAAGGCTTTTTAATTCTAAGGGGGAACAGGCTGTGAAATATTCACTGTGGACTGTGCTGATCAGTAGTAACATATTTACCTTCTTGCCCTTCTACCTGAATCTCTTTGCAGTTTCTTATATTGAATCCAAAAGCTATTTGGGACAAAGAGTATCTCTTTGCTGGGTTTGTGCAGCACTTGCCCCAGAGGAATTCCTGCTCTGTTACAGCAGTGGTGCTGCTGTAACTGCAGGGTTTGCAGGGATGAATTGCTTTGTTTTTTTCTGTGATAAAGCGTTGCATGATGTTAGAGATCAGGCAGCAATATGAGCATAGTCCTTCTTATTTCCCCAGTTCAAAGGCATTGTATTTCCAGACAAGATGGGAAGGTTAACTAAAGTTGAAAAAGGATCTAAAACACAGCTAGAGTTTACTGTCTGGTAGAAATGAAATAAAAATCAAGTAGTTGCGAAACAAGAAAAAAAATGTATGTGTTTGCTTATGCTTTGAGACTCTCGTCTTTCTGTAAAGAAAAAACAATTTGCTGAAAATAGTTGTATCCCTGAATATGTGTCCTCTTGCCTCCTGTGTCTCTCTATGGCTTAATAAGAAAATTCTTTATTCCCTAAATAGTTGGGCTTTTCAGCACATTCCACGAAAGGCCAATAATGCCCTTTTCTAGCACAGTCCCATCTAGGCTGGCTGTCCGCAGAAGGGGCTTTCTCTTATCCTCTGGCTTCAGAGAAGAGGCAAAGTGGGCTGGTATTTCCAGGAAATGCCTGCAGCTGCCTTCAGTGTTCACTGCCTTTGTTAGCATATCCCACAAAGACACTTGGCTATTGTTGGCCACTGACCATTCAGTAGGGTTTTTTTATAAAACATAGCTCTGATCTACACATGTGCAAGAAATATAAATTTAGGCTTCCCACCGGAGCTAGAAATTCCATTACCAGGTGGGAAAGAGCTTTTCCCCCTACAGTGGACTAACAGTTCTAGAGTGCTTTATTCAAGCACAGAAAATAGCACCTGGTCTGCCAGATGAGCATTAGTTTCTCCAGAGGGGACTGTTAATTGTCCAGGAGAGGAAGATTGAGAGCGTTCCCCTAATAAATTAGGGATTCTTCTCTGGGAGTGGGGGCAAATTTGACTTTTTTACAGACTCTGAGGCACCAAATGTAGGGTGGAGAAGCAAACTTGCTTGAGAATTTAAAACATGCATTAGTACAACATCTATCACACATTTGTTATGAAAGGGAGAGATCTTAAGGATTTGGATATGGATTGATCATGCCATAAATAGATGAAATGTTCTTTAATTTTGTCATTTTTGCCCTTATATATATGCCCTTATGTTTTTACTACATTCTCTGTGTTGAAGTTCAGAACTGCAATAGTCCTTTTGTTTGCTCTGTACCTTAACCAAACTGCTGTAAGGGTGATTTTAGTTGATTTTTATACCTACATAAAGCCCTTCCATTCCTTCAGGGTGGTAGCACCTACAAATAAGATAACAAATTCAATACTCAATGCCTGCATGCAGTGCTCAAGGGGTTTTAAATGAGTAGCATGTTTAACTTTTTAAAATGCAAAACTACCCTCAGATGAGTAGTCAGAATTACGAAATTCATTTAAAAAGAAGAGGAAAGCCTCTTTTGCTTAATTTCTGATCAATTTTGGTTGAGTGGGGAATTCTGTGCTCCTTTCTCTATGGTCTGTATCATCCTAGGGCAGATTAGTGCTCTTGAGGGAGAGGGTGGCTTGCTGAGAGTTGAGTGACACATTTGATCTTGAGGTGGCATGTTCCAGACAGGATGATAATATCTCTTAATAAGAAGAATTGTCATTACATCCAGTTCAAAATAGGAGATAGGCAATAAGAAGACGATTTTGAAAAAGATTCATTTGAAATTCTTTGCTTGAGAGCTCTCATTCTGTTTGGGAGGCAGGAATGTGAGCACTCACTTAACAAGCTACATTTAAAAGATGAAATTTCAAGAGAGTAAAAGTAAAACCCAGTATTTCCTGAACATAAATTGAGTCACCCATCCTCAAATCCATAGTTGTGTCTTTGTCTTCAACCTCATATAATATTCCCCTTGCTCCCTGTTTAACTAGGAAAAATGCAAATACCTGAAGTAGAGACCTTCGAACACATCAGTCACTGATGTTAAAGCATGAGCTCTTTACTGAGTGATGCTGGAAGCTACACACTGTTGTTGCTGGAATACCATTTCTGAAAGCCTAGTAGCCCTCCCACTGAACCATATGGTGATTTACTAGACAGTTTAGCAGTAGCAAGACCAAGACCCAAGTTGGTCAAGTCTGAAAATTCATATTCCTTAGGTTGCTTCTGATAAAATGTTCCTGTTCTATTCCTTTTGTAGGATTGTGAATGTGTGCGTTGAGCTGTGTGTCCGCTGGAAGGGAATTGCTGTATTTGCAGGGTGTGGGACTACAGCGTTACAAGTTGGTCTTTCAAGAAACTGAAAACACCCCTTTCTGGATTCTAGCAGCTCAAATGGCTGTTGTGTTGGTCCATTTTAAAGCAAAGAAATATGAAATATGTGTGAACCATATGAAAGCTCAGATGCAGCTCTCAGCTCTGAGGAGTTTGAACGTGAGACCATGTCAGAGGAAATTAATATTTTCTGTAGAAGAAAAGCATGCTCTCATTTCAAAGAAAGCTTCCTAGCAAACCATTTTGGTTTGCTTAACACTTTCCACGCATGATCTCTGACGTAATATTTCTGCATTATTAGAAGAGTTAGTTCAGATGTTTTCCCATCATACTTAAGTAAGGTAGCAGTGGAAAACATTCTGGTGACACTACAAGGAATAATTTGGCAGCAGTCAGAAGCTGGAACTGAAAAAGGGCAGTAGGAGAGAAATAATTAGTAATGATAATTGTCAGGCCTTGACAACTGGGTATGTCTTTCTAGCAGTGAATGGATTCACCTGACACCCAGAGATAGCCATCTGATAATGGCACTCATAAGATCAATACATCAGTACTTTATCCTTGAAACAGTATTTAAAGTCTGTTCTTAGGTTCATTTCTTTACTTCTCTAAAGTTATAGCAATCTGGGATTTGAGATAATGCATTCATTACAGCCTTATCGGACCTTCTTCATTTGCTGTATTTTAATGCACATGTGGTGATTGCTGAAGAAAGATGCCTAGTGAGCTTAATCTGCTTATGCTTTAAAGAGAAAGGATGCTCAGGAGATTAAAATGAGGCCTCATACTGAACAGGTTCAAGAGTTTGCAGTGCTCACAATGGCAGGGAATTTTGTGCAAGAGTTATTTCGAATTTAGAGCTTCCCTGATGCTGGCTCTGCTGACCTCATGGAGAGGGGAGGAGCAGGAGCTGGGCACAGCTGAGTTTTGCTTTTGTAGACTGAGATTGTGCCCAGGCTCTAATAATGCCAGATTGTTGCTGGGTTAAACATGATGCTGCTTCTTTCCATTAATGTTTCCTGCTGGTCCACATCTCTTCGCACTGTAGAGAGCTATTTGTGGGATTGTGATACACATCCCAGGACCCAGAAATAGCGTGTGCATGATTGAAATAATGCCCATGCAAATAAGTAACCTGTAGATAAGTATGGCAAGAGATTTAGGTCTGCTCCTCTGAGTATACTCACACGATTTCCCCAGCTGCATGTGTGTTGGATAAATTGAAATGGACTGAAAATTTTACTTTTGATGATATCTGCTGTGAAGGACAGGAGACATTCAACAGGACAATATCGCTTCCCTGACTGCACCACATATATGTGCGATCTCTAGCAAGGGAGAAGCTTGTGTTGAAAAAGACCTGTTTATCTAACAACATTACCAAAAAATCATTTTTATGATAAAGACTATGAAGATCAGTGGCTGCCCTCTGAGTGCCTGAGAAGAATTATTGTACCTTTGCCTCTTGTTATTGACGGGCGCTTCACTGCGGGGCTGTTGCTCTCCCCGCTGTGCCACCACTGGCCTCACTGGCAAGTGGAAAATTCAGCACTTTCAAAACGGGTGGTTCTTTTCATTTTAAGAAGATTATGGCATGAAAGATGGCGGAGGAGATCAGAACTGGCAGGAAGCTGTGATTTGAATAGGACCTTCAATTTGACACATCTTATGTCCTTAAGAGAGGAGTCAGTGCCTGGTTTTGTTGACAGGTGTGGCGACAGCTTTGAGGGATGACAGGCACTTCCCTGAATCGCTAAATTGATTTGATAATCAGTAAGTGAATTTGCTGAGAGCGGGTGCTATGTGCCTTCTTTGGGGCTTGCTTAACTTTGTGACAGCTTGTTTTAAATGTACTAGAAGGCCATAGTTTATTTTTCGCTTTCTTTTCTGGCAAGAGCCCTACATAGAGCCAAATATAAGAAGCCATTACTCCTCTTTGGCTGAAGATGACCAGACCTTGCTTTTACGAAGAAGCTGCTGTCCCAGGTTAAGCCCTCTCCACTTTCTCCAGATAGGAGTGAATATCATCAGCCACAAGTGTTTGTCCTCTTGATGTGGCTACAGCATTTCACCACCATTGCCTTCCCTAGACAGAGGGCATCAGCTTTGCAGCAGCCTTTGACTCGCTTGGAGCCTTGGTAACAGCCTTGCTCCCATTTCCAGCTGCTCATTCCCAGCTAGCCTGGTAACCCATGGACTTTTTCTCCTTTGGAGCACAAAGAGGAAGTTATTCCTTTCCTTGGTGGCATGGTGGCCTTGCCCCACGCCAGAAGGGCAGGCAGGTGCCATGCCCTGGGGTGCAGACAGCAGTGGCTGGGGGGGACCTTCCTCAGGTGTAACCTTTGGGCTGTTTGTGAGCTCATGGCTGGATTTGCAGTTGCCTCCCCACTAGTTCTGCTGTTTACTGTGGAAACTGAACACAGGACAGGTTTGTCAAATTAAAATGTCCTGCCTCCAGCATCAGGCATACAAATTAGAGTTTATGTTGGTTTATACTGGAGCTATTCAGAAGGGGAAATTTGCTTCAGGCATTTTCAAAAGGCAAGAGAATTTGTGAAAGTTTGATACGGATTTATTTTATGGTTCCCCAGCAATGTCTGTATAGTTTGCTTGGGTTCAGATAAAAAACATTTGTGGTCTAGGTAACTATTTAAATCAGAGATTTTTTTTCTTCTGTGCATTCATAGTTGTCCTCTCCTTAAGACAAAAATTGAATTTGTGTCCTTCGTACCATGATGCTCAAACAATTTCCTCTTCAACAAAGAGTACGTACAAAGGTTAAAAGTTATTTTTGCAATCCAAGCATTTACGTATATATTACTATCTGTTTTAAGTATGGATAATCAATGTAAAAAATGATACTTCAGTGTATTCCTAATAGGTCACTGTGTAAATATCCATAATGGAATCGATCCCCTAGGTTATGGCAACCATTAGTACAGAAGGGGTTTCAAAATTAATGTATCAGACATTCGTCTTTCCTACTTACATGCAAAATGATTATTTATTGATTATTTTCAATCCAGGTTAATGATGTTGAAGAGGTTTCAGTATCTCAATTTAAAGTACTTAACGTGCACTTCAAACAGAAATATTGTATCCCTTTCAAGAAGTTGTGACTAATATATGATAAGTGATTTTCCTCTGCATTCTCTCTCATTTTTATATATATACATATATATAATTCATAAAATAAGGATGTTTGCACACCTAGAAAGTGTCAGTGCCATGTGAATGGTCATGTAAAATGATTTTATTTTCACTGTTATCTGAAAAGCATGTATAAAACCAAACTGTATGCTGAAAGACTTGCTTGCATAAAGCTCTTTGGCAGTATTAATGAGCAGAGGGAAGTATATTAAAAAGGTGTATTAAGTGACTTAGGATCCTGTGTCCCATTTGGAAAGGGACCTGGCACATGGCTCTGGATAACTTCATGTCAATACATGATGGCTTCCTCAGTTCCTGAAAGTCAGGCCTGCAAGCGTCAAGGTAATTGAATGCCCAGGAAGAGCTTGATCTCAGCTCCTGGCCCCACTGGTACACATCTGTGTTCATGCCCTGCTGTCTTGTAGAAAGAGGTCTCTAAAAAGAGAAAGATGCCTGCCAGGCATCCTGTCCCACCACGGTCAGAAGGGACAAAGGACTGGTAAGTTGAGGCAAGGGCAGTCTGTTTTTTCTATTAAAAATGGTGGACATTTTCTTCCTCTGATACACGATTCCAAAGAAACCAAGATCGAGAAAGTAACTCCAGTTCAAAAGGGCGTTGAGCTGACATTTGCCTCCACTGGTCCGTGCGCACAGGCCGGAGGTGGAGGCTCAGTGGTAGCTCGGTGAGGTGGTGGCCTCTCCGCGGAGCCGTGGATATGGTGGGAATTCCCTGCTCCGTTCGCAGGCGGAGCTGGCGTTTGCTGCCTTGAGTCCTGCGTGTGAGCTCTGAGCCTATAGGGCTGACATCTGCTTCGCAGTGAAACTCTGCGATGGAAGCTGACATCAACCCTCTATGCTGCTTTAAAGTCATATTCTCCTTGGAAAAAAAAGTCTAGTATTTCAGTGAAGATTTGGGGGTTTTTTGGTTGGTTAGTTGGTTGGGGTTTTTTTTTTTGGTGAGTCTCCCAGACATTTTCCTGATGAAGTGTCAGCTCTTTTCAATGAGTTTAAGCCTACTGACAGTAGGCTGACTTTTCTTAATTATCTTCTCCAGACCCCTTTAAATTAGTCCCCCGGGGGTCTGTGAACCTCATATTGAAAATGACAGCTTTAATATTTCCTTACTAAATACATACAAAGAGTTGTCCAGGGATGCTGACTCACATAAGATTGTTGATTCCCACTGGAAGACAAAATAATTTGATTTTAAGTGGCAATGCATCTGAGGGACGGGGCAACAGTATGGAGGAAGAGGAGAGTCAAATGTGACAATGGCTTTGTCCATGCTGGAAAGAGGAGAGTGTGGGAGGGGAAAAACCATTTGCAACCACTAAACTCATGCATAAATGTATAGCTTTCAAATAGCTAATTTTTTATGTCATAGAAGAAAACTGGCGAGTGCTGGTTGCTTTTTTATAGCCCTGTCATAAACTCTGAAAAATGAGGTTTATAATTTATGGTCTGAAACCACCTTAACTATTGCAATACAAACAGCATCACCGTACTGCAGTTTATTTCTAAAATGCCTCTGGTGAAAATATTGCAGTACCATAATTAACTAATACCAAGATCCTGTTCGTGGTGATTTCTCTGCTTTCCCCAGAATTATGCAGTTGGTATAAATCCTCAAGGCTTAGAAGACTGTGATGCTTGAGAATAATCTTACATCACCATGTCAGTTAAGACAATCAGTAATAGTGTTTCTGTGGCTCACAGAGTCTGTCCCATCACTGGTTGGTTTTATAAGGAGCAAGTTACATAGTTTTTATCTATGTCTATATATGTATCTGTGTATACCAAAAAAAAGAATTAAAAAAGAAGTAGAGAGGAGAACAGTGTGCTTGCTGTCTCCTAATTACTTTGTTTTTTGATAGCAGCGTTGATCTTTCAAAATGATCTCTTGCTGGTGACATCATTTTTGTGTTGGAAAATATTCCTGCAATTCTGGCAATGTTGAACTAATTACAGACTATACATTTTTAATGATTTAATCTCCTGTCATATTCCTAGAGAGAAGTGATCCTGATTCCATACAAATCTCCCATGCATGACCAAACACTCATCATGAAATGTATGGTTTTCATTAAACCCTGTTGTTAATACAGGCTTAGGATTGTTTTGTTAAAACGGAGAGAGGTTGGGGAGTAAAAGCATGCTGAAAGATTACTGTAATAATGCTGCAGGAAGCGTTTTGAATCACAGAGTTCCCAGCAACTTTCCCTGACATGTGCCTCCCATTACGGAGGGCTCCTGGCAAGCTGTATGTAATGCCGGAGCCACGCGCGTCAGAGGGGTTTCCATGGTTGGTACTTGGAATGATGCATTCACGTTCCTTGTTCTGTGCCAGAAATCCAGGTTTGTGTCACTCGCCCCATCTGTGTTAGGGTCTAGGTTTAGGAATGATGATTAGTCAAGCAGTGGGTCAAAAAAACAGCTTCAAGAGATGCCCCTTTTTTAACATGCGGAGGTCTCTGCTCTGTGAACTGCTGTTCCACGAGTGCACATTACACCCTTGTGCCACCCTGGCTCAGTGCTATGTGCCTTGGTGGGGGCCTGCCTTTTAGCTTTGCATAAAGATAAAATCAATGTGCCTTGGCCTCTGACTGGGGTCAAGGATGGTGCTGCAATGGGGGAACACAAAGCAATCATCTCCTTTGCATCTCCTGAAGGGACTAGATCTGTAATCCCCTTCAGCAGCAGCTCCTGTAATTGGGCATCAGATCCAGAAGAGAAGGAGGGTCGTGGTTCTCTTGAGAGCACAGATGTAAGAGGTATTGGGAAGATGACAGAGAAAAACAATTGTTAGAAATTTATTTTACCTGTGGGAGAAATGTCAAGTAATTTCAGTGAGCTGTAAACATCCCTGCCATTTTTGCTTGCTTTCAGGTGCTTTTGCCCCTTTCCCAGAGAGCTGTTTTCTTGATTTTAATGACTACAATCTTTGGGAAGTCTGAAGATAAGAGCAGCATTTAGAGAAGGCATTTAAAGCAAATCTTGGTATATCTGGACCAATTGTGTGCATGCTGGTGCACTGGTAACAATCTGAGTCAAATGCACACATGTTCACACAGCTAATAAAAAACAGGGCCTAGAATTATTCAACCTAGAGAAGTGAGTGTGGGGAGGGTGAATTAAGGTTCCTGTGAACTTTTTGTGGTTTTCCTGGCAGAGTGAGGATGAAACTATTATTATGAACTAGAACTCCAATTTTATTAATGTTCTGAAGTATGGAAGGAAGCAACAAATCTGATTTAAGTGAAGGCATTTTTCTTGGCAGTGTGATTTACTCCAGGGTTGTAAATTTGACATGACGAAGACTAAAATGTACTGAAACTTAAATTTCTCCCATTTCTCACTCAAAGTCAAATGATTTAAATAGCAGAATATGAGAAATGACATGTATCCTTGGATGCAAATATATTTTTGGTGCTAAAGATTTTAATTTCACGTCTGAGGAAATTTATTGATTTGACGATGAAACTTTTAGGAAAACAAAGGTCAGAATTTCCAGACATGGCGTGGGGATGCTATGACAAGTGCATCACTGTCTCCTGCAGTGAAGGTTTCCTGCCTGGTAACCTCCTGTAATGGGTCCAGTAATGATAAAACAGGTTTTATGGAAAGTGAAATCTGCTCTGCTGACACATCCTGCTAATGCTCCTGTCCTGCCATGCTCACCACACTCCTCCCTGGCACTGTGCCTCCCCTATGTCCTGTGCTGTACAAATGTGTCCAGGACAAAATACTAGAACATTTTAAAGTACAAGGTGTTAACAAACCCAAACATAGCCGGGGTGGGGGACTGAGTTAGTGTAGCAGGCAGAAGGCCCCCAGCACAACTCAGCATCCAGTTAGCATCCTGCCTGCGCTCGATTTGGGGGGAATTCATTTCTGGGATTTTGTCCTCTTCGGACCAGCTCGGGTAGACAGACCAAACCACAGTCCTTGCTTTGGATTCTTCACCCTGGTTTTCTACTTTGTTCAGTAATGGCTTGCCCTGTCCCAAGGGTCACCAAGCCCTTGGGATCATTTGCCCTCTGAAGGGACCCTGTCCTTAACACTGAGGATTAAGGGAATTAATCTGAACTCCACTCACTTTCATACATGTTAGAGGTACCTGAAGTTTATTTTCAGGCTTTGACCTTTTGGTAATCAGCAGAGAGATGCTTCTTCCCTGATGAACATAAACTTAACCCAATGGCTATATGATCAATCTGGCAGAGCTCTAATTCTCCCATTCATTTCCTGAGTAATGTCTTTTAAAAATCCCCATATTCTGGAAGTAGAAACCAGAGCATAAATTTTTTTTTTTACTATTTTTTAAGATAAACAGGTAACTTTTGTGGCCTCACTCTGTGATTCCATGAAATGGGATTAATTTCTTAGGAGCAGTGGACCTGCTCTGTCAGTTCAGTAAAAGTAATGGGGACAATTTCACTCTATTACTTTTAAATTAACTCAGCCCAAATGACTCTTCCTAATACACTGCCACCTTGTGAAAAACAGGGTTACGTTTTATTGATTCACGTGATAGATGAGAATATTAAGTGTTCTCTGGCAAACAGCACCCCAAACAACACGAGGCTCCTAGGCATGCCAGAACTGGGGAACTAATTATGCTGAGACAGAAGAGGTTATTTTACTCATATGCTGTGAAATGGAAAAAATATTAAAGTAACTTTATAGCTTTAAAAAAATCCCCCAGCACCTTTCCTCCACTCGCCCCCCACCCTTGCCTGCCTGTTATATTTTTTCTTGCCGTATTTTCAGTCAGTTTCTGGAAATGCAGAATTGAAGAAGGTCATTGGAGAGACCAAAGAAACACAAAGCAGGGAAAAGCTCAGGCCAGTGAAAGTACAAGGAAATGAAAAGAGGCCCTTGTAACAGAACATACCTGATATCACAATGTGTGTTGTAGCCTTGTTTCCACAAAGTCAGAGAGATGAACAGGTATCGCCCCTTCAGAGATCCAAACTTTGCAGAAAGATTGTTTGTTAAATTTTTACTTGGTGAAAAATGAAGTCTGAAAAAGCTGGTGTGATGGTCCTTTGAGGACATTCTAGTATAATTGTAATAATGCATTAAAATGTCACTAGGGGAAATGATTAATTGGAATTGCCTTCATTTTTCTCCTCCATTTGCTTGCATTCCTGTCCTTAGTTCCTCATATAAAAAATAAAAATAGTAACATCAAGTGCCAGCACTATATATGAAGGCTTTTATTACTGCACAGTGACATACGTGAAGCCTTGCTACTCACACTTGTGGAGTTACATACCTACTACTCCAGTTGCTTTATTAATTCTTTGGCTTTCAGATTAAAAGCTAAAACACTGAAAAACATTGTAGAATTCTGATCATGGCAGTGACATTTATCATTCTTTAACAAAAAACGTGGTGGGTTGTTTTTTGGCTATGTTGGTTTGCTCTTTCCAGAGCAGAGAACCGGGTTTTCAGTCATTTTTCTCTCAGCTCTTGTCCTCATTTAACAAAGGACTAACCCAAGCCAGCACACTGTGCAAAGCAAAGATCAGTGGTAGAGGTGACTTTTGTTCTTCAGGCTCTAAAACACAAGCAAAGGGGGAGTAAATGACAGACAGATGTAACGGAAGCAGGAGAAATTGGGAGCAGGAAGTTGATTTTCATAAACTCTTGCCCCTGCCTGGTGGTTCACTCCTCCAAATGATGAGCTTTAAAATAGACTGCTGGGCCAACATCTGAAACTTGACCTTGTGTGGGTGCATTTTCCCTCTGTGCGTTTTCCTACGTAAAATCTATGTGGTATTCAGGATGCGAAATTCGTCACAGTTGTTTTGTTTTTTTTAAGTGGTTTTTCATTTCATCAAAAGAACTCAAGGAGAGGAAAAAAGCAGCATTACAAATAAGTAAAAAAAGTAATCTGCTTGTTGCTTTAGGTATCTTTCTGCTCATTTTCGTTTGTTGTCATTCAGTTTGATTCACTGAACTGATTCAATTTTAATGGTTCACTTATGCATGCAACTACCTGGAAAAAAATATTTTTAAAAGCCCCTAAAGCAAATCTAACTGAGATTTTGGTCAAAAAAGGATCATAAATAAGCAGAAGTAAGAGCAAAATCTAAAACAATATGGCACACATCAAGTAAAAAGAAAGTACAATATGTGAAGTGCAGAAAATAAATGTGAGCTACAAAATAGAAGTTAAAAAACAGTACCTAAGGTAAAAAATCAAATTCAATATGTTTTACAATTACACAGGAGAACAAGTTTCTTCAACCTTTAGATTCTTTCTTTATTCAGTTAATTTAAAGACAACAAGGCTGGAAGGGTATCTCTTCCAAGGCACTGACAGTTTCTTAAAGCACTTGCTGAATGCTGGAAAATTTAGCAAGGGGGAAAATTGCATATACTAAGAATATAACATGATGAATATGTTGTGTCACATACATACCATCTGTGAGTTATTCTGATAGACAGAACAGCTTGTCTGCCAAACCCTAAAGCATGGCTTTGATTATTGCATACGTTGTAAAATAATAATCTTGGGGACTTTGGGTGAATTAAAGTATGATCTTGAGCTTGTACTTTAAAGGTCATGCCATCGAGGTCTGTAAGGGTAACTCCCTACTGCTATAATTAAGTCTTTTGGTAATGGGTGCTGTAGAACAGAAGTTTTCACCAATGAGGCTGCCAGCAGTTACCAGGGAGAGGAGAAAAACATGAGCACATAACTCCTAGAGAACAGGATGGGTTTTTTCTGCAGTGGCTGTAAAAGAAGATGTGCTGTACCCAGCTCTTGATGCTGGGGGAGAGTAATGCAAAGGGGAGTTTTGAACTTGCAGGGGTTGCAGCCACTCAAGGAGAGGTGGCCTGTGCAGAGTAATTTGTTAATTACCTGCATAGCTCTGTAAATCATCTCCTTTTGTGGTGGTCACAGTGTTCCCCACTTCATGGCCCCATTGCAGGTGCTTACACAGTGGGAGGATTACCAACAACTCACAGATTCAGTCCTTGCTCTTCTGTTTTTTTACTACTGTTGAAAGTTATTTTCATATGCTATCATTTACTTAAAGTTGTTAAATGCTAGCCCAAGTTTAACAAAACTCTAATTTTTGTGCATTAACATGATTCAGCTGCAATGGCTGCTGCAATAAATGTCTTATAAAAGAGGTCCCTTCCTGAGCTATAGTGCCCATAAATATTAGCTTTATTTTTATAAGTAGTTGCTTTTTCAGCAGCAAAGTAGCTGTAACCATAAAAATGCTTAATAAGAAATGCTTTCTCAGTCGCTGTTTATATGTTTAAATATTTAAAAGAACCATTTTGTATTTCCTGAATAGCCCTTAACATTAAATGTAAGTTCTAAGAAATTGTTTTTCTGTGGTTTGGGGATTTTCTGCAAAATTACTCTGAGCATAAGGCTTCCTTTTTTTTCTCCCCTTTTCTTTTTTCCTTATATTTTGAAACCGTTGAGCTGCTCTGAGTGTTAAAGATTTAGGTTTTGAGAAAGAAGAAACTTAAAGGAGTCTTCATGCACATCCTCTCTGAGCAAGCTGTTCTAATGCAGATATCACCAAAAGGAATCGAGGTGGTTTCAAAACATTTACTTGCTGTTCCTAATTGGTACCTATTCTGAGTCGCCCTGACTCACTGCTGTGGTTTGAAAAGTACAATTTTTCCCTGTCTTTCCCCCTTTTCCATGTTGCATGAAAATCATAGAGAAAACCAAATAATTCAAGCTGCTAATTACATGGAGTGACATGCGAAAGGTTCAGGTGTTTTAGGTGCTTTTCTCCAGCAAGAGGAAACAACAAAGATCCTGGCATGTCAAATCCATTTCCTTTCTTAGTTGTTCCGCGAGTGGAAAATCTCAGCACCTTTCTGATGCTCTTTCATAGGTATGAAAAAGCTGCAAGCATTGCTCGTGCCTCTGTGGAAGCAGAGCAGAATCCTGTTAAATGGTTTGTGACTCATCCAGTAGCACTTCCCCATATTTAAGAGCTACCCAAGCTGGGAGAAACCTTTTAAGTGTAGCAGACTTCAGAGTGAGTAGAGGCAGCCTCAGTAAGCTCTGCCATTTGAATCCAGTCCCAGGGTGTTTTGTGCTTTGCTGGAAAAAAAGGAAATGCTCTGAGTGAATCCTCTGAACAAATATATCCAACCCTGTTCTGTGAGAACCTCTGTAAGCTTTTGCAGAGAGAGAAAAAAATTATTCCTACAAGTTTTATTCTGTGTGTTAGAGTTGTTTATTTTGGTGTCTGCATTGAAAGGGAATAAAAATGGTCAACAGCTAGGAACTTATCACTTGATAACCAGAAGACATAGTGAAACTGCGAAACTAATTTCCATTGTCTGTTTGATTTGATCCTATAAAAATCGTGACAGTGAACATAAGAGAGCATAATATATTCTTTCATTATGCTTCTATATCTATTATACAATAGACAGAAAAATAAGTATGTCACTAGCAGTTGCTCTTTTTAAGAATATTGTTGTTGATTGAAACATTTTGAACAACATTCTCAATCAACATTATTGTTAGTTGAAACCTTTTAAAAGCTATGTATAGATAGTACATTTTCACTTCAGAGGCTTTTGTTTTATGTATTCATGTTTTAAATCAACATTATTTTCATCAAAGGTTGTGATCTTTTCTGAATAATACCACTGAAGGAAAACTTTACTTTTCTGAGTTTCCTTCAGGCAGCCAGGGAAAGTTGGTAGCTGTGCTGAACAAGAGATGTGATCAGAACAAAGTAATTTGTGATGTGCTATTAGGCTTCATTTGCACAGCACCCAAAAGATCAGCACATAGAAGCTATGGTTGCTTATGTTTTCCATGGTGAGTTTTATAGGATCACATCAAATGGCGTAAAAGTAGATTTTGTGGTTTCGCGGATTCCATGTTCTCCCTCCGATTTTTGTGCAAGGGGCAGTAATGGCCATAAATTCTGCGGAGAATTTGTGATCAGCTGTATTTTCTGTTGTAACAAGGGGACCCACCTTGAGTGTGTTTGCCACCAGTAGATGTGGGTAGCAAGTCCTTAGGGGAAAAGTTGTTCCTGAAAAGGAGACCAACTCTTAAAATAAATAAGCAGTAAGTGCAGAATAGGAACATTAGGGTCATATAGCATAATGAAATATGCTATAACCAGTATGAAATATGCTACAGCTGTATCTCCAAGTGTCTTTTAGATGCTGCCTTGGCCACAGTATGATGTAAATGAAAATAGTGGAGAAGGTTTTACATATTCCAGTTGCTTCACCATGGGAAATATGAATTTCCACAGATGCAGTAAAGTTAGATCCAATTACAAAGGACACCAGTTCTGTGGAAGACCATGTGTTAGGAGAAAATGTTCTAGTCCAGAATCAAAAGTCTTTCTAAAACTATGTCTTAAAATATGCACTCAGCTCCGGAATGGCAGATGTTCTACACAGATGCAGTGTATGGGAAGAAGTCTGCATTTTTTTGGTTGCTGCTAAAATAATGTGTATTGCATTTCAGATTGGAGACACTTTGCAGTTCAGGAAGAAGTTCCCCAGATGGAAGGATGTGAATTATTTATGTAATGTTTATCTCAGGGTTTACTTCCCATCACAACCAATTAAGCCTATTTCATTTCATTAAAACGAACATTTTCACGTTGGGGAAATCATTTATCTAAGGAAAGCTTATATATATAGTATCCACTACTTAAAAGCTTGAAAGCTTCCATCAATCATATAATAGTCTCAAATTCATTTAAAAATGTACAAGATGGGAAAGTAAAGATATTTTCCTGTGTTAGGCCTTGCCAAATTGAATTATAATTAATTGAAATTTAAGAAATTAAGGTATTGTATTCATGTTTTTCTTCCTTCTCAGTAGGAGACTGAATGGCATTCAGTAGTCCCCCATCACCTCAGTATTGCAGTTGTTGTCAAGCCTCAGCCCATTTTAATCGGTATACCTAGAGCAGAGAAGAAGCCTTTGCTCTCAAACAATTGTTTTAAGACTTTTTTTGAATGAGCAAAGATTGAGATCAAGCCTTACAGAAACAATATATTATGAAATAAAATTGTCTGCTTGGTCTGTAACTCCACATTTAAAGTGACCATATTTGTGTGGCAGTGAAGAATCTGCTATAATTCTTGTCTTTGTTCCTGTCCTGCTGCCAGAGTCCGTGTGAGACTTGAGCAAGGTGCACCATTAGATATCTGTGATAGCCAAGGCATTAAACTGAAAAGTCATCTTATTAATTTTAGAACTGTTTTCCAGTTGAGGTACTGCCAGGTCTCACCAAGGTTTCAGCAGATCAGATTAGATGGGCTTGTGTATAGACCTGTTCCAAATGAATAGCATCAGTCTTGGAGAAGGGAGAAAGAGAGCCCATTACTGGCACTTGACAACTCCATTTCAGTCCTTGACCCCAGTAATTATATCTCCTAGAAGAGCCAAATTGTGGGATCTGGGGAGTTAAGGTCTGGTCAAACAAATCACTGCTTTTTTAAAAGCCTAGACTGACAAGGAGGCCGGTCGGTGAAATATGCTAGTAAAATACAGACAAAAATAACCAAAATATCAGGTATAGAGCTTTATCTGGGTCTGTGAGGAGTTTAAAATTACAAAAAAATGCTGTGGCTAACTTTCCTGGTAGCTCTTTGTGAGGTCTGGATCAACAGTATCACAGTAAGACTGTTAAAATATCGATTCTTTTCTTGTGGCGGGTGAGATTCCTGCATAATGTCATCCTCTCTGGGGGCAGGCATTAACAAAGGTCTTCGGAAATCAAGACTAGCTTGTGAACAGCTAAAATTTCTTAGAGTTTTTTAAGTAGGCTGTAGTGGTCTGACAATCAGTTAGTGCAATTTCATGCATTTTAGGGGAAATAAACTTTGTTTTTCATAGCATCCTGCTGAAAATGAATCTATTGCTTCCCTAAGCTTGTGGGCGTATTGTGTGTGTTTATTTATGTGGAAGCCCTGAATCTTTTAAAAACATGCACATGTAACCATTACTTGGTGAGATGCAACATACATGTGATAAAGAGCATCTAACAATGGGGAAAATTTCTTTTTATCATGTATTGAGTAAAATGCCTGACATTATTGCCATGGAGCCAAGTTCATCCTTATTTACGTCTTGCTGCTGTTAATGTGGAAAAGAGCAAGATAATAGTGATTACAAACTCAGATTTGTACAGTATGTGACTGTAATCGGTTGTGATACGGAAGGAAGAAGGAGGAAATCTCCCCTAAGATGGCTCCAGTAGTTTATGTTATGCAATATGTTAGATCTTTAAACCGCCTTCCCCCAGAAATGTTTGCATGCCTAGATAGGCCGGAGACGATCCAAGGAACTCTTGCCTCTTTGTTAAGGTTCTTTGAGCTCAAAATACTGTGCAGAAGTCCTGTGGTTTGCTGGCTTCTGTGATTGTGGCATCTTTTGAACCAAGCTTCATGTTTGTCAGGTTGGATCCTGCACAAACACCAGGCAAGGAGGCTGCTCCAGGTCTGAGCAGTTTACACATGGGTGGCTTCAAAGTGAGCCTCCTGCAGCAAGCACTCCCTCTCACTGACCTTTGATTTTATTCTCAGCATCCCACTTCTGAGATTTTTCCCTGTCTAACACAGGACTGTTTTATCTTGTTTTATCTGTGTGCGAGAAAAAAGGAGTATTTACCGGGTACAATTAAGAACATGTACCTAAACTTACTGATTGGACTGTGTTGGTCTGCTTGTAACTTACTGCATTCATCTGGCACTTGTCAGGTTGCACTGGTCAAATGTGTTACATTCTGAAAAGGTAATTTAATAGAGACAGAACTCAGTATGTGTGTCCATGAATACTCCTAAATTTGTCTAGAAGATTAAATTCTAGAAGATTAAATTTGGTATCACATAGTTATAGATAGCATGATTTTTTTGGTGTGGAGAATGCTAGTGTTGTTACCAGGTTTTGAATATCTGCAGATGGGAGCGTGGCTTCCTCAGGAATGACCTGTAGATACAGAAATCCTAGATCTGAAACTTCAGAGGGGGTCCTGAATTCAGAATAATAAAGTCACTATATTTATTAAGGACATGAACTTCCTTCATACCCTCTCTCACTGAGCCATCACTAACTGAATCCTAAGATAGCGTCAAAGGAGGGTTTCATCTGTATAAACTCAGAGCAGAATACACCAGAGCTTTGTGCCAGCAGGTCTAGATGCATCTTCCACATAAGATTTTGAAAATTATTTCATGCCTTTATTAAATCTCAGTTAATTTTGGGATAAGAAAACAGAGGAAGTTGCTGCTTCTGTTTCTCTTGATGACTAACTGGCCCGCAGAAACTGAAGCAAGGTGTAATACAGCTGTTTAGACCTTTTGCAGGTCAAGGTGATGGCCACATTCAGGCCCAGGGCACGTGATTCCATCGTGTGGTGACCGTGTGCTCTGGAGTGACCACATCCTTCCGATTCTCTCCCTGTAGTGGCCGCAGAAGTGCTTGTGATTCGACCTCGCACATGTGCTTTTTTCCCCCAAGTTTTCAGACCATCCTTCTTTTCCACAAGAGGGTTTAGCAGAACAGCCACATGGCTTTATTTAGTATTCACCTGGGCTTCAACTGTCAGTGAGATATTGATGGAAATTTATCATATACTGAACTCAAAGTGATATATATATCTACACACATATATATGTGTGTGTGTGTGTTAAAATGCTGTGGGTTATTGCACACCTAAAGATACTTCACTGTCCTTACTTTTGGAGGTTTTTTTTATGTAAAGCCCTCAATCATGGCTTAAAATCCGGCACTTCCATATTAGTCTTTCTCTTTTGTTAATGGTAACTTTTTCTAATGATGAGGAAAGTACAATGGGAATTTTGGGGCAGCAAGTTATCAAATCCTTCATCTTGTTTTCAGTCATCATTCAAAGTGGAATTAAGAAAAGGAGCATTTCATGACACACTGATAAATGATGATGAAACTACTTGATAGTTAGTGGCTACAAATTGGGTTTATTGCAGTAATTTTAACTTTTGCTTTAAACACTTCTTTCGTGTTTAAGGAGGTGGCTTCTATTGTTGATGGCTGCTTTTGAAATTAAATCAAGACGTTGAGCACTAAATTAAGGTAAACACAATCTGACATGGTTTGCTTTGGAGAGCTCATCATCTCTAAAGGCTTTGGAACCCCCCTGAGACGAGAGAGGATGGCAGGATGAGGAGACAAGTATTTTTATGCAGTTTTCTTCCATGTTTTTACTCTTGACCATGAAAAGGCAACCTTTTCTATGGAGCAGCATGCTGAACTGCTCTATTCACAGACCTCTGATGACCAGAGAATGCAAATTTCTTTCCTCAGGCTCTTTTATTAGTGGTAAGTAATATGCAAGCGGGCGGAGTTTTAGGAAAAGCATCTTAAGGGAGCATGAATAAAGGCCAATGTTTTATATGAACAAGAGGTCTGCATTTTCCTGATATACTAGAGCTTTGTGTGTTACATAAAAGCAGGTTCATCTGAAAACTATCTCTGTAGTCATGCCTTGATTCACTGAAGTTCAGACTGAATACTCTTTCTGTTCTATTTTTCTGCTCAGCAATTCTTTCCTGGAATAACAGAGGGATGTTCTGGGGGGACAGAACAATTTTTCCTTGCCAGCTAATCTGTAAGGATTTTGGCATTCTCAGGAGTTCCCACTCAGCTATCCCATCCAGTTATTCTTCTGAGATGTTTTGCTAAGACAGCTTTCCCTGTGAGTCTGAGTGCTAATTTTGCTCATAAGGAATCTTTGCTAATGTCTAGAACAAATTTGCATACCCTGCTTTATTAGAGCAAGCAGGAGGGGCTACCTCCTAATTTTCTAGGGAATTCTCTTTGAACTCCAACTAACAGGTGAGGAGAAATGTCCTATTCCTCATCCACATGAAGACTAAAATGGAGTGTAACATATTTATCAGCATCTTTGTTACATTTCTGAGAGATTTAATAATGCCCAGAATAATAGCTACGTGCTATTAAACTGAGGCATTATTTAGCAATTGGTGCTGTCTCAAGAGGATAATTACTCAGAAGTATCTATTTGAAAATTCATCTACTGCTAGTTGTATAAATGTCTACAGTGCCTGAAGTATTTAAATACTGAGAGGCTTTATGATTAAAGTTACCATATTGCAATATTTAACAGAATGGTGGATTTCTATTAATATTATGTATGCTTAGATTCAAATGCTGGTATTCTCTCAGTGACTCAGGGGAATCTGCACCTACTGATAGCATTCCCACTGAGCAAAAGAAAGTGAGTACACTGTGTATAGTATAACATCCCAGGTGCAGAAGTGAGTGCTCTCAAGTCAAAAAAGCCTCAGGTTATCTGTGTACAGCATTGCTGAGTTTGAAGGTGATGTGACAGCCTGTGAAGTGTCTGCTGCCCATGCTGGGCATGATGATGAAGTGCTCTGTGAAGGAGGATAGGGAGTGTCTTCAGTATTTGATCCATACTTGTGAAACTAATTTGGTCTCTCTTTAACTTTGCCACTTAACTGCAAAGTTGCTTGCAGCTGCAAAGGCACTTGCATGTGCGTCTTTGAGTCTTCGAGAACCTGAGTGAGCAGTTGGGTTTTGATCAAATTGGTCAATGCACTCTAAAATTATTATAAAGGTCTGATGTCTTATTCAGACACACACACAAAGCAGGATCATATAAATTTCATTTTCTAGTTTAACTAGGTTAGAAAGAAGACTCTGACTTTGCGCATAGAGTAATGAATATTACTCTTTATAATATAAAATAGTTATTGCCACTCAAGGAAGTATTCCTGGAGTCCTCACAGAGAGCCGTCTGAATATGTGAGCTCAGTGCTCAGAAGTAGCAAAAAGGCAAGGAGGAAGATTGGAAATTATTAGGAAATTAGTGCAATCAACTTTCCATTAGTAGCTGGTACCTGAGACAGGTAACAGAGCCTGATGCACCTGTAGCTGTAATCAAGTGTTTTATGAGGGCTCTCCAGAGCTATATCGCTGCAGCCTGGAGTATTAAACAATATCCTTGGCCACACTGCTCTACGCAAGATCTGGGTGGAGCATTGTTAAGAAACTTAGCGGAAAGAGGGCAGCTTGAAATAATATAAAACCCATCAAATTACCTTCAGAGCTATGTGCTTAAATGAGAAGGTAATGGAGCTGGAAATTAGCCAATCACACTGGTGTTTTGTAAAATCTTTTATAAAACAATTCTGGACATAATTGATGGATACGCTGGTGCCGCCCGTAGCCCTTGGCTGCCAGGCTGTGTGATGGGAGATCTTGGCAGTGAAAGGGCCAGATGATAACTGGTAAAGGGAAGGAGACAAACTGAAATACTTGAATTTAATAATCTCCTGGGATCTCAGGACCCTGTACTGCCAACCCAGCAACCACTGGGTGTTAAAGAAAGCCAGTCATGATCCTGAATGTGTTTTGAACTGCTCAGAGTAGCAGGACTACCGGAATCTACCAGAGCTGCCACCAGTTTCAGTGAAATCTTAACAGCCCTTTGGTGTGTGTGTGAGAGAGAGAGAGAGAGATGCTGTCTTTTCTTTCTTTGTCCTTTTCTTTCCCCCATCTCTGTTCTTTTCCTTCCTATCTCTTTCCTCCATCTGTTCAATACAAGCCTGGCACAGTGAGCCCAGACACACTCCCTTTCACAGCGCTGCTGTGATCCCGTGCCTGGCAAGGCAGGGAAAAGCTGTGTCCTGTGCCACCTGATAGGAGCTACCGGGTGCTGAAGTGGGTGATAACAGCCACTTTCATTGCCTGCTTTCCACAGTAATGAAGTTGCAAGTATCAATCACAGAAGCTGAGTTATCTGGCTGTGCACCTCTTTTCCTTTTGCTGTTACATGTTTTTTTTCTGCAGAAATTAGGACTGGACTCCAGAACTAGACGTAGCCTGTCTCACCTGTTTTCCTGAAGGAAAATGTTTTTCACCACATTTAATACCATCCATAGACTGTTTTTGTTGGAAAAACCCATTTGCTAACAGAGATGGGGATAAAGCATAGGTGAAGCTAGAAGACTCAATTGTTTATATTTGAAATTCTTTAATTTTTTGTACTGTTCTCAATTTTTCTCCTATATCTTCAATTAAAAGTTATAGAGATGTTTAAATCATTAGTGTTGCCATGGAGCTGAGCAGCCTGGGTCTGTGCTCTCAACACAAAACAAGTTTCACTGTTCAGACAGGGTCATGTTAACACCTTAACCTATGACTCTTCCTACTCTGTTTTATTGACATGAGTGAGCCAAGATGTTGGATGCTTTTTCCCCTCAAGTCACAAGCCCTGCTGCTGGAGGGCAGGCTGAGGCTGTGGGTCACTGAGGAATACTGGTATGTGAACAAGGTAGTTCAACTCCCTCAAGATCCAGTGGGTGACATGACAGCTGTTGGGTTCAGGTCACATTCACCACCTTTTCTCTATAGCTAGAGAGGGAGATGCATGCATCTGTTAAGTGAATGTGGAGATTATTGAGTAAACACAGGCTTTCTTATGTAGGGCTCTAATTACAAACCTGCAATATTTCTGTCATAAAATGACCTAGCAGACTTCTCTTAGTGAAGTGTTAGCATTAGCTGCTGACACCCTTTGCAGTGTGTGTTTGACAGGGGATGCTGTGGAAGGAAACTAGAATGTTGAAATAACAAATGAAGCTAGCCAAGGCAGAGGAGGAAAGCTGAGCAAAAATTGAAGTAAGACATGAACCCTCTTTCAGGGACAACAGACCCTCACCCTTGCAGCAATCACTGCTGCTCCTGAGGCGTCAGCACGGGAGTTGGGAGGTGGTGCCTGGACCTAGTTTAAGAGAATAAATACTGCAATGGGAGTATGACCTTTGAAATCTTCTGGGGCAGGATGTTTTGTGCATCTAGTGAGGAGGACCATGTGGTTCTTTTCATGAAATGTCCCCAGTAACAAGCACACATATTAGTGATGTTAGCTTGTTGAGTGAGGAAATTGTTAATTTTCTTAAAACTGAACATTTTGGAATAATCCTCTGGCTATGCATTCTTACGTGACTGGTTATGCTCAAGGCTGTATGGTTAGAACACATTTGCATAATTTCTTGTTACTGTGTATTGTTTACTTTAAAATTCTCTTTAAGATACCTTTCTGGGTTTAATCTCCTTTCAATATTTGCACACAGCATATGCTCACCATTTTCTAAATCTTTACTACAATAATAAGAGAGTTTAAGATTTAAATTAGGGCTCTAACTTTTAATTCTGTTTCTTGAGCCATGATGCATGTTTAATAGGTGGTGGTATATTTGAAAGAGCTGTTTGGCAAAATCTTGCTTACCAATACTGAGATTTATGCAAATAGTTTTATCTCAGATTTGTGACTCATAATACATCTTGTTATAAAAAGGTTAAATAAAAGAAATACAGTTTTTACAGAACATAGGGTATAAAGAGACTCTTAAATGAATCAGTGATTTCTAGGTTAATATTTGAATTTTTAACTTCAGTGCCACGCTTTTAATATATTTCAGGTTCCTTCATCCACAGCTTACTTAATATTCTGAAGGAGTGTGATTGCTGTAATCTCAAGAGAAGATAAGCATGACATCTGGTTCACTCCTGTGGTTTTAGGGATAAGAGTGTAGCTGCTTTATGTATTATTCAGGGCGCTCTGTTAAAACTGCAAGGAGTTTGACTCTTTGAGGCCCTTTGTCCATAGGTTTTTGTACTTGTCTAAAGTAAACATGAAATATAGAAGCCTTCTCTCAGTAGGTATTGAACAGACTATTTATTCCAACCTATGCCTGCTGCAAGGAAGGAAATTAGTTATGCAGGTTAATTATCAGATTTATGAGGAAGACTTTACGTGTGCAACTCCCATATTTCAGAAGTTCCATTGAGGCATCTCGTACTGTGAAAGAGCAACACCAGGAGAGGTGAATGCACCAGTAGCACATACAGCTGTGGATTTGTGTGGCAGGTGGTACCTGCCCAGCCCTGGCCCTGGGCACCTTGGGGCAGCCCTCCCTGCTGTGTGGTGGGAGAGGCTGCACCAGTTTGGAGTGTTCCCGGTTCCCGTTGCCGGCACAATCCAGGTATCTGGTGCTGGTGGTGACAGGAGTGGCATGAGCAAGAATTAAATTGCTTGGACACCTCTAGAGCCAGAGACACCAAGAGTTTGGAGAGAAGCCGGCAGCTGTCACACTGACAACCACAACTTCTCTGGTGTCCATTACACAGGTAAATTGTTTGGGTGTGAGATGCTGAGGCAGAAGAGATGCTTTCAGAAATACACAGGTGTGAACCAGCCTGGAAATGTGACTCCTGGGCATGCAAATAGTTTATATTATTAAAATACAGTAGAGGGAAGGGACGAAACTTGCTCAGAGCCTGGCTGAGCAGGGACGCAACTGCTCCCTCCCACCAGGAGTGTGCTCTGAAAGCTGTACTGAACCAAAGCCTGGAAAATTTGGACTCAAATGCCAATCTGGTGGCACTGTTGCGTTCTTTGGGACTCCAAAGAATTTCAGCAGTTCTTTTCTTTCAACATCAATGGGCCTGTAAGAAATTGGAAGTGTTAAAGCGGAGAGGTTGTTTTTAGTCACATTATATAAGGTGATGCCACAAGTGCGCAGCGGCCTCGGATGCACCAGGGGAGTCTCAACATGGCATCTGCAGACAGGTACGAGCAAGGGAGGCAGTGAAAATCAGAGCTGTGTTTCTGTTTCATAGGCATAGAAGAATAACTTCAACATTTAGCAAAGGACCATTACAGAACGTGTTTGTAGTGGGTTTGTAGATGTGACAGTGGACAGTGGTTAAACTTTAAAAGGCTACACAATTTCCAGCGCTTTAACTTTTCTGTCAGTTTTGCTGCTTGCCTGAGCATTTTGCTTCTTGCTGTGCTGAAGTCTAGTCCTTTCTGATTTGTTAGTGTAAATCCAGAATTATGTCCTTAACGCACTGGTGCCATTAAGATGGTGTACTCAGCTGCTCTGTGTGTGTGTGTGTCTGTACACAAGGTCACTTAAGACAAGAAGTTTACAAATTTCTTAACACTGCACTTCAGATGTGTGCAGACTTCACATTCTGCTCGGTAAAACAGTTGGAGGATAAGGGTAGAGAAACATAGAAAATTAGAGACAGAGTACAGAGATATTACATGTAAGGTTTTCCAAGACTGGGGAATTTGGGTAGGCAGCCCATGGTGGGGAAAGATTTCAATTTGAGGTATTTTCAGGTGATCCTGAGTTTTAGAAAGGATATAGTGTACTCACTCCTTGCACATTAAACCCTTTTGAGAATCTTGAGATAAAACACCTCCATTAAGCAGCTGCATTGGAAAAATCCCTCATGTTGCAATGGGACAGGTGTGACAGAACTGGTGCTGTCCCTGCAGCACAGGCTGTTACAGGTCCCTCCAGTAATCTGCAAGTAGCTACTGAGAATGGTGCTGAGCACTCTGCTCTGCCTTTGGCATTATGATGAGGGTCTAGATAGAGGTGTATTCTGCAAAGTATGAGAAAACCTGTATTATTTTTACCCTCCAAGAAAGCTCTTGTCCTGGCCTGGTTCTGCTGTAACTGTCCATCTACTTCACAGTTCATAAATAAAAATAACTCTGCAAGTGTAGAGCCTGGAGGATTTCACATCCCCTCAGAGATAGGAATGGCCTTTCGCCCAGCAAAATGCTGCTGAAAATGTGCCCCATCTGTTGCATAGCTTTGAATCTGGAGTGAAACTATAAATACCTCAGAATTTGTTCTGAGGCATTTGGAAGTTCATTAAACCTCTTGGAAGACCTTGCTTTCTTCCACTGGGAAAAAAAAAAAAAGAAGAAACTCATCAGCAACAACAAAAAAAACCCACACACAGAGGACATTTTGAATTCCACAGTCCAAAAAGAGAAATTTGTGCTAAGATATAAGCTCTCAGAGGAATGAATACTTGTGCTAGTGCATCTTTAAAGTGAATGGGATATGAAATTGTATTAATCACACATGCTAGGAAAAGTATGCTTTTGTGGGGTTTGTTCTTCAAGTGCAGCCCCTTTGTTTTTCCTGAGGAGCGCTGGAGTATTTTTGATAGGAAATCCCAGTTCTCTCCATTCTGGCAGCACTTCTTGATGTTTAAGAAAGTAAATGGATTCCTAAAAGATGAGGTGAAGTATGGACAGTTTGGGTATTTTGAAGTTTAAAACTCTTCAGTAGTGTTGTTTTTCTTTCAGGAAGGTCCATGGGAAGCAGATGAAGAAGATATTGAAAACAGCCACTTCTGGGGGGAGTTCAGAGCTATTCTGTGCATACAGTTAGTCCATGCAGCTTGGTTTTGGTTGTTGTGTAATTTGGTGCTTAGACACTTTCTAAATTGCCTGTTTCAGTTTTTCAGCTGTGACAGCAGCTAAGTATTGCCTCTAATTTTTTCATTTGGACAGTTTTAGGAAGCCAAGTTTGCCTCAATGTTGTGTGTTTCCACTGTCTTACTTGGAATATGTCACCATCAGACAAAGCCACTGTAAGTGAGACTCAGAGCTACTCAATAAATAAACCAAAAATCTCATAGAGAAGGTAAAGACCAGTGAAAGACAGACACCAGCTGGCCTCCCAGAGCCTGGGAAGATGCCCTTGGGTGTGTGGATGCACTGTTGATTTTCCCGCAGTCTCGGAGAAGGAGAGAGAGCAAGCAGTCTTCTGATTCTTCCAGCAGAATAGTGATTTATTTAATTAATTTCTTTTATAGGTTTTTTTCCTCATAGAATAACTGGTCAAATACATAGCCACACTTTTGTGTGATAGGCTGAGTTCTAAAAACATTCATTCTTAAAAATATTTGTCCTACTCCATAATAAACAATTCTCTAGCAAGGCCACAGGTGTTCTTAGTTTATAACACATCGTTGATACTTTTTATGAGAACAAAAATTCTTTCACGAGAGAGAAAGAGCTGCTTCTAGCAGCTTTTTGCATAGACAGATGCATTGCCCTGCAGTTATTGTGTGCACTGAATTCCTGCAATATCAGCTCATAGAGGGGATGTGAACCCTATGGCATAGAATGGTTTGGGTTGGAAGGAACCTTAAAGATCACCTGATACCAACTCCCTGCCATGGGCAGGGATACTTTCCACTAGATCAGGTTATCCAGAGCCCTGTTCCACCTGGCCTTGAACACCTCAGGGATGGAGCACAAACAACTTCTCCTGACATCTTCTCCTGTCAGTTATGTGCTGGTTGAAGTTGGTACCAGTTTTAAGGAGGCAACAGACTCTCTCCACGAGGTACCTGTGTGACTCTTCCTTACTGCAGTATCAAGCGAATGAACAGCAACCTCAAAGGTTTTTTCCTCCAGTAACACTCCACCTGATACTTAATTTCACATGGTTTTCAACTGTGTGTCATTCTTCCCATTAATTTCAAATTTTTCAAACTTTTTTCATAAAACATCCAATTAAAGAAGGAATAGGCAATGACCACATGAGGAACCGAGGCCCAGAAATGGGCAGTGATCAATGCAAGATAGCAGAAACCCTCTAGTAGCCTTTGCAGTCCATGGGCTAATAGGTTGCCACTTCTCAAGTTACCAAAAGACTTGATTTTTAAGAAATATTCCTACTTCTACACAAAACCCAGAATACCTAACTATTTCCCTCTCCTGTTTTCATGGGCTTCTTAATCTTTTCAGGAAGGAAAGAGCCTTGCATTTTCAAGGTTTTTCTTACAGGCATGAAGGCAACAGCCACAGAGATTTTAAAACTGCAGTGAAGGATCTCCTGGAATCACATCATTCCAGTTCCTTGGTCTTGAAGTGAAATACCATTGTTCAGGAATCCTGTGATGGAGGGGTACAAATGAGCAATACTGTGTGGTGAAATCTTTTATCCTTTTTTTATTTTTACCTCCTGTCCTTGGATCTCTTCTATCCCTTGGGCATGTGGTTCATATCCCTCTTAGGAGCTGACTGAGCACCCTATTGTACACTTACCACCCACGTTTCCAGAAAGAGAGCCTCCTAAATTTGTGTGTCTAACAAGATGCTGTGATGTATCTGGATACACAGGTATAATTACCACAGGATGAAGATGTTTGAAACATTTTTAGGAGGTGAGAAGGAAAGGTTCAAAAAAGCCTCCTGCTCATTATGCTTCAGTTCTTGTTTATGTCTTAGTATTAAAGTGTTAGTATTATAATCTCCTGTGTTTGGAAGGAGGTCAAATAGGAAACAACACTTGTAACACAGAGAAAGGAGGATCAGAAACAAGAGGCATTGCACTGGAAGGTAATGACCACAGCTCTATAATTCAAGAATCTTTTGCATTGTGAAAGAGAAGGCTTACTGCTGATTTTTTGTTGGTTTTGAATGATTTATAACATTTCACTTGTGGTGGAGTGGTGCAATCTATGTTGTCATGGAAATTCTATCGAATTTATAGTTCCATTTATCCAAAACGATTTTCCAGACTTCATTTCATGGTGAATCATATGGCTGTTACTCGGAGTACAAAGCAATTGCAAAAAAGTTTCATGTTACGGAAAGCATAAACACTGACACCATTATTTTCATATTACAGTTATACAAATAAAAGCAACATGCAGCTTTTTAGCATCAAATGGGCCTTCCTTGTGTAATGACTCACTGTGTATACACGAGATGGATTTTCATGTTAGGGATGGGAGCAGGCCTAAGGGGTATTTATTTCTGGCAGTAGAAATCAGAGAAGTTTCTGGCTTGCCAAGGTCCTTCTCTCTTAACATTCAGGACTTAATGCTCAAGATACTGAGTGATGTGGCCGTGATCCAACAATGCAGGGGAGCCCAGGGTGATCCCATGAGCTCTGGGTTTCCTCCCTGTTCTACTGAACTGTCAGTGCACCACTCACAGGTTTAAATGCAGACTTAGGGGCAGAATGTGCAACAATTACCACCTTTCAGGTTGGAAAAGACTATGAAACTGCTTAGTCTCAATTTATAGTATAGGTACACCTACTGCATTGCTTGGAGACAACAAAACAAGAATTCATGCTTACTGTTAAAAGAAGATGAAAGGGAAATGTACCGTACTTCTAAGGGATACAAATATCTAAATCAAGTTAAATTCTGGTATTTCACTTGCATGGTCTTTGCTCTTCCTGTTATTTCAGCTCCTTTCATTTTTTTTTCAGCCTAGCATTGTATTCATTATCAAGTTGCAATTACATTAGGACAAAGTCCCTGTCTAACTCCTTGTTTTGCAATTTTACCCAGCACACTTTTAGGCACTGTAGAATACCAAGTTATGACATTCAAAATACATCTCTCTACCTGCCTAACTACAGTTAAAAATTCACTGATGAATAATAGACTAGGCAGGAAAAACATGTCATTATCTGCTCCTGTTCAACTTTATCTTTTTAAAAGAATGCAATATACTCTCTGTTATTACATCAGGCTCTGGTAGGAGAACTGGAAAACATCACGTTTCACTCTTCCCCCTGCCTTTTCTAAGCAGATTTTGAATATGTTATAAATGATAAGTTTTATGGATTTTTAAAAGAGAATATAATGAGAAGTCAAACATCAGACTTTATTGCCCCAGTGTACATCTCACACTCCAGTAAACACATAGACTGCAGGACAGTTATTCTGGATTTTTAGTGCTGCAGTGAAGATTACATTATGTCTGTAGAAAATTTTTATTCCAGCCAAATGGATTACATCATCCAGTTCACTGGAAATCTGTGCGCATATTTAGAGCAAAAGTAAGTTACATGCGAGCTTTCAATTAAGAAAAATCATGTATGATTCATAATCTTAGGAGATGATTTATTTTTGTGCAAGAGGTTTTAAATTCAGTTGTAAAAGTGGCTGAGAATAATTTATTCTTACAATGTAAGCAGCAAAGGCACTAATTAAGAATTAGTACATTCAGTGCTTAGCTCAATCATTTAAAGCAAACATTTCAAAATTTTTGTTTCACCACTCTGCAAGGATTTGCAATCTACCTGCACTGCCTGGGTGCTGCGCTCTTCTGAAAATACTCAGTCTCGAAAGCAGTACATAATAAACCACGTTGCTGCTGCCTCTGCGTCTTGCTGCCTGACTCATCAAAAATTGGCTGGTCTATAAAACTTTTTAATTTTTTATGCTTTTTTACCATGCTTTAAATTTCATGGTAGTCCTTGGATTGCTGGAAGGAAATGTGTAGAGAGCTAATTATGGTGATCTTTTCCCTTGTACCAGAATTCATGATACTGTTGAATATTCTGTACTCCACATCTGTGCCAGCACAATGAGCCTTTGTTCATTTTTTAATCTAAAGTGAAATCTGCTGTAGGAGGTTGCACAGGGTGATAGCAACCCAATTTAAAAGTCTCAATTATTTATTTTTAAAATACTTGGCATCTGTCTATGGAAAATGTACTTGCTTGGTTTCCAGTCTCTTAGAATTGCTTTGAACTCGCTCACATCTTCTGGGATCTTTCAAATGCTCATTGTGGCTTTTCTCTCATAAGTGCTGAATGAGTTTGGCCATAATAGTCTGTATTGGATGTAAACTTCCTCTCTTTGTAGTGGAGTAATGACAGCAAAGAGATGTCATGTACGGGAATGGTGATTTCTGTCTGCATGCCTGTCATGCCAAACAGAGAGACAGAGCCTTTTATTTGTGGATGGGTGGTGGGGAGAAGCCCTTCATTGGAAGCAGGCTCAGTTTTTGCAAGCCAGTGACATTTCATAATGAGGATTTAGTCATTCAGAGGCAGTTGCATTTAATAAAATCAGAACTGGTCTCTTGCGGGCAGTACTTCTCAGTAATACACACGTTTTGGACAGCCTGTCCTTACAACATCAGCATGGTGGCAGCCCAGTTTGGCATTAAAATCTAAGCACAGAGCAGGGCCTGACATTTTGCCAGGTCTGGGTAACACCATGTTTCTGTAGAGGTTGGAAGAACACGGTTGAAGAAAGGTGTTTCTGCAGGGAGTAGATTGTCCTGAGGAGGAGGCCATTTCCTGACCCCAGGGCATGGTGGAGGTGTAGGAGCTTGAAGGTAAAGGATCTCCAGGCTGGAGAATCACCCACGTGTTGGATGTATGTGATGTATTCACTTGTGTAAGTGTTGTAGGCTGGGAATAGACCTGAAGTGCTTGGAAACTGTAATGGCCACTGGATCTTCCTGGACAGCAGAGACTAGAAAACATGACATGTTTTCTTAGGGTGACTGGTGGTTATCTCCTGGGTTATGGCGGAGTGAGGACTTTCTCTCTAATCCTCTGTTTTAAGGCACTTGTAACAGTCTGAAGATTTTGCCTTCAGTGATCTTTTTTCAGGCTTAAATCTGTGCTGTACAGCAAATCTCTCTCAAGTTTGAAAACAATTCTTTTATAGTGTGAAGGGTGTCAAAGCATGAAGTTTTTCCTTTAAAAACAAACTTTTGCTCTCTCCCTGCCTTGGTAAAGCTCTGTAGCTGCAGTAGTAGTTGTGGTAGCATTTTAGGATGGAGAGTGTCTTCCTGTGGGAAAAGTACCTTTGTTTCACTAGGGATGGTTTGTCTCACCTTAGTTTTACCAAAATACTGAAAATTTCAAGTTGCTTGGACACACATGGTTTTTATGATACCTCTTTACAAGGTAAATGCAAGCACACTGCCATGTTGCACATCTGGGATTAAGGAAGGCCATGTAAGCCCAGCCTTGTTAGTTGTCGTGGGGCTAGATGTGAAAGTCGTGTAAATCTCATATGTTGTGCCACAGAGAACAGGACACTCATGCCCTCCTGGACCTGTGCCACGGGAAGGCTGTTTGGCACACGGTCAGTAGGGATGTGTGGAACATCCAGAGCATTCTGGCTGCAGACAGGTAGTGTCACACTACAAAGGACGTTTCAGGCTTTCCCATCACAGCCTTTAAATTTTTTAATTTTGGAAAACAGAAGCTGTTTTGAAATCACATGAAAAAATGTACAAAAATGATGTTGTATGGGGCAGAAATCAGGCAGTGCCACAGTTCGGGTTGTATGTGTAAGCTTGGGTGATTCTCCATTCTGCATTTCACAAATAGCATATTATAATCAGATCCAGATTTTCTTTAGCTAAAAGCCTCTTTGTTGCATTCTGTACTGCTGCTTTGTATGTCCCAGGCAGAGACAGTAGAAGTCATTTATATGCAAACTGCACCATATATTGTATATACTAATTATATAATAAGGAGTAATAATGAAAATTTTCTAGCATGCTTAGGCCACTCAAGTATGTGGTGAAATTAATTTTACAGTTAACTGTCTTATTCCCACTTTGTACATAAAAAACCTCATCCCACCCATAGAAAATATTAAATTAACTATCTACTGATAAATGCATTCAATATGATGTATATTATGAATAAAAGAACAAAAATACATTGGATACATTTGCATTTTATTGTAAATTGGGGAAAACAGATGAGGCTGTATTATGGAAGAGAACAATATGTGATCACATAATTAGAAAATTGTCATAATACTAATGCTCAGCGGTGTCCAGGTGTGGTTTTATGAGCAGCCTGAACCATGAGGCTTTGAGGGTGTAACGTTACTGTCTTTTTAACATTGTTTTTGCAGGGTATGCATGTGTAAATTATATAATAGCAATTCCTCAGATATTCTACTCCTAAAATGTGCCTTCTAGCTGTATGAGCACATAAGGAAGCTACTGTATGACAGATGACCATAATTTTTCATACGAGACAGTTCCCCTTGACGTGATGGATGCAGAGAGAGGAACCACATTCTCTGGAAAAATACCAGGGACCAGTGGTAAAATGCTCCAGTGTGTATGGTAATCAAGGCAGAGTGAGGTTCTTGATTAGGCTGTGAGATTGCACTGCTAAGATGAGGGATCAGAATGAAAAACTTTTACCAAAGCCCTTTGCACTGCTATGCAAGAGTGTATTGTAAAAATTAATTTCCTTAAAATGCCATGAGCAAAATTGATCTAAAATGATTCTGGCATATGCTGAACTCACTCAGTGATGCTCTTCTTCATAAATTCCTGTGAGGACTATATAGTGAAATGTTTTATGTAAGGTATAGATAATTTCAGACTTTATTATAGAGAGGAGCAAAATGTAATTTGTGAGTGTTTTGTCAGCTTTGGCTAAACTGAAGTTTAGCAATTCTACTTGAGACAAACTGTTTTTAATTTCAACATCAATGAATGCCTCTACCTTTCTCTGCATTGGTTCAAAGGACGAGTTGTCAGAATCTGGACACACCACCACCTTCGTGAGATATTGTCAGCATCGGTGTGTGTGCTGTATGTATGCTGGGAATAGGAAGGCCAAAGAAGGGGAAGAAAATTGCTTTCAAATTTTATAAAACTAGTGTGAGTGCCAAATTTTTTCTTTTTTTTGTGGGCTATTTGGAGTGTGGTCTTCCTCCTGCTGAAAAAAGTACCTCTACCTCTGAATGCCCTGATCTTCACGTTGGCCTTTTCCCTATGCGGTGATGTTTTTCTAACTGTATAATGCTGGCAAAGCACCTATCCACTACAGCCAGTATATACAGTCAGAAGCTTGGGAATCAGTAAATGTGAGTAGGAATGTATCTGTACAAGACAAAAGGGTATAATCTCTCCTGGCATATACAAAATATGGGAAAAATAGTGCATTTGTGAATATAGTGGGGTGTGTCATGCAGCACTATTTTGGAAAAACCCAAGCAAGTGTTTGGGTCTTGCAGACAGACTTGCAGGAGACCATGGTCAGAGCAGCAGTGCGTTGGGAGGCATGGGCAGTCTCAGCTAGACCTTACTTCTCCCTCAAACTGTGGGCTGTGTGCCTATCTCTTATCATCATTGTAATGCTGTGAAAAGGGAAGGTAATGGTGATGGGCAGCAGAGTGAGTGCACAGGTTCAACAAGAGGCCAGTGGCAGAGAAGCCAAGGGGTCCATTCCCATTTCATAGCCAGGAACAGATATTTTTTTTTTCTGGCATCAGTGAGCACACGTGAGCATACATATCAGCCCGCCAGTGCTGGTTTGGGTTGTGAAATCCATCTGGAAGTTTCCCTGAATGGCCACAGGAGCAATCGCTGTGAAGTCCAGTCCTTGTGCTTGGCTGTCAACACTGGACATGTGGTTTTAATTTGTTATGTAGGGTACACGTACAGCAAACGTTACCAACACTGAATTTATTCTGTGACCATGTACACACCTGCATGGTGTAGTGTAGAGAAGGGAGCGTTGCATGTTTTAAACCGGATCCTTCAGAGCAAGTCATGGCTGATAGAGATGGACTAACACTAGGGGCTTCTTTTGGAAGGGGTTGAACAACTACTGGGGAAGCAGCAGTGTGTTCAGACAGCTGGCAGAAGTGGGAGCTCAACTACCATGGGAAGTGGAACAAGAACCATACAGGAAATTAAGAGCATGAGCACCCACAGGCCTCTGTAGGCTGCCCTTACTCGTGGCATGTGTGTGGTGGAGTGGAATTATTTACCAGCAGAGTGAATGGAGGAAGCTGTTCTTGGTCCTCCTCTGCTCATGTAACTCCAACACTTGCTAGTTTGGGGTAATCATTGTTCTTACCTGCTCTTACTTGGGATTTGTGTAATTATTAATATTTATTCATTAAAAAATTACATCAATCTATCTGGTTTTGTCTCATACTTTTTGCAGACTACTAATGCTTTGAAAATACAAGTCATGAAATTTAACTGAAGATGGGGAGAAGTGTGACCCTGACTGATAGACCTGAATTATCAGAGGCTCATAAAAATGCATTGCTATGGAGAGAGACTTTTATCTTACAAATTACTTTAGGAGTAAAGGAATAACTCTAAACATTGAAATCCTTTTCAAAATTCTCTGTGGATTTTGAGATAAATATGTTTAGCACACTTAACAGAGCGGGAGATGAGCCTTCAATATGCAAAGAAATGAAAAGATGCCGGCAGATAGCACAAAGTTTACCATCTGAACAGACTGACCATACTGTTTATCCCTGGGTTTGGTATTAAAATGCATTGCATCAACTCTGTTCCCTGCTTACTGTCCTGGCAGGGCAGTCATGCTATTAATCAAGATGCTGGTTCAACAGTATTGTTTAGCAGAATTCCTTTATCTCAGGTTCGTAACACTGAGTTTATGTACAATGTGTATGCATTACATCATGTGAAATCTGTATGAATCAACACTAATGTGATTCTGTTGTTGGTTTTAATTTTTGCAGATGCAGATTTACTTCTACAATCCTGATGACTTTGACAGTTTTGGAACAGCAGTTCTAGAAAACAGGGTGGTAGGAGCCATGGCTGTGTTTTTTCAAGTAAGTTTAAACAAAGGCTATATCCATAAACCAAAGTGTTCACCAAGTACTGTTTAATTCATTGAATTGTTTCAAGCTTAATGGATGCATCTGTTTTCTTGTTCCCACCTGTCTAAGTGAAAGATATTTCATATTGTCTATGTGTGATTTAAAATGTAAATAAGTATATTTAAAAACATAATGAAAAATTTTGCCAGGATTGTCTGACTTTATAGCTACTCTACAGATGCAGATTGGAGAACACATTTATCATGGAACTTCCTTTGCTGCTGAAGCACATTGCTGCAGTCCCTGGAATACTAACAAACCAACATCAACTGGTTCTGTTTAGGGAAAACTTAAAATTCAAATGTAGCTTGAGAGAAAATTAATCAATAAGTTTCATCAATCTTATCTGTAGCAGCTTCTTCTAAATTGTCATAGTAACAAGTTCTTGAACAGACCAGGTTTCCGAATGAGTGAATTTATGCATGCGCTTGTTTGAAATGCATCCTGAGAGACGCCGATCTGGGGCTGCTGGGTGAGCTCGTTTGTGGTTCCACACACTCCAGATCTGCGGCGTGGGGCAGGGAGCACCGCTGGTGATGGGAGTGGCACCTGTGGCAGTGGCATTCAGCAGTGTGAGCTCTTTGTCACCTCATATCGGAACGGGGTCTTACCTTTCTGACTCGAGGGTGATTTGAAGGGAGGGGGTTGGAGCCACTCCACACCACCAGGCTGTCACAGACAGAGAAGTAGCTAATGAAGATCTGAAATATCTTGAGGTCTTGCTTTTCAGAAGAGAGGAAAGGAGGGAGGGAAGAGCAAGGGAAAATTCTGATCCTTTGTGAGGTTTCACACTCGTTTTTACTGAGGAAGAAAGTGATCTTGCTATTATCTTTGTGAAGTCAGATAAAAAGGAATATGCAAGTACCCATATATAAATACCTCCCTTTTTCTTATGATGTTAGAGTGACAAGCCTGACTCTGCTGCTCAAATTTAGTAAGGTTGTCTTTTTGCATGTCACTGATTTTGATCAAATGCTTTGATAAGGAGAAAAGGACAGATCCTTGTATTGCATAAATTGCTGTAACTCTGCTGACATCAGTATAGTGGAAGGAGGCATGTTGAATTCGTTATTGTTGGATTCTGAATGCTTCTGTGGCATTTCATATTAGGGCAAAGTTGGTGGAGCTGTGATAATTTACAGTGGCATGGCATGATGAAGATTCCCCAGACTTCTTAATCTCAATGTACTATGGGAAGCTTTGGGCAAATTGAATTTGGCCATACAAGACAGAAGTTTAGAAACAGAACAACCAAAGGCTAGTTTATACCTCAGTGACACATTGTGGGTTTGGTGTGTGTGCTGTGTCAGAAGGAGCATGGGCTTGTGCCATGGTGTGCAATATATGTTGTGGCATCATCTGTCTGGAATTTAACTGCTAAATTACCCTGATGGCCTTCACAGCCGCCATGTGAAGCACTGCCCCATGTCACACCACTTCCTAATCTGTATATATATTTTTAGAGGACCTTAAAATTGTGGTGGGACTTTGTTTGGTATTCCCCACCTGCAAAGCCAGGTGCTGCACTTACTACAAGTCTCTCTTTGCACAATTCCAAGGGAGCCATTAAACTCATTAAAAATAACTTAAAGTAGTGTGTTATGCTGTTAAAAACCCCATCTTTGATTGTAAGAGACCTCAGGCTTTTCAAGACCCCAACTGAGTGTTGTAGTCCCCTCAGGGAAGCAGAAATCTACACTTTTCATCATTTCCAGCCCTGCTGGCCGCAGGATACGAGGCTGTAAAGTCTGGATGATGGTGCAGCTGGTCTCTGCTGCTCTGGCAGAGCGAAATCTGTGGCCATTACTGATAAACACTCTCTGCTCTTTTCCAGAGAGTGGGGTTAAGGTAATTCTTTGACAAAGTGACCCAGGGACAACCTGTTTTCCGGCTGAAAGGAAATGGTTGTGGGGTTTTTGGCATTTTTTCCTTTTCCTTTGGGCTGAAATGAGAAATCAATGCTGTGTTGTTAAACTTGTGAGTGTATCAGGTTTTCCTTCTGGGCAGCTCTGCTCTAAGACAGAGAAGGGTCAAGGAAGATTTGTAAAGTCCCGAGTCCCCAGTCTGAAAGGGCATATGCTGAATTCTGGACCCTGTAAATAGACTTTAGGGACACCAGTGTGATAGCTGCTGTTTTGGCCATCACTAGGATTTTCCAGGACTAGTCCCATAGGGCTTGAGTTGCTGTACATAGGGTTAACCTAGGGTTATTAATGGATGATGATAATCCTTTGCAGATCCATACTGTCTTTGACCAAGGTGCTGTTTTAGCCCCCTCAGCTGTGTATCATGTGCTGGGCTTGTTGATCTATCACTTGGGAAAACCATTTTATTGAGAAATAATCGGTGTTCCATGAGCCTTGCTCCCCAGGACTCCATGCAGATAAACTTGCCATGGCTACTATTTCATGCAGCTAATTTAAAACTTTTAAAACTGATCCCTAGTGACTTTTGAATGAAATGTCCCTCAGGTGTCCATGGTCACATTTTGATTGGCAGCTTAGATTGTTCGAGTACAACAGCTTTCTATTTTCCAGAGCTTTAGTCCCATCTTGAACTCATTTACCTAGAACAGTTTTTAAAAACTGTAGCAAGAGAGGTCATACTGCTTTTTACTAATGCACCAGCAAACTGTGTCATGCTTGCTTTTCTATGTAAATAGTTTAACATAAATTATTGGATACATTTGCCATTAAGTCAAGACTTGGATTTTGGCTAATGTGGTAATGCTGTGTTGGAATGAATGCACAACACTGGCTGAGTTTATAATCTGGCAGGTGGTTTTTGTTTGACTGATGTTCATAAATTTTCCTTTGAAAATCAGGTTCACCAGTGAGTGAACATTATACTGAACTAAAATTATTGATGAAACATTAAATAATTAAGAACCCTCTTTCTTCCTTTTTAAATAATTTAACTTGGACTATATAAGAATTTTCCTTATTGAATTCATTATTTCAGGGGCAATTTCCAGGTAAAGTAAATTGGTTCTGAACTTGGATAATTGAAGCACTTGGAATTTTGTTGTAATTAAAGCTGTGCTTTTCTCATTGCTTTCATTTTAAGCTCTGTTGCTAAATGCTATTTGTTTGTGTGCTGCAGGTTAGTTAATCTGACAAAAAAAAATTACTAAACTAAGAAACAATTCTTGCAAATACAAACTGCCATAACTGCTCATCTCTGTATCTCGTTGTGGGTAGACACCGAGAGGGTCTCACACAAAATAGCACTGTGGGGACTGTATAGCAGGTATTCTCAATTTGCAAATGAGATTAGCTGGCCTAAAATCTCTAGCTGGATTTTCTTTGTTGTTAAAGAGAACTCACTTGTTATTTTAGCAAAAATCAAAATCCCCTGGAGACAAATGAGAGAATGCTGTGACAAATGAGGCCTTGCCTTCTGACAGATATTTTAGGAGAACACATTATGGCCATTCCTTTCAGTATTGGGGTGATTTGGTGCTTCTCAGAGTGAAGCTGGTGCTGGTGGGAGATGCTTGGCTTGACGAGCCCATTAGCTCCTGCTGACAGCATCCTCCTGGCTGGCAGGAAAGGCTTCTGGATTTGCAGGGAGGGTAGCACCGCAGTGATGGACCCAGCTGAGGGGCCCTGATTTTTGGGAATCTTAAATGAGCCTCTGGCTGCACACTGGGACCCACTAGCTGCTGGAACACACGTCGCAGGTCCCAGTCCAGCCAGGCACCTCAGGCTTGATTTAAATGATCCTAACTTGAATAGTTGGTGCACATGTTTAATTTCAGCCCACATAAGATTCAACTTGTGGTTAATGATGTTCTGGCTCCGGGCCTTGGTTAATTGTCAGGCTGAGCTGGCTTTGAAGCAAGCCAGGAGTGGAAGGCAAAGCCCAGGTCTCTCATGGTTCCTGAGTCATCCATTCATCATACATGCAATACATATTTATAAGTCACATTTAAAATGAGTAGTTACTTGAATTAAATGCATTCAGACATATTGCACAACTCTGTTTTAACCATCTAACAATATAATTCATTGCACATTTCACTACTTGCTTTATTAAAGCCAGACTTAAAAGTGTTCAAAACAAACATATTGCTTTTGCATTTGAAATATTCATCTTTTAGTCCTTCAGTAGATTCATTATGGCAGAGAATACTTCATTCCTTGATTACTGCTGTGAAAAGACACAATACTGATTCCCTAAGCACTCATCAAATATTCAATAGCTCAGAAATTCAGGAGGAGGTGATGGAATTCTTGTTCCTACAGGGAGAGCATATAAATCTATTTTATATTTGCAAAGAAAACCATCAGTGATTAGTAACTGTATCTCAGGTATGCAAACAAATCATCTCTAAAGAAGTTAAGTAAAAATAAATTTTAAAATAACTTTTATCAATGCTTTCACCATTAAAATTAGCTCCATAATGATGAGTGATGTTGAAACCTCAGTCACTCAAGAGCTTCAACAGTGCACAGCTAGATTTTTAAAGGTAATTAGGTACTTGGCAGCAAATGTGCAACTAGCAGTATTTTTAAAAGTACATAGGATGAAAATCAAGTTTACATGTCTTTTGCTGAGTTGCCTTCCAATCCTGACATGTTTTTGTAAGTTTGTTGAGAACACTACTCTGTAGCCCTTTTAACTTTTAGGTCTATGTGTGTATTATTTGCATATAAATGTCTTTATATTTACTAGTTACTCATGTATCCAGAGATTTTTTTTCTTCAGTAAAATGTGTGTTTGTGGCCTTGCTTTTTGTGAAATTTTTTGGTGGTAGTTCTTGGTCTGCTTCATCAATATGATCAATCACTTTTCCCAGGGGCCTAAATGAGCTGAACACAGAATAAATTGGTGGAACACTGCCAAAGCTATTGAATATTTGCCAAAAATATGGTTTTTAAATGTATATTTCTCAAGCAATAGAATTCAGCTTTTAACTTCCCTTAGAAGCCTTTTTGTTCCCTGTTCTTCGCTTTCATTAACTGTTTCATGTGTTTGCCACCATAACAAAATAGATTCAGTGAATAAGTGGTTTAAGAACGGTGACTGTTGAGAAAATCACATCCAGTAGGAGACCCATGTCCCCATCTCAGTTCCTGGCAATTCCCTGATTCTGCCTCTCCCTTATTCTAATGTTTTTTGAAAGTGTGAGCAAAACTAGTTTGATTTTGACAATGAGAATGGAGAGAGAGGTGTGCACTTCTCTTGGAGCATTATATCCACCTACATGAAGCATAATCAGTACTCCAGTGTTTAGGCAATATCTTAAAGGTGATTTGCAATAGTGAAAATAACATGTGACATCATTAACATGCAGGGTATCATCCAGAGTCATTGAGAGACTTTTCATTTATTTTAATAGACTTCAGATAGATGTAAAGACCTTAAAATTGAATTACAGTATTAATTCTTTTAACAGTAACATTAGAGCCCATGGGGTTTTATTAATAGTAGCTCATGAATAATAAAACTGTTAGTATTGATTAGCAGTGTTATTTAGTATTAGTACAGGTATATTTTTATGATCTTCATACCTTGAAGATATATACAGCTCCTTATTCAGTACCTGTATACCAGTAACTCTCCATGTAAGTGAAGACAAGCAAAACAATTTGAAATATGTTCTTCTTTACTCAGGCAAATTTCTCAGCATTTTGAAATGTTGCAGTTGTTTGAAAACATTAGTTGTTACTAATAAAAGCAGGGCCTTTAAATGGTTGGAAAATAGTGCAGAGGTACAAAGTAGCTACCCTGGCATACAAAGACACAGCCAGAGTAGGTAGATGTGGCCACTACACCACCGAGAGTACATTTTTCTGAGAAACACCTTGTACAATACATGCAGTGGGGTATAGTAACCTGTGAAGCATCTCTGGATCAGAAAAGGATTCTCCTAATTTTCCAGCAAATAAGTGGAAATAAAATTGTCAAAAGTGATTTTGCATAATGGAGAATTTAAATACAGAATTTTTGGAGTTTCGTAAGGTCTGTTAGATTTGAGTAGATTTCAGTATGTCAGTGGCACAGACCAGCCTCCAGAGGTGTATTTTTAGCCACAATGTGCAAGTTTGGGTGCCTAATAACAAATGTTCATGCTGATCAAACAACTTGCTCTGAAACCATTTTGATTGGAGGATGGTTTGGGTAGAAGATAAAAATTCATGGAAACTGTTTCTAAAAAATCTATTCTACCCTTTCCATTAAAGAAAACAAAAATATTTTTTTTAACTAAACCCAAAATTCTGATTTTTATTTCAACTTATGTTGAAAGTTTCTTTAGGAAATATGAATATTTTTGAATATTTTATGTAAAATAAGAAAGGAAAGGGAGAACAGATGGGGAATAGCTCTGAGAGTAAAATACATATCTATATATCTCCAATTTTGGTGCTTAATAAATTTCCAATTCTTACCAATGAGACTTTAACTTTATTCTGATCCATACCTCTGCCCAGATTGGTCATGTTTGAAATGATGTTTAATAGTAAAACTGCTATTTACAACAGAGAGTTTTGATTTTTAAATAAGGGTTTCTTGTAATAATGTTCTTCATCCTTTTTTTTGGTACATAAATGAGCAGGCTGACTCTTGAGAGCACTAGGCAAACAATCCCTGATAAAGTCTTGAGTTTAGTAGAGAAGCTTCGAAAGGTTTTTTGTTGTGGAGAGTGATGCAGTGGTGAGAAGGGCAGAGCTGCACCCCTTTCTCAAAAAGGAGGGCAGATAAGAGGGTAAGGAAGGGGCAGACTGCAGGGGCGAGCCCTGGGACCTTACTGTGAGCAGGGAGCTGGGAAGTGAGCCCAGCAATGTTCATCACTCAGTGCTGCTGGGCTCAGGAAACGAGGGCTTCGTTAGTGAGCTGAAGTGCACTGAAGAAACACTGGCCCTTTCACCTGTGGGGGTTTTTTTTTATCAGATATGCTTCAGTTCCCCAAACTTTCAGTGCACTGACAGCAGCACTGATACACACCTTTGCTACTGGGTGCAGAGCCTGAGCTCCTGGGCTTCCCTCATGTCACATCCCATGCACACACGAGCAGAGTTTCTGTCTGTGCAGAGTGCTGTGGGTTTGGGCTCTCGCTCACATGGCTGCACACTTGTCATGGCTTATCATGAGAAGGAGCTCATGTGGCTAAATCTGTGAGTGTGAAGAGCAGAGGTGTTCACACAGCAGCCTGAACATCCTGAGCAAGCCTTCTTGGAGGAATGAGGTACCAATGTGTGAGCGAAAGGAGGGCTGGATTTGGAGGCACAGACTGACGGAGGCTGAAACAGATCGTTCTTGGAAGCAAACACATCGTTCCACTTCTGCTTGCCTGTGTTCTGCCAAGAGGCATTTGCAGTCTCTGCATCATGATGGCTGCAACCTGCTGTGTTGAAACTTTTCTATCCACAGGCTGACTGTGCAGTGTAGAAAGATAATTTACCTTATGTGCACTTATCTTCTTCAGTGCCCAAGTAATCATCTTCCATTCCCTTCTTTTCACTCTATGAACTTGTTCATGGTATTTTCAACTAAGGCAAAAAATCTGATGACCTCCAAAATACAATACTTTTAATTAAAGCATTTTTGTTAGATTGAGTTTTAAAGGATATGGACTGTACTGAAAGTGGTGCCATGCAGTTCTTTTTATAGTGCAGAGCAAAATACCAGAATGCACAGAGAGTCTTTGGCTTTTATTTTGTTTTTAATCTCAGATATATCTAGGGAAATGAACTCCCAAAGCATCTAAAAAAACTAATTAAAGGTAAAAATTAGAATTAGATCCTTTTTCCCCCCCACAAATGCACTGTCAATGTTTTCTTAACTGCAAAGTCTGAGACCATAACTCACAACTTGTGCGCTCTCTGGTTTAAATGCAGCAGCAAAGAGGGGGGATAACAGTTGGGATGGGTTACCAAGTGACTTCTACTTTTTGTGATAAATGACAATCCTTTGCTCCAATTTATTTAATGGAAAAATCACAATTATTGATGTTAGGAAGGAACTACAAACTTTATTGCTGCTGAGAGGACTTGGACTCCAAAGTTCTGCAATGCTGCAAATATGAAAAACGCTCTGCATATTTTATGGGGTCTGTCCTCAATGTTTTGAGCTATCAGTCATAACCATTAATGAGAGCTGGTTGTATGCATTGCAGGGGGAAAAGATCTCTGTGCTCTTCTGGTTTAGCATTCATTTGAATATTAGGATCACTGTCTTTCAGTTTTCATCATTGTAAATGTTTTTGACCTGCAGTTCTTTTGTTTTCTCAATGATTCTTAATTGATTAATGTATTGAGATTAATCCCAAGCGGGATGCCATTATTACCTTGCTTCATTAAATTACATACCAACCTGTTAGCATTAATTCTCATAATTGTCCCCTTACATTTTAGTGTTTTTATTTGAATTACTTGCCTCAAGACCTTGATTAGCATGCATTTGTGTATTCTTTTGCTTCCCTTTCCTTTCTCTCACCCTTGATGTTCAGAAGTGGAATCAGTTTAGGAATATTTATAGTGTCTAATGTCAGCTTCTTAAACACAGTAATTTTCTTCTCTGTGATTCAAAAATATCCTGTTAAAAAAAAAAAACCAAAACCAAAACCAAACCATTTTGTAGCCATGCCATAAAACTTCTTAAATTTATAGAAAATGTCTTGTGGAGTTTTCATTACCAGAGTCCTGAAAATGACACTTAAATGTGTAACATGTGAAAATTACAGTTGTCAGTCTATAATCTCACCCCTTCAGCGGTTCAGGAAGATTGAGACTCACAAAGTCTACTGATTATAACCATTAAACTGAAAAACAAATTCGTTCCCTAACTACAGTAGTAGTTTTTGCATTTCGGTCCCTGTTGTGCATTGTTGATGCGTAACGTGGTCACTTTGTCAAACATCACAAAGCAAACCTAGATCTGGGACAAAGTGGAGTGACCCCCAGCCTTCCTGCAGGCTCCATCACTGCTTTAGGGCAGGGACAACAGCCCCTCTTTGTGTCTCCGAGCATTGCAGAGCCATGAAACATGGCTTGTTTGTAACTTTGTGATGGCAATAATTGCTTCATCCTTGTCCTTCTTACATGTTCCAAATCTGGTGCATTTTGACTTGACCTTTTCTTTAAGAATGAGAGGAAGAGAAGCTGTGAATAAAGAATCTATTTTTTTGCTATCTAAGTTTTTGGAGAGTTTTGCTAAAATTAATTTTAGTTACAGAATCACAGGAGATGTAAAGCTATACATTCATCTCCTTTTCTCTCTTCTCTCCCAAACACAACAGCTGCCTCTGGGAAGTCCCTGTTTTCTCCCAGTTTTTAGACATCCAATGTGGATTCCAGGAAGATAGTTTTTTATGCCTGTCTGCCACACTTCATTTTAAAGTTTAATTTGGTTTGATTTTTTTTTTCAAACAGGCTCTGTATTTATCCAGCTCTCCTACCCATTCGTCTTTCAGAGGATTAACCAAATATATTACATGTGGTTTGCATTCATGGGACGTAGACAAAGAAATCGTAACATTTCATCCAGGAAACTCCAGTTCTCCAGTCCAAATGTTGCCCAGTTCTGCAGGATTTTGAACAAGATTTGTGCGACCCTTAGAAAAATGACACCTGTTTTTGCCCTCTGTATCTTCCATGAAACTGCAGTCTTTGTATGTCTCTGGTTACCTGTTAGTGTTGTGCCACATTTTCAGCAAAGGTGAGCGCAGGATCTATTAATAAATGATTGCTTAGTTTCACTTTGTGCCATAAAAGGGAGACTTGAATATATAAAATAGATGGGTAAAATTGGGGTTTCCTTTCTCTTTAGATCTTCTGGTTCTGATTAAAAAGTTATTCTTTTTAAATATAAGCTGTTCTGCCTGAAGAGTTATTACTGTAGTTCTCAGCTATAACCATGCCATGTTTCTGCTTGTATTGACAAGAATAGACAATACAAGCTTCAGACAGAATTTCCTGGGTAGCATACCAAATGTTCTGGAAAACCTTCTCGGACAGCAGCTGATACATTTTTAATACAAATAAAACATAATTCTTTAGTCTCGTTTCAGTTTGATCCCTAAGGTGGAAAAAGTATATGGACTATGCATAATTAATATATTTGTTTGAAGTGTTTACCCGGATACTCCATTCACAAAGTCTGTTTTTGTTAATAGGTTGCCATGAGATCAAAGAATCACTTAGGGCTCTCTTTGTACAAATAAATGGAACGTGTCATTTTTGTACAGTCATCCTGACTGTGTCTTTGTGCTGCTCACACTGTTCAGCCTTAGTCGAGTCACAGAGCAGATCTGGCTGAAATGTCAGTATTTTCCCAGATCAGAAGTGATGGGAAAGCAGGAAAGCATGCAAGGGAGGGAAGATGATGACTGGGAGCAGAGGGTGCTGCCCATTCCTTTCAGGGTCACACAGGTTGGTGTCGGGTTGGCATGTCCATGTAAGCACCACCTCGGTTATTACCAATGATACGTGTGGTTTCTTGTGCAATTCCTAAACATTACACATGATACAGAGCAAGCATGCAGGAAAATATCCCTCAGTAATTTAATTGTCATCTTTCCTAAATTACTGTAAATCCAGCATTACAGGTTACTGCCAGAGGGTTGAGTTGTTGCTGGGTTTTGTCATCTGTAGTTTCTGTGCTGCAGGACAGCTGTGGGAGAGATGATTATTGAGGGTGTTCTGAGCCCATGGTTTTCTTTCCAGAGGTCAAAAAAAGGGCAATGAAAGTAAATCATAGTCTAATCTGGTCCCTTCTGATGTCTTTGTATAGATGTAGACATACGTATGTATAACTGATGGTTTAGATGATAATGCTGATGGCATATCACCCCCAAAATAATTCTGCAGCTGAGATGGCAGCTTGTCCAGGGCAATCTTTGTACCTGATGTTTTACCTCCCTTGAATTCTGTGATTCTAAATCAGAAATCTTGAAGCTTATGGGGTGGAGCTGAGGGTGGGTAAACCTGGGAACCTGTTTACAGCATAACTTTATAGTAGCTTTCAGATGTATCTTCTGCATCTGGGATTCACTGAAAAGCACACTAATTTGACTAAGGTGATGAGTTCCAAATGAGCTCAGTGGTCCTGGTTTGAGTAGTTTAAACCTCCCTTTGTTTCAAGTTCAGGTGTGGTGGTATCAGAGTTTCCAGAACAACACCAGCACAGAAGCTTACACTTACTCTTACACTCTGCCGGAGCTAGGTGAGAGTCAAGAATGCCATTCACCATCTTATTCTATGCAGAAAAGTGAAATGTGTTAAATAAAGATTGCTTAAATCTGTTCAGCACCTCTGAATAGTGAGTTTTGATGGAGCAGGATTTTTCCTATGAGCTTATGGTGTTTGCAATTGCTTCGCAGCTCTGAGGAGCCAAGTAAAAGCTGCCTGGCTGACACCATGAGAACAGTATTTAGCTGCTGAGTGTAACTGTACCATTTCTGTGCATCAAAAATGCATTGAAATGTGGTCATTATCAAGTCTAAAGAGACTTTCTGAAAGAGGGTATTGGTTTTGCAACATCTCTGCTGTATCAAATGAAGCCTAACTGGAGATTTGGCAAAGTGTTCTTTATGAGTAAAGTAAAGTGATGTACCACATTAGAAAGGAGCTTGGTTATTAGAAAGCTCAGTCTTTCTCCTGATGAAATGGATTTTTTTTTCACCATAAAATTCATCTTTACTTGCTGCAAGAATATTGCTAAAAGAGATTAACTTTGGATCTCAGTGTATTTTATAATGTGTCTCATGTTATTTTAAGGCTTTACATATATCAGCTGATCTGTAAGCTTCACTTAAGTTACTGCTTTCTGGGTTTTTGAAGAAATAGAATCATGGTTATGCAGGAACCAGGAAGATTGAGTTAAATCACCCCTTTTGACATTTATTTTCCCTTGGGATCATGCTATCAGATCAATATTTAAAAACAGCTATATGGGTAAGTGTTGATTAGAAAGCAAAGCTCCATAACCTTAGCAGCTAAGCTGGCAAATTTTTTGGTGCATTTTATCTGTAGTTTGTATGGCATTATCCATATGCCTGTGTAAGAAGAAATAATTTTATTTTTTTCTTACTCCCTCCTCCCTCCTGCCTACCTTGCTACCTGGCAAACCTACTTTATCATATCTAGATCCTATAAAAATATCTAACATAATTTTAAATGCTCTTGTGTGAAACTTGATTAGACTGCATCAATCACTTTTCAAAGATTTTTTTTTCTTCATCATTTGTATTCTAAACTGCTAAAATCACACTCTTTTATATCCTCCTGCATTTAATGGGAGGCATGAACAGACACATAGTTCCCCATCTTGGGTGAACCAGGCTTATTAAGTACTCTCCCAAAGGGCATACCAGTCAAATTAAGCTTTAGGTTAGCATTTTGGAATGCTCTCCTCTTTCCAACTCATTACTAGTGATACACCAAAGCAAACTGTTGCCTTCTGCCATTCCAGATATCTACAGAGATTTATTACAATTCAGCTAATAAGCTTACCTTCCTAATAGCATGCAGCCCACCCCATCTTATAGCTTGACTTGTCTCTGCTCGTAACTTCGTCAGAGAATTAAAGGCCAGAAGTAAAGCTGGCTTTTAAATGTCTGGGTAAAGCTGTTTGGGGGTCCCTGTGTTGTGGATGGGAACATCCATCATTTTGAAGTCTGAACTCACTCATTATTTAGACCAGCTCTGCACTAGCCCTCAGGCTGGTACTGATCCCTCTCTGTGGACAGATGGTGGTGGGAGAGGAGGGTGATGCCTGGGCAGGTGGCACCACCTCAGTATGCTGCAGGGCCATATGGGCGCTCAGGTTTTAGAGAAACTTGGTCTGTGAATAGTGTACAGCTGGCTGCTACCACACCTGTCTAATAGACTTGTTGAAAGACTGTATAAATTCATGCTGAGCTGCAGAGATTATCTCTGTCAGCTGTTCTTGTGTCAGAAGCAATTTTTTTAAATGCTGCATTTGTGTCCTTAGCACCCAGCCTATGTCTGCCTTTTAGAAAGTGCCCTCTTCCTTCCTTTCTTCATTACTGTGCTTGCATTGTATCTGAGACATATATAACTGAGATATATAGTGTCTTGCCTCTAAAAATAGGAGATTTTTTTATGCCTTCATTGTCATGCCAAATATTAAAATATTTGCTGCCCCCCCTTAAAATCTGAGTGTAAAGAGAGCTGCAAGTGCAGGTGCATCCTACCACTGTGCTGAGAGTACAGACCAGACTCCAGGGAACATGGGGCGCTCCAGCATGAAGTTTTTGGGCAGTGGTGCTTCTCTGGAAAGCCTCTCATCCTCACAGCAGCCAGCAGTGCCGTGCTCCTCGTGTGCTTGTTACAGCTGGGCTGGAATTCTGACTGTGTTGGGTCTCAGGCATTTTGGGTAGGATTGGCTGTACAGCGTGGCGGCAGTGCAGATGTCCCTCAGTGCCAATGCTCTGTGGATTGCCTTCACAGAGTGTTGGCTCTTTAGCTCCCTCCATACCAACCAGGCTTTTGGCAGGGAAAAACCCTAATGCAGATTTTGGTTGCATGAGGGTGATGACATCAAGAGACCATGCAGCCTGACAGGTTTTAAGAAGAGAGATAAGAGACTTTTCTAGAGGTCAAGACCAAAAGTGGGGCCGGGGCAAAGCATGTGCCAGGAGCCTGGATGGTCCAGCTGACGTGTCACAGCACTGATGATCGGATCATAACCAGTGTTCATGAGCTGTGGACAGCCAGGAGTTACAGTGCTGGGTGCGAGAAGAAAGAAAAAAGAAGGAAACATAAGGAAATACCTCAAATTAATAGCCAGGTTTTCTGGCGAGCAGATTCAGAGAGGATGAGAGGAGATGGAAGAATCTTCCTGAGAGCATTTCTGTCTACATTCACCTGCAGGAAGCATCTTCACTCTTCTGGGTCAGGCTAGACTTGTTCAAAGATCACCTTTTGTTCTAACCCTGTTTTAAGTTTTGTTTTAAATCTTGTTCAGTTATATTTTATTTCTTCTCTCATAACTTTCCGTGAGATTTTTAGATTTTGGCAATTTTGAAGTTATACCTGGTGTAGGAGGAGGGCTTCCTGACCAGAGACAGAGTTTGAAAATGCCCTTTGTACATGGGTCATGCACCACAGGAGCACAGGAAAGCTGTAAGAAGCCCATGGAGCGGAGGCATGAAGACTAGAGCATCCTGAGGAGTTCTGTGGCTTTAAGACTATCACAGTGATTGAATAGCATTCACTTTGCCATTGCTGAAATGTAGAACATCTTGAAACAAGCACACATGTCATGTTAGTTTTTGTATTTCTTTGTATTTTGAGAAGAAGAAACTGCTGCCACAAACTGAATGTTTGCCAGGCTTTTAATGCACTTGTGTTCTAAGTGCTGTTTGTCTGCACAAAATTTCCCTGTTTCTTCTAAACATGAGCCATGATACTTGTTGAAATGTTTTTTAAGGAGCCAAGTGAGTTGTTGGGTCATGATAACCAAGTGAAGAATAAACATCTTGACATATGATCCTCACTGTTTTTGTCTAGTGTTACACCAGGTGGAACAGGGGAGTTAAGTTGTTCTTCTGTTGCTGTAGGAACTTGAGCAGTTTAGCAGCAGCTGAGAAAAAAAAATGCAGGCCATTCTTAATTTAGTGGCTTGAAGAAGATTGAGATGGGACTGCGTCATTTCTCTCACCTGCTTCTTGGAGTTCTACTGCTGTGACTGCCCAGTGAGTGACAGCTCTTTGACTGGCTCTTGGTGCACACACACCTCATTGCCACTGGCTCTGGAGCCCTTGGCAGTCCTGCAGCTGGTACCCTTGGCACCCTGTCTGCTGGCATCCAGGTTTCCCCTGGGCAAGCCCACTCACCGTCCTCAGTAGCTGTCATGGTTTGACACTGGCCAAATGCCAGGCACCCACGAAAGCTGCTCACTCACTCTCCCCTGCCGCAGATGGACAGAGGAGAGAAAAAAATTAACTAACTGTTCATGAGTTGCGATAAGGGCTGGGAGAAAACACTCCAAGGGCAAAACAGGCTCAACTTAAAGGTACAAAGTGAATTTATACTAACAGAGTTAGAGGAGGATAATGAAAAGTAAAATAAGGCCTTAAAAACACCTTTTTCCCTCAGCCCCTCCCTCCTTCCCACCGACAGCACAGGGGGAACAGGGTGTGGGAGTTTTGGTCAGTTCATTTGGTCAGTTCAAGGTTTTCTTCCACTGCTCAGAGAGAGGAGTCCTTCCCCTGTGAGACCATAGAGTCCCTCCCACGGGAGACAGTTCTCTGCAGACTAATCCAGCATGGCTCCAAATCTCATGAGCAGCAGTCCTTCCCAAACTGCTGCGATGTGAGTCCCTCCCACGGGCACACAGTCCTCCCAAAACTGCTGCGGCGTGGGTCGCTCTTCCACGGGGTGCAGCCCTCCAAGGCCAGGCTGCTCCAGCCTGGGAGCAGGGCCCCCTCTCTCCACTGGGTCTCCCACTGGATCACAGCCTCCTCCAGGCCCCCACCCGCTCCAGCGTGGGCACCTCCCCCAGGGCTGCGGGTGGATCTCTGCATTCCCCGTGGATCCCCAGGGGCTGCAGGGGCACAGCTGCTGCACCATGGTCCTCACCATGGCCTGGAGAGGAAGCTTGGCTCCAACACCTGGAGCACCTTGTGCCCCTCCTTCTCCACTGACCTTGGTGTCTCCATGTTGTTCCCCTCACATGTTCTCACCTCTTCCTCTTCTCTGGCTAGAAAAACTGCCCCCACCTGGTTTGGATTTTCTTCGTAAATATCTTATTACAGAAACATTACCATCATCTCTCATTGGCCCAGTTCTGGCCAGCAGCATGTCCATCTTCAGAGCCATCAGGGATTGGCTCTGCCAGACATGGTGGAAGCTTCTAGCAGCTTCTCACAGAAGCCACCTCCGTGCCACCCCCCCAGTACCAAAAACCAGGCTAAGCAAAACCAACACAGCAGCCAAAGCTGCGTCTTTCTCCTGTCTCCATGAAGAACATCTCAGGGGGCGGAAGAGCAGAGGAACTTCCTTGGAGAGGCAGGAGGTGGAGAGGAAAAGGTGGGAGAGTTGTAGAAGGATGCTTAAGGGAGTATGTGTAACAGTTTGGGAAGGGAGGATGCTGTAACATTTGAGGAGACAGAAACAGCTCACTGGGTGGAAAGAGACAGCGAGGAGGATGTAGCAGGTGGGTAATGGAAGAGGGAGGCAACTCAGACATGAAAGTGGAGGCAGAAGTGAGGAAACTGAGGATTAGTAGCTGCTTTCTGCTTTAGGTACTATGAGCACCAAAGAATGCAAGTTCATAGTATTTTGCAAAGCTGCACGCACCTGCAAGAACTATATGACACTGAAAATTTACAAAAAGATAAGTAAAGATGGAAGAACTTGCTTGAAAGAAAATTACAAATACACGACTGCATCATAGTTGCCCTTTTGTGCTGGAAAGTATTAATGAAAAGCACTGGTTTAACATTGGGTCCTTGTACCACAAAGATGCTGCATGAAGCCTCAGAGCCCTCCCAGCCCATGGCTGCTGCATTACAAATAGGGAATTCAGTGTAGTGAAAATTCCTGCTGCAGTTTTGGGAGGCCAGTTCACACCAACCTCCTTAGAAATGAGATAAAAGCAACAGCAAACAAACTGTGTTGGAATTTGATTTTTCAAAGCATAAGATTAAAAAAAAAAATCTGCCCTGCAAAAATTTCTATCTAGAAATAACTGGATTTCTAATTTAATTGTTAACTGAGGTGTGGCTGTCATTAGGGAAGTGACTGTGTAACTTAATTGACATTTCTGCATCCTCTGTGTTTGTGACTCATAGATGCTGACTTGAGTCATCTGTACTGCCTGGCTGGAGGGAGCCCAGGCCTACGCTGGGAGAGAAAACGACAGGACGTTTTCTGTAGAATGAATGAAAGATGTTGGGAAGCTGAGATGATTCTTTTTCTTCATTTTAAGGGAGTGATTGATGTTACCCCTCTCATCAAAATCCTTTGTGTTGGCTGGGAAAGAGGGAAAGGCTGGAAATCTCTGCTGCATCCCAGGCAAGCTTAGCTAGAACAATTAAATTAAACCCTTGCAAAATGCTGGAGTTCCAGATGTCCATCTGAGCTGTTCCTTTCCAGCCTTTGCATTTTGCCCAGGAAATTTTCCTGTTCAGCCATCAGACTTTATTGCTTTATTTCCATTAAAAAAAAAAAAAA